>VZTI01003048.1:148267-458242 GCA_013397865.1 Struthidea cinerea | reverse complement strand
AAAAAAAAAAAAAAAGTTTGGAATGCTAAAGTGAATTTTCAGGGAAATAGTGGGAGGAGAGATCCAGAAGAAACAGTGGGAATGCTCATCACTGAATTTGGGTGACTCTCCTACTTGCTGAACCAGGAGAAATTCTGAATTCTAAAACAACTATCTGAGCTGACATTCAGCAGCCACATGTACAGAATTTACTTCAAAGCTGATGCAATAAAACTAAAACATTTGTGAGCTTCAGATGACAAACCAAGCTAAACAGGAAGAGTGGCTGCTCCTGCTCTGCTTTCAGTCCCACTTTGTAGGCAAGTGGGCAAATGAGGTAAGTAAATTATTTCAACAGGCTCAGAAGCTCAAAACGTGAAAAATAAATGCCTACCATGGTATCCAAAGAAAAGAAGTAGAAGAAATGTGAGAAAATGATAAAGAAACATGGCACATGCTACATCCCAAGCACACAATTCCACAGGCACCATTTTAAGAAAAGATTGATCAAAAATTGTCAGGGTGGAAACTCAACATCAAAATGCCATTTCCATCGTGTAGAGCACACAGGTTTAATGTAATTAAACACAAAGGGATGTGCTTTGACCCAGATAACTCTGGGCACTATTAGTAGCAGAGGCATGAGGATATGGTCTGATGGAGGCATTTTGAGTCACAGAATAATTCAGGCTGGCAGGAACCTGTGGATTCCAAGCTAGACCAGGATGCTCAGGACCCTGTTCAGTTTATTAGCCTCCAAGTAGCTGAGTCCTGTGTTCACAGGCAGGAGCAGCAATGGCCAGTCCTAGATATAACTGTGTTTCTAAAGCTATCTACAAGAAATCATGAAATTTGGCAAATAGTCATGTATGCATGAATAGCTGGACATGCATGAATTTATCCATATGCTCTTAAGATATAGCAGGCTCTTAGCATGGGTTCCCAGAAGCAAATCCTATCCTATCCTATCTAAACTGAACTGGAAGATTCTAATGGAAACTTTCTAATAGTTCTTTACAGCACAAAAGAACATAAGAAGCACATCTCATAGCTAAACAGAAATCTATCTAAACACTCTGAAAGCCAAAATCCTGTCTGGTTATAAGAAAGAAACTGCTTATGATATAATTAAGGAAGCTTTACTTTGTTTTCATCATTTTGATCTTACTGCAATTCTGGAAAAAAAACCCCTTCAACATGTCTCCAGAAATGTTCTGCTATAGAATCATCAAAGATAAACCCTTCAGCTCCAGTGATATGCAAATGAAGACATGTTTTTTCAAAGGATTAACAAAGTTGTTCAAAGCATCTTTTTAGTCTACTCTGCTTCCAAACAAACAATAAACTGTCCACATGCAGTGAGATTTGCTAACCCATAAACATAGCCAAATGGAGGAAGATCAGAACCTTAATGAGTTTGGTCCCCTTTGAATTCTAGCTGATCAGTGTCACCAATAATTTCAAAAGGCTCTAAATTAAGCACTTTCTGTCTTCAAAGTGCCTTGCAAACATCAACCAATTAATCCCTACAAGTCTCCGCTGAGGTAGGTAAGTAGGTATTGTTGTCCCCATTTTACAGTTGGCTGAACACAGTCAGAGGGTTAAGTGATTTGCTGCAGGCCACAGATGGAGGTGGGATTAAAACACAAGAGTCACTATGATTCTTTTTAGACGATAGCACTTCTTTTTTTTTTCTGCTGACTTTTCTGTGCTGACTTTAGACATATTGGCCTTGTGGCAATACTTAAAGGAAACAAAATAAATTGTCCTTGTTAAAAGCAAGGAAACAGAGAGAAATCTGGGGTTTGTGCTGATAACAATTTTGTTGCCTTATACTGATGTTAAGGTTTTTCCTATAATTTTGTTCTGATATTTAAGTATCATTCCTTTCATAGGGGGACTTATTTCTTTGGCAGTGTAGTATGCTACTAATTGAAAGATATGTCCTGCTCCTTTACAGGTTTTGTCTTTGTGCTTTCAAATCAGTAAGTTTAGGTGGCACCCTGTCCATAAATTGGGCAGACACTTTCCTTCCAGGATCAGGATAACAGTTGGTAGGCTTGTTCCACTGCAGCACAGGCAGGAAGAAATGGAAAAAGGCAGCTTTGAGAACCAAGAGCAAAGAAAGCCATTAACTGAAACCCAACCCCAGCAAACCTCTTGTAACCATTCTAACAGGCGTAAGATTGATACCTTTCCCACTTCAACAGAAAGATCAGATGGAAAAGGGAGAGTATATCCTTTTCCTCTCTATGTATACAACTTCAGGCCACTTGAAGACCCATTTGTCATTGAGTCAATCCAGTGCATTGTAATAAACTTCTGAGTTTTATCAGGAAACCGCTTTTCATCTAGCAGCCAATCCACAGCATCGGTTCCCTGGAATACTTTTTAGAATAGAAAAATCCACTACTCAAAGTTGATGCCTTGCAACTCCTGAGCACATTTTCTTTAATTTAATTTTTCAGATGACACTCCATTTTCAGAAGCCTTCCAGTACAGGAATTGACATGCACAGAGAAAATCAGTGAATATTTGAAAATTATTCACTTCCTACTATATAGTACAGTTATTTCAGCCATATTGCTGGTTATGTGTTTTTATTATGCACCTTCTCTGTGTCCTGAAAGTATAGCTCCATTAATGCTAAAAAAAAAACCAACCAATTTATTAATACATCACTGTAATTAATACAGGATGGTGTTCATATATTATACAAACCAAGGATCGTACCTCCTTTGTGTTAGGTGTTGCCCACAGGTAATGGCCTCATCAAAGTTTTATTAGCTAAAAGTTTACTTTGTTAAAGGTACTTGTGAAGCCTTCAGATTAAGTAAATCATTTAACATAGGGTCATGGTTAAATAAAATGCAATTTATTTTTCTACTTCTGTGGATGCTGAATCAAAAGAGTATTTTTACCCTTAGAAAGGTTTATTAATAACTACTTTGGTCTCACATTACAATCACTTATGTCATTTTTTAGAAGAAAAATATAGGTTAATGATTCACAACCTGAGGAATTCTACTCTTAGTGTAACAGTGTAAGAATATGTAGGATTTTGACTCTTAGAAGTGATTTCAGTAATAAAAACATGTATTACACAGGTTAGGAAGAGTCTGATTTTCACAGTAATTCTCTGACCAGGAAAACATGTAATGCAAAACATAAGCTTGGAAATTGCTATTTGCTAGCTCTGTCTCAAGAAGATTTGTAGCTGACTCTGAATTACATGCTCTGCAGAAACAGCTCCCTTCTTTTATCACTTTGGAAATCATTAACTTGCCCTGGATGGTCCTCTGTGCAACAAAGGAAGTTTTCACATGGATTTTCTGATAGGGGAAACAAAAGAGATCATAGATAACAAAGCAGCAGTGTGAATGACAGTTTTAGAGGACCTTCATCCAAACAAGCCTCAGTAACATCTCATCAGATCGGTATCATCCCCAAATTTCCCTCCACTCAGCACTACCATGCTTCAGGGCTAATCCAGTGAACCATTCCTCAGTTCCAAATTTTTTAGGCTATCTATGAACACAAATAACTGAGTGATTGTCCCATATCACATTAATTAACATAACCAATCTCTACATCATATATTTTGCTGTTACAGGTCTATCTGTACAGTGAAATGGAGCTGTGAGAACATTTGTCTGCTTGGGGTGTAACTACATTCACAGTTCTGTGCATCCCTCCCCACATATCAACGCACTCCATGCTATCCACCCCAATAAAGAGCAACTCTAAAACTTGTCAAACAGCTCCTAGAACTCACACACAAATATTCTATTCTATTCTATTCTATTCTATTCTATTCTATTCTATTCTATTCCATTCTATTCTATTTATTATATGTCTTTTGCTCATCTGCATGCATTGCCACAAGTCACCTGCACTGCGAGCATATTTTAATGCCCTGCACTGCACACTTAGAGAAGGAGCACTGTTTAATCTATGCCCCTCCAAGATGAGAATGCTTCTCCAAAAAAACACATCTGTCACCCATATGAATTTCTGGCAAGGTAGAAACCAATCTTTCCTTAAAGCTCACCTCCGCTATGTGTGGCTCCATGTCCTGATTAGTTTTTTAGAGCCTGCTCAATACGCATATTTCTGAAAATCTGGTTCACAGATTAGCAGGCTGGAGAGCCTTTCCAGCACCATATCCCTGCTGAAAACTGCACAGCAATTGCTGGTGCCATGAGCTGGGCATCCTCCAAAAGTGAAAGAGTAAAAGATGATTATTTAGACATGGTCCTACTCATTTGTATACAAAAATCCCTCATCTGCTCATTTATCTGCCTGGTCATCTAACGTTTTGCTGCACATTCTGTGATGACTTGGGGAACGTGTTTGCCTGTGTGTCTAAAAAGTAGTGAACATATGACAGATTCTCTGGGAAATAAGGAATGAATTGCAATAATTACAATTTTGTTTTAAAGAAGATTTACGATATCATAAGGCTAGGGTTAGCATCTAAATATGGAGATTCAGCAGATTTTTTATTTCTATAGAGTTCTAGCATGGTATCCCTCAGATTTTTCTGGATAGAAACACAAAATAGATACTGAATTTGATGAAGACTGGTATTTCCTCAGTTATAATCAATTACAGTTTGCTTTTAATGCAACTTCTATGTGATATTCCAGACCTGTTAACAATATATGAATTACTATCAAATTACAGTGTAGTTAAAGTACACAATCACATTATTGGTCATACCTTACCTCCCATGTTTTCAAAGATAAACATTATTTGGCTATTAATCATAACCAAACTCATACTCTCCATAGTGTGTGAGAAAGAGTTCTAGAGCTGTAAGGGGAAGAGCGAGGTAATAACTCTTGTCAAATACTTGAAAATAATATTTGCATTTGAAACTGGTGTTTTAACTAACTTGGAGCATGTAAACTGGTAACAGGGGCATTTTAGAATAAAACTTTTGTCAAACTTGCACTTTTATCATCTCTTGGGGCTACCAGGGCAATCTGAGCACATTGTTATTACATAAAGAATATTCTCTCCCTTCTTTCTAGTCCAAATTTCAAGTGTAAAGAGTAAGTCTAAATAACTGAATTATTTATTCCCAATATAGTTACTCACTATAACTTTTTGTTGAGAGTTGTGAAATTGAGGGGAGACACACACATGACACACTATGCTAATCAAAATCTCTTCTGCAAATTAATTTGCCTGCATGAATATTAACAGTACTGAGACCCCGGAGATAACTGTAAAGGAAATCAATTATTCTGTTTTGTTTGTCTCTATATTTGGGTTGATTTTCTCTTGGAAACCTATCCTATGATTGCCATGTATATTCTACATATATAATTTCAGGGTTTGGGAGTTTATTTGTTGGTTGGGGATTTTTTTTTTTTTTTTGCTTTTTTGTTTCGTTTTTTGTGGGTTTTTTGTTTGGTTGGGGTTTTTTTGTTGGGTTTTTTTGCTTGTTTGTTTGTTTGTTTTCTTTTTATATTATCCAGCTACCTGAAACAGATCAACATTAGACCTCTCAGCCAAACACATAGGTGCCAGAAGAATTCAGGGGGCAACCTGCAGCCCACTCACGTTGCAGCCCGTGAAAGCCTTGCAGAACATCTCATCCCTCAGTAGGGACCAGCCCTTGCTTCCTGCCTCTCCCAGGAGCCTCTCTCCTCAGCAAGGGGGAAGAGACAACTCTGAGGACAGAGTTGCCTGTATTTTGAACAGTATGCAGGACCTCTGCTCTTCCTTCTCCACCACGACTGCGGGACTAGTGACTTCATTCGCAGCCCGCCTGGGGTACCCATGGCAACACAGGGCTCTACAACACACTTCAAAGAATGTTCTTGAGGGGAAATTCAAAAGCCCGCTGGTATGAACACATCAGTCAGAGGGGGGCAAATGCCCCCGTGAGGAGCGTGGCCCCCGCGGGCGCGCCGGGCAAGTGCAATTCCCATGCCCGGGGCGGCAGACAAAGAGCGGCCCGAGGCGCCCGCCCGGAGCCCGAGAGCGCGGCGACACCGCCGGGGAGGAGCCAGGCGCGGCTGCCCCGGGCGCGGGGGGGCAAGCGAGTCAACTTATAAAAGGCGCGTCCCGCCAGAAGAGCTGGGGCGTGTTTGGAGCAGCGGCGAGCGGTGTCACTGCGAGAGGCGCGGCTGCGGCAGCGGCAACAGCCCGAGAGCGCGGAGCCGTTCGATGGCTCTGAGCATGGACAGCAGCCTCGACAGCCTGGATGTAAGTGCCGGGAGAGCGGCCGGCTGCCCATGTGCGCGCTGTTTGCAAACAAAGGTGCCCTCGGCGGAGGCTGCGGGCGGCGGGGGTCGGGACAGCGGAGGGGTCTGCGGGGCGCGGACGGGCAGGGCTCGGCTCTGAGCCCCGGCCGCGGCTGCCTCTGCCTGCAGCGCTTCGGACCTTGGCACAGCTGCAGCCACTGCAAATTGCAGCTGCAGGACTCCGCTCCTTCCCTGGGGCTCTGCTGCTCGGCCGTCAGTTCAAGTGACATGTGGCACCTTTGTGGACTGAAAAACGCCGGTAGAGCAATTAGCATTACGGGAATGATGAGAGGGGAAGAGGCGAGGAAGTTTGGAGCGATTTGACTTTAGGGAATGGCATCTCTTTGCGCTGCTGCGCGGCCAGATCTCCGGCTGCCGGCGGGACTGGGAGCGGCTGCAGCGCCCGGCCGTCCCGCGCGCTCCCCGGGCGAAACGAGTCGGCGTCCCACTCTTCCGGGGGCAGCTCCTCTGCCTCGGTTTTGAGGGTAGTTAGGGCCAAAAAAAAGATCTCTGGCAAGTTCCAACTCTAGGCCCGCAGTTAATGCCCGCGTGGAGCCGGTGCCTCCGCGCGTGGAGCCGTTGCCTCCGCGTGTGAAGCGCTGCGGGACCGTCGGGCGCGCCCTGCGCGGAGCGCGGGGGTCCATGGGACACAGGGCATGATAACAAAAATCTGAAGACCTGAGGAACTGCACATAGCCAGATGGCACTCGCCCGCCAGCATTGCTTTTAGCGCGGTGGCCAAAACCGTTGGTGGTTTCCTGACGCGCTTTCAAGCCCTCACCAAATTTCGCTTCCTTTTTCCACCGCTATGCTCACTTCGTCCGTCTGTCTGCAGCCCCGCGCCGGCGGTGCTCATCCCTTGCCCCGCAACCGCAGAGGGTGGGGAACAAAGGGAGGGAACGTGGCCCACCGTGGTGACCCTCCACGGGCTTTGAGTTCCCCTGATAAAGGTCACCTCTCTCTTTCTTTCTTTCTTTTTTCTTTCTGGGCTTTGCGGTTTTTTCCCTTGTCTGAGTGTGTGGAGCTGTCAATTGCTTCTCAGCAGGGAATTCTTGCTATTATTTATCCTTTATTACATCAGCCGAGGGTACCTTCTCTATTTCTCCTTGACCCCATCCTCTTAATGAGAAGGGACTTTGGAGCAGCAGCATTTCTAAGTAATTTTTTTTATAGCTCTCTATTGTAAGAGTTAAATGTGATAGGTCATGCTCTGTGTGGACAGACCTCTCGCATCTGGCACTTTCTGGGCTCTCCCATTTGTAGTGTCCATCTGATTAGAGCACTGAAGTGTCCAGAACCAACGATATTTCTGGGAATAGCCATTATCTTTCTTTGCTCTTTCATGCCCTACCCTTAGCAAGATCTTACTCCTCAGAGAAAGACAAAGGAAGTTTTAAAACTTATTCTTATTTGCTGTGTATTTTATATATGCATATGTAAACATTGTGTTGGTTTTCAAAAAGTATGCCCGTTTGTGACGGTGGAGACTGTTCAGGCAACTTTTCACATATTGTCATATAGAGTAAGTTTTTGCAGAGGAGCTAACATCTAATTTTATTTTTTTATTTTTTTTAGCTGTCGTCTGGGTTATTAATTGAATTTTCTGAAAACGGCACGGATGAGATTGGTTCGGGTGACTATGGAGACTATGAAGAGCCATGCTTTCAGCATGAGAATGCCGATTTCAACCGGATCTTCTTGCCAACAATCTACTCCATCATCTTCCTAACGGGAATAATCGGCAATGGATTGGTTATTATTGTTATGGGCTACCAGAAGAAGCAAAGAAGCATGACTGATAAATACAGGCTCCACCTCTCTGTGGCTGATCTCCTTTTTGTCATCACCTTGCCATTCTGGTCTGTGGATGCAGCCATAAGCTGGTACTTTGGGAATGTTCTGTGCAAGGCAGTTCATGTCATTTACACAGTCAACCTCTATAGCAGTGTCTTGATTTTGGCCTTCATAAGTTTAGATCGTTACCTGGCGATAGTCCACGCTACCAACAGCCAGCGCCCACGAAAGCTGTTGGCTGAGAAGGTGGTGTATGTTGGCGTGTGGCTGCCAGCTTTGCTACTGACAGTGCCCGATATAATCTTTGCCAGCACCAGTGAAGTAGAAGGAAAGTATCTCTGTGATCGCATGTACCCTCATGAAAACTGGCTGATCTCTTTCAGATTCCAGCATATCTTGGTAGGACTTGTCTTGCCTGGTCTAATAATTCTGACTTGCTACTGTATCATCATATCCAAGCTGTCACACTCCAAAGGCCACCAGAAGCGCAAAGCCTTGAAGACCACAGTTATCCTCATCCTCGCCTTCTTTGCCTGCTGGCTGCCATATTATATCGGCATCAGCATCGACACCTTCATCTTGCTGGGAGCCATCAGACACCGCTGCAGCTTGGAGACCATAGTGCATAAATGGATCTCCATTACGGAAGCCCTGGCATTCTTCCACTGCTGCCTGAATCCAATTCTGTATGCCTTCTTGGGTGCCAAATTCAAAACATCAGCTCAAAATGCCTTGACATCAGTTAGCAGAGGATCAAGCCTCAAGATTCTTTCAAAGGGCAAACGTGCAGGACATTCTTCTGTTTCTACAGAGTCTGAGTCTTCGAGTTTCCATTCCAGCTAACCCTGCTGCTTGCCATCATTTTATAAAGAGACACTTTAAAGTTGCGCAAGATTTGAGACAAATAAGACTGACCATAATGTACAGATTTATTTACAGCTGGAATTTTATATTGTTTCTTTTAGTCTCTCTGAAGTTTAATTGACTTATTTATATAAAAAAACCTTTCGTATTGATGACAAACTGTCTAGGCAGGTCCTGTGGACAAGTGGTTGGTTCACAAAAGTTTTAGTGACTGTATGTATAGATACGTGAACTAAACACTTTGGATTGTAGCAAAGTGACTGTTAAAAGTTTAGAAAATATTTCTCTGTTGTTTATATGTAAATGTTTTTGGTGTTGCTGTTATTCTTAAAAGTTTGGCTGGATATTTTTACCTTACTACAAGATGTTTGGTTTACAATAGCGTAATTCTGCTGTAGAAATGGCACTTATAACCAAAGCTTCCTCTGTTACATGCTAGGGTTTTTCCCTCCATTCTCAGTAATTGATGGTTTGCAAAATTTTCTGTTCAAGGTAAAATAAAAGTATATGAAAAAAAGTTATTTTGAGTGGTATTTTCATTTCTGGTTGAATTTTTCTCAGTGCTTTTATTTACAATTCTAAATACACAATAAAGTCTTAGAAAATTGCATGTCTTGTGAAAAGCAGGGAAACTAGTTTCAGTAACATTGATTATTCAGTTGACACCTCTGAGTTCCTTGTCATGTTTTTTCACCAGAATACATTTATTCCAGTGAACATTATATTTAGAATTACTTAAACTATCACTTAGAGAACTTTTTGAGGCAAAATACCTGTAAGTGAAAACCAATCTTTTTAAGCAATTGCTAAAGTTTACAGCCCCAGGAGTCAAACTCAGATTACTGCAAGTGCCTAACCTTTATGCTGTGCATATAAAGTCAATCAACATTTCTTCTGCCTTTTGCTGTTCTTCTAAATTTAGTTGCATGTGTTAATAGTAATCAAAAGTAGTTGAATCAGTCATTTTTGACCAGAAATAAAGTTATTCTATTAAAATGTATTTGCTTGAAGGAAGGTAAGTGGTTTTCCTCTATGGAGCTTTCCCTATCCTGTCTACATCCAGATTTTCTTAAGGTAATATTATAATCTTCATGTTCTTTTTAAAAACACAGAATTTGGGCCAGTTCTTGAAAATATTTTTAGTAGGAATCAGCCAGACTATAGAATTTCCGACGATTAATGCTGAAGTCTTAATTGTCTAGTTAGTCATGTCTTCACATTAGCAGAGTGCATTCACAAGTAATGGGATGATAGCCAAGAGGACAGAGCCATTGAGAGTATTTGTATGTTCTCACATTAAAAAATCAAACACAACTGTTACTTATACATAAAAATATATAATAAACAACGTGGAAGTCAAAAAAAGGACAAAAATAATATCTACTAGTCAGACAGAGCTGAAATAGGCAACATGGATATTGCAGGGGTATTATCCAAATTTTTCACAGGCACAGCACCCTAGTGATTTTGTGGAGCAAGTACCACTATGCTAAACTATACATTAAATTCCATGTTTTATATTAGATATTTTCATAAATACAAGACCCTTCTGTTTTCAACTTCCCTTCTCTCCAGTGAGGAGGCTGCAACCTTGGCTGCATCCCGCACTCCTTCCCTTGCAATGACAGTAGTAATCATCTGATTCTGCGTTGAGCTGATTCAGTGCTGAACCAGCACAAAACCTGGTAGAAAAACAGGTAATTTTCCAGCAATTTAGTGAATTGAATGTGTTCTATGAGGAATCCAACAAGTACTACAAAAGTGCAAGATTTTGTAACCTGGAGCCAGCAAAGGGAGAGAAAAGTGAGATAAAATCAAAAAGACGCAGATTTCCTCCCCCACCTCTAGCAACTAAACTTTTAGATCAGTTAACTAATGAGTTTTCACTCAACATAAATTAGAAGCAGAAAAGATGCATTCTCAAGAAACAAAAGGTCTCACTTTGATCAAGTTGTTCCTCCTAAACAGGGCTGAGAAATGAGGGAAATGTGGTATAGGAGCAGAACTACTTAAATAGTTTATTTTTGTTGTTCGTTTGTGTGTTTTCTTTATTTAGTGAGGGTTTCCCTGTGAAGAATTTGCTGTTCTAAATGATTCTGATTTTCAGCGCAGCCCAATCAATCACTGTGATTTAATTGCACTTATAAAATACTTACAGGCTATCAACACGCTGCTGCTTATTTGTTGAGGAAATGTTTAGAGTCCCCAGCATTAACTTAGATGATTCCCATTATGTTTCAGTCAACCAACTGCTACCTCAAGCAGAGTTAACAGGAAAGAGGGTGCAAGAGAGAATAAACTCAGCAGTCATGTTACTGCCAAAGACCACTAAAAGGATACTAAACAAACAACAGAAAGAATTTGTGCAGAAAATTAATGAGCAAAATTTAAAAAAACTTAAAAGAATGCCTCAGAGGGATGAGTTTTATAAAACTGCCATGGTTCTCAGTAGAAATAATGAACCTGTGGACAGAAGAATGTCTTGAAAAGGAGCTGTAAATTCTTTGGGGTTTTGCTTCAGCAAGAAAAATGAGTCAAAAGCTACATATATTTATTTCTAAATAATTTTATATATCCATAAATATGAATGTAATATATATTTGCACTGTTTACAGAGCAAATATTTGCAAATTGAATGAAATTGTCATGAGAAAACATAGTAAAATTATGAATCCAGTTCTGTCTTTTTACTTATGAGTAAGTCAGAGAAAAGAAGGCAAATTTCTCTCAAATCCACTGAGCTATTCCAAATACATCATTTTGGTAAAAAATATTAATTTACTCAATTTAAAAACAAAATCACCTTTAAGCTGATTTTTTGTTGAGGCTGTGACTTTTTTATATCTTTGTGAAGCAAAAGTGGTCCCAGTAAATGCTTTTGTCAAAGCGTAAATTCAGTGACAAAGGTGAATGAACCTAATATTGTAATTTATATGTTGGACAAGTCCACACAGATCAAGAATTTTCCAAAGTTTTCGAAGGGACTTTCCAAGTCTTTTTCCAAATTGTTCCTCTCTAGTATACAGAATAATCATGACATTCCTCAAGATATACACTATGCATAGTCTCAGCACTTTCTTGAAGTCATAAAATAATAGCTGTGTCCAAGTAATTTTAAATATGCAACTCAAGACACAGAAGAGAGAACAAATATGAGTTTGGTCACAAATCGTTGAGTATTGGTTACAAACCAGTTTAAAATGTTATGTGGTAGTTTAAAAGGTTTTATAATGTATTTACAAAGACTTTCCACTGAATTCAGGCGCTATGTATTTTGCTACGGTTGTTGCAATGTGCCAACAGCAATGCTGGACTAAAACATGGATATTCACCTAATACTCTAATGCACACATTTTGAGTGCCTAAGATTAGATAGAAATCCCTTGGATCATGCAAAGCTAAACCAAGAACAGAACATGTACACAAACTTTTTTGCTTCCTCTGAAATGTTGTTTGGAAGTAAAGCCAGAACACTTAAAGCAGTGGGGTAAAATGCCACTGTAACCCATTATTTGTGTGGTAATCCATTATTTGCAGGTGTGTTTTTACTCTGTGTGATCAGGTGGTACCAAGCCCACATCAGAAGAGCAAGTGAAAAGCTGAGGGGTGTGGTGAGGCTGCCCAAGCGAATGTACACTGAGGGCAGTGAGCAGGGGGGAGTTACTGCTGTTTCTTGGCCAGTTTTATGACATAATCATTATACAGGGGTTTGAACTTCTATGCATATACATAAATCAAAACAAAATCACCATGAAAATATAAAGGAAGTAGCAGTAATAACATGAAGCCATTCATGCAAGTGAATGGTTTATCTTACGATGGCTGTGCTCTAGTTGGACAATGTACAAAGTGACCACCTCTAGATGTTTGGTTGAAAAGGCCATTTTTTACATTGTTTGGGAAAGGAAACAGCATGACGAGGAAGTACTTCCTTGATCCAGGCATGCCTCCAAAATCCCCTAACAATGGAGTATTCTCATATTCTCATAGTGCTGAAACTTAGGAAACACTTAAGCAGATAGAGCCCCAGAGGTTTTTGCTCAAAGGATGCCACTCCCTCACTTTATGTTTTGAAAGAGCTATACAGACTCCTTTTCACAGCCATAAATCACGTGTCAATTGAAATTACATGAGCACTGGGATTATTGCTTATAAAGAAGGCACAGATTTCTTAAAATCCTTTCTCTTTGGGAAAAAAATTTCTGTCATTCTTTCAATTTTCTCTGAAAATCTTTAATCTTCAAGTTTAAAGAGAATTCGTTTTAACAACAATTCTCTTACTATCTTCCCACCATTCTAGTTCTAACAGGACATACAATAAAACAATGCTATACTTATTGTTTTTGAAAGCATACTTTAATAGAAGCTGATTATAAGCGTACTTTTGTGTTTGCTTATTTATATATAGGTATCATAAATATACCTACATGTATATGATGATGTAGATTATAAGCATCATTTTCAGTTGCTCATTCAAGTGATCCAGGCTCCAGCACAGCTACCACTGACTTCAGAGGAGTCAGGGTTCATTACACATGTAGCAGGTATTGCTTAAAACTACTATTTTCTTGAAAGGACAGATGGCTTCAGAGACAAGCTCCAACTGAATTCAGACAGCAGGGTACCTAAAGAATTATGCTTCCTAAAGTGTACAGCCTTATAGCCCAAATCAATTACAAATGAAGATTACAAGTTGCTGATTTCAGTTCAGTCAGAGATATACATGAAATTAAATCTTTCAGTACAGAGCAGGTGGAATTGTTCTGCTGAACATAACAGAAATAAATTTTCAGCAAAATGGTTCTCTCTTACTGAAGGCTTGCAAGCTTTGCACACCCAGCTATCAACAGTCTCGCAGTAATTTGCCTTCAGTAGCACAGTGTTTGAAAGAAATAGGTCAACATTAAAATAACCTTGTCTTTTGGAATTCACACCAGGAACAGATTCTCACCACAATGTCACAATGTCACAACTCACACCAATGTCAGAGTAATTAGTAATTATGAGGGATTTTTGAAGGGTTACACTGCAAAGAGTTCTTTGGCTTCTGTTCTGGTTTGGTTTTGACTTGGATTTTTTTGCTGTTGGTGCTGCCTTTTGTTCCTGCTACCCTCTTCTTACAGCTTCTATTCTACTTAACTTTTCCTTTAAAAATATATCTTTATAAAATTTTTAATGGCTCTGTTCTGTTAAGACTACACACAATATCCAGGGCAAACAAGAAAAAGTATAAAGAAACTCTTTGAATAAAAGAAATTACAGCTTACACAACTGTTTCTATGTCTATGTGTTTCTATGTATAATTTTTTTTCCCTTAGGGAAAATATCTAGTATTTAAAATGTTTTTAAAAACACTGATTCTGACAAGCCTGAACATGAGTTCACCAAACAGAGAAATTTTGGTATGCTTTATAGTAGAAGATGAAACTGGGACCTGAGTGTCCACAGATCAGCTCCATCTCTAAAATCTGTGGGAAGCAAGAGAATAATTCTGGTGTTTTTATAGACATGTTTTATTGTGATAGCAATAGATGTGTCTTGTCAATATTAGGTTCGTTGCAAGCCTGAAATCTATTTTTCCTGCTCTTTGTGGGAGTAATTACATTTCATAAAAGTGCTAAGGTCACTGTTGGAACACAGTACATTCTCTTATCAGGAATGCACTGATAAGAGAAGCAAGAGTCTAACAAGGATTCAAGGGAAGAAGGGATTATTGTACAAGGGCAAGGTTCACGTTAGGTTTAATTTGACAGCAATGGAAATGTAGAGTTCCTGTCCTTCCCTGCCCCTCAGTGTTCACCACCGTCCTTTCCAAGGCCTTTTGGGTCATGCCCCCACCCTGCTTTGCTTGCTCTCTTTCTCCCCAACTTCAGTGAGGTGATCCCCAAAGAGAGTTTTCCCACGTGGAACCGGGCACTAATAACTCACTGACACAAGGTAACTGAGCTCATCTGCTAATCAACAGGACAAAAAGGAGTCTCACACCTCACAGTCCCCTTCCTTCTCTCCTTTACTCTTGTCTATGCAGACCCCTCAGCCTCTGCTCTTGTGACTCCTTGACAAACCAGTTCAGCTCTTGAAGATCGGAGTTTCACAGGAATTTGAAGCAATCTGACTTCCTCTATTGGGAAGACCTTCAGACTCCCTCCCTCCTTTCCTCCCTCCCTCCCTGCCTCTTCTAATCTTTTCATTTGATATCTTCAATATTCTGATTCCAAATCCTGTGGACCTGTTGCCTGCTGCACATTATCTATTGAATAAGTCACACTTGACTTAATTGATTAAAAAGACAGTATCTTTTTTAAAAAATGTATTTTATACCATTTTAATGAAGTTAGCTCAGAAACAGGGCTGATTACACTCAAGATAAAAAAGAAAGCAATCAGATACATGGCTAAGCAAAGAAAGAAGTTGTTATTTTTTTCACTTTTTCTTTCAGCAGCAATAAGCTCTTAGTTTGACTCCTGTTTTGTAAAGCCCACCAACCACAGAAAATGCACAGAAGGAAGTGAATGGATGTCAGCCAGCACAGTGAACTGAATTGTCTCACTAAGAAGTCAAAAATCAGAGCAACTGCAAGACTGAGGGCAGATTCATGCACCTGGGAACTGTCAGGGGAGCAAAGAAGTGGGACCCTGGCTTTTGGGACCAGTGAGTTGTTTGACCAGTTTCGCTATCTTGTCAAAACTTCCTTAAGTAAACAGCCAAACTGCTAAACAAACACACGAGTTCTCAGGTAGGGGGCAAGAGGTTGAAAAAGTATGGAAAGAACAGATGCCCTTCATTAAGGGAAGCGAACCCTGTTTGCTCCTTAGGTAAAATATCACTACGTGATCATGGTCCTGCAGAGCACTTTTCCCTGAAACAAAGCTCAAGAAAGAGGTCTTGAGTAAGTGTTTTGAACTAAAGAGGTCTATAATAGATCTCGATGCTCTGCCATGTTCTTGACTATATCACTCATCAGATTTAACGTAGCTATTTAAGACACACAGCAATTTTACATTCATACAGAGTCCATAGGACTTTTTGAATGAGGTGGGTGTCAGTGTGATTTTTAAAAGCAGAATACTTGAAAAGCACAGAGCAGGTCTTCTCCCATTTAACAATCACTTTTAAAAAAGCCAAAAAACCCACAACAAAGCACTTAGTTTGAGTATTATGCTGTGATTCTCTCCTTAACCTATCTAAGGAAAGCAGCTGCTTCTTGATATGAAAACTGCTCAGGAAAAAACATTAGATCCTGCTTCAAAGGCAAACTCAGTTTCACTGAAGAAATGTAGTCAGCCCAGTCATGTTGAAGCCAGACTAAATATGCTCAGATTGTATAGTCTGAATGTATGGAGCTATATGGCTCTCCTAATATTCTGCAATAAAGGGGAGAGCCCGGCAACTGCATGAATATTCAGTGTAGTGTATTCACCAGTCCAACAGTCTAACCATACTCAGCCCAGAGAATAAACAGCCAACAGAGCCACAAATCCTTGAATCTACTTACTCTTGCTTCTTCCTACAAGCTAATATGGAGGGAGTATTAAGAAACTTTGCCCCCTCATTAAGCACTTTGTGGGGACTCTGCAATAAAAACTGGAACAGATGAAGAATACAAGATCCTTCGTCTGTGATATTTAAGATGACTCTGCTGCCCAGGTGTTTGAAAGAGATCTCATTCATCATTCATCCAATGTCAGTAACAATTTTAAAATGAGAACAAATATTTTTGTACTCTTCAGGACCATTTCTAAATCCTCTGTTCCTAGTAGCCCACACTTTACATGTATTCTTTCAGTCGCCAGCCAAACTGGGGCCCATTATGCCCTCTACAAGCCATGTCCTGAGAGGAACATGGGATTGAACTGCTGAGGTGACACTGACTGAGCCCACAGTGGTGCTGTTGAGTGATATTAGCCGAGGTAATATCAATGCAGCCAGGGAAGCAGCTGTGATTACCTGTCCCTTTATCCATCCCGGCTGTCCTGACCATTGGGCTATAGAATTAGTCTCTCTCCGACTTTGTGAATATTTATTTATGCAAAGTTCAACATTTTCAAAAGGACTCACAAGACAAAAGCACCCCATCAAATACAACAGCATGGTGATTAAGCACCTCCCGAGAGACAGTGGCTCTCAGACTGCAAGGAAACCCGAGCTTTTTTGCCCCGATGTGCCTTGACAAGGGACATTGTTTTTGCAAGAGGGCTCCTCCTCCTGCTCTTCAATGTTTTGTGTAGCATTAAAATAGCACCTATAGGAGTAAGCACTGTCCTCGGAAAAAGCTGAGAAGTGCTTTGTTTATGACTTCTGCCGGAGGTTAGGCAGATCTACTTTGTCAGCTGGCACTATCCAGTCTGAAATGGTTTAGCATTAGCAGCAACAGATATCTGGGTATCAGATCTGCTAGGAATCCACAAAAGCTTCTTAAGGTTTGTGTTTACATTTAAGTGTCCATACCATTTGTAGAAACACAATGTGTTGTAGTCTAGCTGTCAGTAAGTGGAGTCTAGAACACTACAGAACTCTGTACCACCTAAAAACAGAGCTGTAGATGATATTCACACAGCAGACAGAAAGAGCTACAACGCGTTTTCCTCCCCAAGTCTTTTCACAAACCACATCAGCGAACGGACAGCTCATCCTAATGAGCTCCTCAGCCACCGAGGTACACTTAATCCTGAATCAGCAAAACCTGATACTAATGCTCAGCTGCTTGAAATGGAATTATTTTCTGATGACTGGACTTAATCCAACCAAAGGTCAGTACAAATAAAAAAATGCTGTCAGCTCAGGACTTAATGATATATTCTTACCTCTGTAGACCTATAATTTCTGTAGATACCTAAGAGGTCATGTCAATCCTAATGTCTCCCAGTTTTATGAATGCAACCATAAGCCCCTTTTAAATCAGATTACAAATGATTATTATAACTCTAAATCAAGGGAAAGGCTCACCATTTTCTCTAATTGGAAAGACTAATTTAATTATAATTATTTTCTTTCCAGATGCTTTGTATTTGTTCCGTTCCATTACATTACAATAGGTAGTCTGGGTTTATGGAAAAGAAACAGTTAATTGTTTATGACTTGGAAAGGATGAGAAATTGGTTCACATCTGCTGGTGTAGCCACAGTTCAGCCACACTCCTATCGTTTCTGAATTGCAGGTATCTTCATATACACTACATGGTGGCTTAATTTCTAACTTAAAGTAGCTGAAAAGATGATATAAACAGAAAACTTATGCTGTTCTGACATTTTTTAAAGATCTTCTTCGATCTAAAATAGGTAATTGATAAAACCATCAGAATTAAAAAGCTAATAATTCAAGATTTACAAGTCAGTGGGCACAAAGTGGAAAATGGTAATGTATTCAATATCCCAGCCTGATTTTGCACTGAATTAACATAAATTGACATAGCCTCCAAAGGAAATCTTGTCAACAACCTCACTTTGCCCTATTAAAATCATTGTGGTATCTGTATTATTTTTGGTTTTAAGATTTCCACATATGAAATAGGCCAAATCTATATTCTGTGTGGCTTTGCTGAATCTAATGGTTAATTATTTATTAGATATCAAATGTATAACATCTGTGTAAGAAGGCTGACATATGTTAGGACCTTTGACTTTGATATATAAAAAACTGTCTGCTGAGTTAGGAATCTCTCTATAAATTAATTAGATAAACATGAATACACCATTTGTATTCTTCTAAGTCTTTGCTTCCCTAGAGATGAGGATGATGCTTATACAAAGCACACAAGAGTGAATGTATGAGTGGATCCCTTTTGTCTTTGAATTAACAAGGTTCCGCTTTATGCTTTCTTAACTTTTTGGCGGATGGCTTTCACAGTTTAAGGATTTCGCAGTCTAAAGGTTAATTCTTCTCTCTTCTCTTAAGCTGTTTCTGAGACTCTGTCAGTATTACAGAAAACTACACAATATAACTTCCTAGATTTTTTTTCACTGATGTAAATTTTGTAGGCAAGGCCTCAAGTAAGAACATACTTCTGGAAACATATGTTTGTCTTCTTAATACATCCATGCAAGCACACAGACACACACCCACAAATCCAACTGATTACACTTTGGGTCATAATCTCTTATTTTGATAGGAAACTTCAATTTCATTTATCTCCACGGCTGTACTTTTGAGTAGGCACCCATCTAAAACTTGCTTCTCCAGCTGTTTGTTATTCTACAATATAATAACAAATAGTTTTGCTTAACATTCTTTAGGAAGCAGAGACTACTGCCTATACAAAGGTATTTCCTTTTTCTCAGCTGGATAAAAAAAGTATTTTTTATAAAATAAGGCAAGGGTCACAGTTGATCTTCTGGTGAAAGTGCAGGTCCATGACAGTGTTTTTCTTCTAGAGATCCCTCAGTAGAGAACCAGGGGGGTTTATGACTTTTGTTACAATTTTGCAATAGAACAGGAGTAGTTTATATGCGAGTATACAAGGTTGTGCTCATTCTCACCACTGAAAAGTTATAATCTTCTTCTAAATAAGGCTGCCTATAGCAGTTATATCAAGGAAACTGTGCCAAGAGCATCAAACAGCGTTGTTTGCCTGAGTAGCACCCAGAGTGACATGCATGCAAAAGAGCTCTTGCTTTTTCAAAAAGCAATCCTGAATAAAAACTCTTCTCATTCAAGATAGAGGCCTTAAGGAACATCCTGCATGTTAACAAACATCTTCAGATAATGCCGAGTTTGATGCTCATTTCCTAGTTATTCACAGACTCTCTTAAATGGAGCTCTTTCACTTTTGTGGCTTAGCCTAAGGAAATCCTGCAAGAACAATGTGTGACTGAAACACACACAGGTTTCCCAAATGGTAGCAAGACCCATTGATGCTGCTTCAGATAGCACCAAGACAGCAAGTTATAATACAAGCTAAACAAGAAAGGGTC
The DNA here is from genome assembly GCA_013397865.1 of Struthidea cinerea. NCBI lineage: Eukaryota > Metazoa > Chordata > Aves > Passeriformes > Corcoracidae > Struthidea > Struthidea cinerea. The sequence continues at coordinate 438,438 of VZTI01003048.1, read as the reverse complement.
TTGTTTGTATAGGATTGATTTGAGTTCAAGCTTTTTTCCTTTCAATTTGCAGTATATTATGTAAAGTGTCCTTCAGTGAAGAAGTTATTTAGCTGCCAAACTACATTATTTTTCCTCAAGTATTTCAGTAGACAGAATTTCAAAACCACCAATTGCTTACTCCTCAAATAAGCATTCCCACTTACTCTTTTTAGTAAAGTAGCCTGGAATACACTTGCAGATGCTGAAGATCTGGTAATAGAAAGAAAAGTCTTAAATACTCTATCTCTAAAATCAGATACCATGGTAATGTAACAGTTTTATTAATTAAGGTTGATTTATGCTGTAGAAGATGCCTGGTTTGATGCTCCTGGAATTTGTACAACCTCTAAACATTTACAGGAAGACAGCTACACCGAATATGTTACAACTTTCCTGGGACTACCTCTGTAAGCAAAGGAAAATCCTTAGGACCACTGGATTATCCAGCTTTCTTGCTGAAGTCATCAACAGGGTAGAAGTGATTCCAGTACTTGGACATCTTTCCATCGTACAATAGATTCAGACCATTAATTAATGGTCTAAATAAATCTAAAATCAAAATCTACCTCCTTCTTCTTTATTTCTGTGGCATTATCCAGTCTCTTCTCCTGTCACAGTCTCGTTGGGGCTGTTGCAGGTACCTTCTCTAGCATCCCTACTGGTATTTTATGCTATTGTATTTCCTGTTTTGTTATTGGCCTTATTGTGCAGTTTCCTCAAAGAGGGCACACAACCTTTTTGTGTTCACAGCAGGCATTACACAGCACACAGCACTACCTACATGTTAGTGGATGGTCCTGATTATCTGTCTTCCCCAGAAGAACATATTGATCAGCCAAGCAACTCCTAAAACACCTTAAAGTCTAGATTACTTTTTCCATTTTATTTGTGAATGCACATTATTTCTCTGTTGAGATGCTTGAGTCACACGGTTCTAGGAAAGTTGTCTAGGTAGTTCTGACTAATTTTTGCTTCAGATAGTTGGGGCTTTTCAGCAGAGTGACTACAGTAGGCCCTGTGTGGTTAACTGATATGCTGAGCAAGAGTGATATACTGCAGAGTGAAGTATCGAGCAGAAAAACTAAAACAATGTGTTACTCAGAAAAGAGCTGGAATATACCACGTTTGTTCTTTGCCTTTTTATATATAAAAATTCTTTGGAACTTATTTGTTCAAACATTAAAACATATCTAACTTTTAATTCGACTTCAAAATCTCACATTTCTACTTATAAGCCAGTTCTACTTATAAAGAGCAATGCTCATTTACCCATCAGGCACTTCTAAGTACATCTTTGGATGTTGTTGCTGTTGTATAGTTGAGCTATTTGTCTTAAGTAAAAAAGTGGCATCTGTATGCAATTTCCACTTGGCACCAGTATCTCCTTTTGATGACAGTCTGTACTGTTTCCCTTTCTTCTTCCAGTCACTCCAGCTGCAGGACCCAGATGTCAAACTCAGGAATGTATTTTTTCCCCAGCAATGCTATCTGATTCTGTTGTTGGCACCTCTGCTCGTGGCTGCTCTGAAGCTGCCTGTGTGCAACTGCTTAAGTTGAAAATGCAGACAATGTTTTTTTATTTATATGCTAAAACCTTTTCAGTTGCCTTAATTATGGGAACTGAATATTATATATTCATCAGATACACAAACATACAGATTCCATTATTTATGATATTGGTTTCATGACAACAGCTACGCTTCTGTAACCAGAAACTGGGAGGCAAGAAGAAAGCTTCAAAAGTGCTAATGAGACATCAAAAGTAGTTGCTTACTTTCAATAACTGATCCAGACAAAGAAAAGTAAATATAAAGCTATCAAAGGGTGATTGATGAGAATAAAAAGTAAGGTAGAAAGGAAAAGGTGAGAAAAGAAATGCATTAAAAAGAAATGAACAGCAAAGAGATGAGGGGAGAATAAAACGTGTTAGAACTGTCTAAAAACATTTTCCTACATGTCTCCAAAAAGTGAAGTTCTTTAGAAAAGAACCAAGGCAAAAACTTATTCCAATTAATACCTTTCTGTAATTTCCTATTTTTGCTTTCTCCTAGTTTCATGTTTTCCTCCTGGGGACGTTTTGCTGCAGTATTTGATTCTCCATCACAAAGACAAGGTATTTGTCTCCCAGGGGCTTTGCTGTAGCTCACTGCCATACAGTGGCTGGTCGGGAACCAAATGTGTCATGCTGCTCTCACATCCTCCTGCAGGCACCTGACAGTACCTGTGTGCTCACTCTGCTGTACTCTATGTGACAAAGGAATTTTCCTGTCTACAGAGCCCTCAAAGAACTGCATTTCTCTACCCCTGCATGAATTTTCTCATCTAATGTAATAAACATAAATTTGAGACGGCTTCCATCTTACACAAATAAATAGTACCATTTCCTCTACATTGTTGCATGTGTAGTCACAAAAACAGCTTATGAAGACAAAAGAATGGTATTTTAACAAACTCCTAGTCAAGAAACTAAGCATTGCTAGGTTAAAAGAGTTAACTTAAAGGATAAGAGAAGAGATGCTAAGGGCTAAGATGCTAAGTGGTGAGTAACCCCAGTCAGGTAGATAGACAGACTGAAAAGTTCAGAGATAAGAAAATATTAATACATGTTTATAAATACATATAACTACATAAATGTTAATAGAGAATTCTATTATCTTGACAGCCCACCTGATTTCTATCTCAATATATCTGTTGGACATTGAACACTGAAGTGGTAAACTGTATGCAGTTCATGTTCTACAAATTAAAGAACCATGACCAGAAGTTTAAGGATTCAAATACCAAGAGAGAACTAGCCTGAAATCCAGAAATATAAAATGTTTACCGGGACTCATCCATTTAAACAATTAATAGATTATATTTATGTTGCCATTCTGTCTGGCAACATGCCAACACCATGATTCCTTCTCATGACTTACATGGGTTTATGCGCACCACAGGTATGGAATGGCTTCTGTATGAGGAACAGAAACATACACGGGATCCTACAGCTGTAGATAGATAGACAGATAGACCAATCAACTATTGCAGTACACAGAAAATAATAGATAAGAGAGTGTACAACCAGGCTGACATAAAATTGAGGGGGCATCGGGTTCAAGCAGGTATTGCTTCATAGTACATAGCTAATCTGTAGAACTAAAAGATGTGAAAAGTTCATAGGGACACAAAAAGTGGTATCATAAAAATGGTGGAAGAAAATCCAACCTGGACAATAAATGCAAAGAGACCATATCCAGCTTCAGAAGTTCCTGCTCTGAAAACTACTGGAGGCTGGCACAGCATTTTGGGGAAATAGCACTATATACTTACTGTCTTCTCATATGCTTTCCTGTACTCTGGTGCTGGTCAGTGCCAAGACAAGACAAACCTTTAGTCTGACCAAGAGAAGTTGTTCTTACGTTCGGTTTTTGGAATTTGAAAAGTCCTACTGAAATCAGTTGGATGTCTAAATTCTCATACACTGCAGGTCTGAATACCCAGCTTTTTGCAAGAACAATCAAGAGAAAGCATAACTTACTAAAAGACAGCAAGAGACTTCCTTCCTTTTTTTTTTTTTTTAACAGCTTTAAAGAAAGCTAGTAGTGGAGGGACTGAGCTTGTGAGTTCTGTGAGAGAGGATGAAGCAGTTTCATGAGAAAGCACAGAAAGCAGGAAGACAATTCTGCTACATTTGGCACTAGACAGAAAGCTAATGAGGCTGAGGCTGATGGCAGAACCACATTCCTGGAATGAGACTGTGGCATGGTTGTTGCCCTCCTATGTGGGATAATAGGAGTCAGGGTTTTTTAGTTGGATTCACTTGGACTGTCCAGATTCAATAACCATGTCCCACTTTCAGCATCAATAATTTCAGCACTCTTACAGAAATGTCTACCTATGCACCCTCAATCACCAGCCCTTTCTGAAAATGTATTGTCAATGACCTTAGGAACATACAAAAGCCTCAATTACAGGTGAGTTAACTCAAGAGTTATCACAGCTGAGACTAAAACATAGCTGCAGACTGCAGGAGCAGTTTCCATAACTTAAAGCATAGGGATCATGACAGGCAGAGGGTTCAACAAGAAGAGGAATGAAAAAATGGTATATGCAAAAACTGGTGTGAGAAGGTAAATTCTGATATTTTGATCCTGAAGGTGAAAACAAAGAACAATATTAAGAGTACTGCCAAGCATAGAATGCACTGACAGAATACATTTTACCCCAAGAGAAAATGGACTTCAGTCACAAGTACATTATCCTTACTTCAAAAATATTTGACTTCAGCAGCATGATAATTTCTAATTATTCTTATAGTTCTTCCTACAAATACTTACAGACATGAGGCGCTCCTTGGAGTTTGTGATCAAAGGGTCAGAAACAGCCAGCTACACTTGTAAATGTGGAAATTGAAAATGTTGTCATACAGATGGAAAAGGAAAGCATGCATTTTATTACCGATTTTGCATTTAAGAGACAAAACTGTGACACCTAATCACAGGTAAGATTAGGGATGGAAGAAAAACAATGCATTTAGAATTTCTAAGGAAATTGTCACATTCTTCTGTTCACCATAATTTTTTAATACAGCAAGATTTTATACGAGAGGGAGACAAGGTCTCACATGCCTTCTCTAAGAGCTGGAACAAATTCAGGAAGAGTTTAGCTTTGGCCAACCCTAGCTTATTGTAATCACTTTGTTTGCATTGTGCTTTATCTTCCAGAGGACCATCAGGCAGAGCTGAAGATATGAGAAACTTTCCCCTCATCAGCTGGAATATACATAAGAAGAAACCGGAAAACAGACTGCTACGGAAAGAGTGGCTTTTCTTTTAGGTCCTGAAGGGAAGATCACTTTCAAGGTACCCACAAATCCTGGAAGGGGATTGCTCCACGCTTCTCATTTGTAATTCATCAGATTTGAGCAGCACAGGTTGTACCATAATGTGTCTGGGATTCCTGAGAGGTAGAGAAGAGTCAAGGCAACTTCATATTGAACAAGCCAGACTCAGCGTCAGAACATTTACAGGCAGAGAAAGGGAACCCCATGCTGGTTTTGTGTGTTAATACAAAATGTATCAGTGCTACTCTCTGTCATTACTATTACAACCCTTGGTAAAAAGCAGAAATGCATTACAAATTTCATTAACCTGTATGGAGACTGCTGGTCTCAGGACAGACCTTGTGTCCAAATGCCAGAGCCAAGAGATATGTACACAACTGATGACCTAGACAGTGACTGAGGATAACAGAACATTCACTTGCTAACACTACATGGGTTTTTCCAGTATGTAATGAAAAATTTGACTCCTAAAGAGTTTGTGTTCATCATATTCACTAGAGGTGCACAGCTCAAAGTCATATTTATATTCTTGGAATTAAAATTTTCAAGGGAAGGAATGATTCCCCAAGCTAAGTAGGTCTTCTGTGACATGAAAGAACAAGCCTCCACCTCTTGATGATAGATCCTACGCATGGAATTGATTTCAGGCACACAAGCTCTGTTAGAAATAAAATCAACATGGGTTGCTTCATGTACATCATGGTCTGCATTTCAGAGGAGACTGTGACACACTGACTGTGAGTCTTAACGGGTTAATAAGTGCAAAGAAGACTGTGGAGTTTGTAAAACGTTTTACTTGCCATCTACCAAGATACAAGGATAGAAAATAAGTTAACACGAGCAGTGGCCACTGCGAGAGCCTTTGGTATTGACCCTCAAGGTAACAGAAAGATTGAACCCCACAATCCTGTACAAACAGTGACATTGGGCTGTAACAAAGAGATGACATTTCCTATGGAATGGATTACAGTGTGCAAATAAATTAAGATTTAGAGAGAAAAGTGAGTTAACCCTTTGAGACAACGGTATTATTACTGTCATAATCATCCTGAGCTTGAATTGGACAATAAAAACATTCAATGAAATGAAAGTCTGAGATGGCTCCCAAGCCTACTTTCTTCTTTTGATAATAGAAAGTAAGTACTGTAAAACAGATTTTCTCTGATATATAAGAGAAGACAATCTGTGGCTTCTAGATTATATAAGCAGCTATTTTATTTGGAAGGTCTACCATGAAGGCAACAGCTCTGGACTACACAGATTCAAGTAAATATAGTGAAAAAAGTGGTCTATATTTTAAGAATCTTATATGAGGCAGTAGAAGCCACAAGATTTCAGGATCAGACTATAAATGTATTCTTTCAAAATTCTACAAAGGTTTTTTTTTTAGAATTGGAACTGTCATGTGATCATTCCAGTAAAAGCAGTTTGGCATGGGAAACTCTTAGTGGGTACAGCAAAATGGAGAAGTATTTTAGCACAAAGTTTAAAAAAATGGAAACAGCCCGAAGTGCCTAAAAGGGAAACGTCACTATCATGCAGACAGAATAGGGACCAAAAAAAACCCCACCATTGCTGTTTTTTTCTTTGCTTTTTTATTATGCTCTTGGAAAACATTACCCAAGCACTTTTTCTGCTGACAGCCAAGCATGATATAATTAGACATAGTCAAGTAAATTTGATATGAGAAAATACAATGAGATTTTCTTCCCCTTTCAGCAACTTCTTCCAGCAATTGAATACCCACATGGAGGAAGGAATACTGCAGATTGCTAATATGCACAGATTTCAGGTCAGGGTCTACTTCAGCCACTAATTTGGAACTCTGAAGAGACTTACATTTCTCTAACTCCAAAACTGGATTTGTAATGCCATATAATTCCTAACAGGATATTTGATTTTTTTTTTTTTTTTTGCAGTAGATAGTAAAAGCAATGATTTTAAACTAAAGCAGAACCAAAAAGCTAACACTGTTTCTTACAGCTTTCAAATTCACCAGTGTACCAGCATTCTGCAGAATAGAAATGCAAAGTTATTATATGAGTAATCTTCAGCTGGTCAGTATCCAGCAAAGGAAGGAATATTCTTTATCACCAGTATTCAGAATTGATGTTTTCTCAAAACATCTTCGTGACAATGTCCTTTTGCCAATGTTAGAGAAACAGTTCTTGCTGCTTCACAGCACCTTTAGGAGCCATGAGGTAGGGATGAGCTGCACATGGCAAAATATACAACTGATAGAGAATGAAGAAAAATAAGCACTTCTTATCTTGAGTGAAATTTAAGGGAACCTGATGTAATTTATAGTTTTAGCTAAATTAGCACTTCAAATGTCACAAGCTAAACATTATGGAATCCACAAAGTGACTGTTCACTGAGACTGTCTGTAGTCTGATCCCTAGCTGAGACTAACTCAGGTTTTCTAGACTTTTTTGGCAATGAAAACAACGTCTGTAGGGCAGATGTCTTGTGGAAATAGAGACAAAAGCAATGTGATAGAAGTAATAACAGCAGATGTCCAGAGCAAACAATTATCCAAAATAAAATTAATTGATTGGAGATCCAGATCTTAAGGCACCGGTTACCTTTAACCACTTATACCCTAGGAACACTGACAGGTGAGACAAGTATGAATTTTAAAAATAAACCCTACTATGTAGGCCAGTAGTTTTCCTCTCATAGAAAGTATCTTACAGCAATCAATTCAAAGGTTGCTGTTATTCAGTGGCAGCTGACCAAAAGAACATTTCTGCAGAGAAATTTTCAGATTTTTCCTCAATCTGTCAAACTTTTCTACATAAGTAATGTTATGCTTAATCCCCAATATTATATAAGACAGTGTAGGTTCTTTATACCTTTTGTAAAACTGATCTTGTTAAGGAACTAATAGGACATGCACCATCTGATCTAGAAGAATCCAGTTTGTTCAGAAGAATTATGTTATAAACATACACTCAAATATCTTAGCTTTTGATCCTTGAATATCTACTGTAAATTAAGTGCACACAATACGCAATGTTATGAGTCAATTAAACAATCCTTTTATTTTCACAGAAACACTTCTCACAGAAATACTTAATGAATTAACACTACACAATTCTTACTCTCCTCACCCCCTGCTGATATTAGAAGTACTTTCAAATTATCTACTTTCATATTTGCGTATGAAAACTTCTTTTTCAGGTACAGGTATGATGATAACACACAAATTTCTGGTTTTGCATATGCAAGTATGAGAGCAAATACAGCATTTATACACTCTGAAAACTAGCTTAGGTATTTGGATTTTTGTTATGATATACATTGGCAAATCAGACCAAGGCTTGTCATTCTATCAATTTCATAATTAAAGTATATAGTATTAGCAATGTAAGTGATAATTTCTTCGAAGCAGATTTCAGTGGGATTTTTGCAGTAACTAGTGACTAATGCTAATCATAACTCTTGTCTCTGCTTCACAGTAGAACTGTATTTCATTTTGGTAGGACACTTCGGAGGCAAAAAAAAAAAGCTTTGCAAACATCTACATTTATCATTGCTATAAATAAGATATACACATTAACAAAGATTTAATGATCAAGACTTGCTAAGAATCATATTGTTACAGAAAGCACTTCAGCAGGACTCAAACCATGTCTTCTTTTGAAATTGTTTAAGTTATCTTCCTTTGAAAGTATTTCAGACACATTTGTTCTGGAAGAAGTATTGATAATACCAAACAACAAACTTTCTACCAAGTTCACATAACTGAGTCTTTAGATCATGTACCTTCCATATGATATGAGTCACTGAATTTTTGGATGATGTAAATGCAATCAGAGCATGTTTAATTTCATTTGGGTTTGTTAGAACTACAAAAGAAGAAGGAAGAAACAGCAATTTGCAAGGAGATGGAAAACAAGGCAATATAAACAGAGAAAATAGTTACACTTAATGAGATTTGTGTTCATTGGAACCGCTGCTGGGTTTCACTTTCAAACTACAGAGTTATCTACTTTCATTTGATTAGAAACAATGCTATGCAATCTGAGCTGCTTTGATTCTCTCACCAAATAAAAGAACAAATGCCTTCACACTTAAAGAGAGAAAACATTCAATTTAAGGAAATGAAAGAACAAAGAAAGAACCTAGTTACTTTAAATACAGACATGAAGACAATTACATCACAGATAGTAAATCAGTCTGGCAAGGATGCTGGTGTTCTAACACAACCCACAAGAATTTAATAAAATTCACAGGATTACTTTGGAAAAACGCAGTTGTGGGCTTTTTATAATAACCTCCCTATCTCAATGCACTTTTTTTCCTTTTAGTAGTTGCTTCTAAACTTTCCTTTTATTGTAGTTTCCCATCATCATCCTTCAGTCTTCCAGTGACTAATGACTTTTCCTTCTCTCCCTGTGCTGAAGCAGTCCTTGCCATCTTTTTTCCTCCAAACTGTTTAATGTAATTAAGTAATTTAAATTATCAAAGCAATTATTCCCAAATGGAATACAGGTTGACATTTGCTGCTTCTACACCGTGTCTCTTTCCATCTTGCATTCTCAAAAGCTTATTCTTTTCACCAGCTGAAAACTCATATAAATAAGATTTTGCTCTTCCTAGAAGCCTTTCCTTGCCTGTACTTCTGTGTTCTCAGATCACCATAAGGTACAAGACTATGTTATGGATGTGCTTGCACCACCCATATGTTAAATCATGTTATTACATCCCTAAATGTGCATTCCTTCACCACCTAATTATTACCTGTGTCTTAGGCAAACCTTCATCTCCCATTCAAAAGCCATTCTGAAAGAGTAACTGCATTTACAGGATTTAAATATCTTAGTAAGCAATGACACAGCCTAAAGCACCCCCAGAGAGTGAGCCAGAATGCCAAACTGTGCAGACAGCATGGCCCACTGGATTCCATGATTGAACACAACAGCTCATTCAGCCTGAATGAGGGACTCAATCCTCTGCCAGGGTACACCATTATCTTAGCAATGAAAGGAAATAAAATTTAAGAACTTACTCAGGACTTCAGAACAGGGTTCAAAATACCAAGTATTAGTTACAATTGAAGTTTTCCCTGTATGAAGGCTACAAATTGTGAATTAAAACTGTATCAAGTTATGACAGGTTCAGCCTTGAAGAATAAATGCTCGGCTGCAGGCTATGGAAGCAGAGTGTCTAGGAGCAGTCTCTAGCAATCACTGTGGCCACAAATTTGGACCGTATCTAATGGAATCTGATGACAATTCCATACAAGCTGTATCTAAGGATCTGTATCTCAAGCATACCACTTCTCACCGGGATTGCATGGTATGTGGCACTGACTCTGCACTTCTAGTGTATCTGACTTCCCTCCCAAAAAGCAGGGGAATCACTTTGTGAAGGAGAATGGAGGATAACTAGGAAAAAAAGGGTGTTTTCACAAATCTGTTTCACAAATCATGATCTGCAACTATGACAAGCTGTGCATATAAATGATTTAAGCTGTCTAGGGATAGCTAATATTTGTACTAGACAGAACAAAATATTCAGTAGCTGCTTTAGCTCAGGCCTAAATAAGACCTTACACCCTAGAAAGTCCAGCTGTTATTTCACTTAAGTCATTTGTCTACTACATGACATTACTACTTCATACAAGCCTTGACTTATTTTATGTTCTCTTATTTGCTGTTTCCAACTGTTGTAGATTAACAGAGATCACATGTTAAGCGTGTGGTTACTTATTATGCACTAAAAGATAAGTTGCTACTTCGTCTTTTACTGGACTTTGAATATATTATTTTTTACATGAATACTTCAAGCACTTTGCTAACAAAGTAAGTCTACTGTCAGTGGCAACATGTTAATTCAAATATATGTATTAATAGGATTCCCAGGCCCTAATAACCATTACTTCCTGCATTCATAATAAAAACAGTGTGAGAGGGCTGTGTTCTCACACATCAAACAAAACTTCAGGACAGCCCAGATTTGCCAAAATACTATTTGATACAGCACTAGCACTTTCCTGAACCTTTCTCAATTATGCACAGAGCTGTTTAGGACACACCAGGTTAAATGCTCATCAGCACTGCTAAATTGTTTGATTTAAATTATTTGTTCCATATTTTGAGATAACTTTGGCAGTCTTAAAATAAGAGGCTGAATGATGCAAAGTATTTTTTTAAACAGTTTGCCAAACCTTAATGTGTTTCTTTACAACATATGGTATAGTCATTGTTTAAAGGCAAGTTCTCAGCAGTGCACATCTTTCACTACAGGGATCGAAACTGGGGACCCATCTGCTCAGATCTATTAAATTCTCAGTACAGTTTCAAACGTTTGCTGAACTGATGACACCTTCAAATATGGCAGGATTTTTATAACGTAGGTGAATAACAGGAACATGGTTTCACTTTAAACAAAAACATCTTAAATTGTTGTCAGAGAAAAGAAGGGAATAAACAGCTGCAGTACTGAATCACGTTAAACACAATGCCAGGGCTGTGTGATACAAGCTCCAAGTTATAAAGCTTTCTTTTTTCCTTTAAACTAAGGAATGCGCAAATGGTAATCACACTGGCTCAACAGAAAAGCACTTTATAGCACAACCAAAAACGTGGAGGTGATCTCTTTTATTAGGGCAACTAAAAATATAAAGAAGTAGTCTTTGAGAAATTTTATTTTAATTTGTTTTATCAGAGCTTGTGAGCAGTAAAAAGGAAAATCAAAGGGTTGCCCTGTGTGGTTCCTCTCTGGGAAATAATCAGCTTTGAAGTTATTCTTTGGATAACACAAGACACTGGGTTAAGTCAGGGGCACCTCCTCAGGATTTACTCCCATTTGACACAGCACTGCCAAACATATGTAAATTTTATACCAAACTAAATGTGAAAACATTTCTTACACTAAAACCACTATGATTGTTCCCTAAATAACCACACAGCTGAGAAAAAGACAGGAAACCACAGGAGAGTAAAATCAAGGAAATTCTAGGGGAAAAATGTAAAATGAAAGAAAAACTGAACCACTGATTCATCGATATTCTTACACTGGCCCCTCCCCAGCTGGAATAATATATCACAGTTCACCAAGTCATCAGTTATGACAACTTAGACAGCAAAGACTCTGTACCTATACACAGAATAAATGAAATCAGATTTGTTGTTCATCTGATAGCCATCATATTCTGACAGTTATTTATGTTCATTTAAAGAAGAACATCCCTATTAATGATAATTAAAATGCCCACTATAACTGAAAATCTTTTTATTTCTTATCTTATATGCTTTTTCTGTTAATTCACTGAATTTATTTTCTAACACAAGGAAAAGAAAAAGTAACAGGTAAGAAAAAGAAACAGAAAAACAAAACAAAACAAAAAAAGATACAGGGTAAAATGAGAAAAAATACAGATCTCCTCACAGCAGCAGTATCTTGAGCACAGGATTACAAGCATACATACAAGTTCAGACTTTTCTACAGAATTTTTTAACTGAATATATTCTACCTTGTCCCACAGCTTTCCATAGCATCTTGCAACAAAAATCTGCATAGACTGGAATAGCATGTTGATAAAAGCTAAGGCCTTGCCTAAACTTGCTCATCCAAGTAAGATAAAATACACATTCAAAGTAAAACAACTACTTTTAAAAAATTCCAAAAATCTAAACTCTCTCCAAATGGACATTTTTATTCCAGAATAAGAACATCCAAGAGTGACAGTAACAAGAAAAGCCTCAGAAATTGTTTTAATACAGTTCATAATTTGTCTCCCGTACACAATCTTGGAATCATAGAACGGCTTGGTTTGGAAGGGACCTTAAAGCTCATGTCATTCCAACCCCCTGCCATGGGCTGGGACATTTTCCACTAGACCAGATCATCCAGGGCCCCATCCAGCTTGGCCTTGAACACTTCCAGGGATGGGGCATCCACAGCTTCTCCGGGCAACCTGTGCCTGGGCCTCCCCACCATCATAGGGAAGAATTTCTTAAGAATATCTAATCTTAAATCTACCCTCTTCCAGTTTAAAGCCATTCCCCCTTGACCTATCCCTCCATGCCCTTGTAAGAAGTCCCTCTCCAGTTCTCTTGTAGCCCCTTTAGGTACTGGAAGGGCATCTAGGTCTTCTCAGAACCTTGTCTGCTCCACCCCTTCCCTCCAGCGTGTCCACCACACCAGACAGGTTTGTGTCATCAGCAAAATTGCTGGGGGTGCACTCAGTCTTACTGTCCATGTTGAACAGCCCCAGTCCTGATGCCAACCCAAAGGAACAGCACTCATCACTGGTCTCCAACTGGATATTGAGCCATTGACTGCAACTCTTCGAGTGCAACCAGCCACCCATTCCTTATCCACCAAGTGGTACAGCCATCAGATCCATCTCTCTCCAGTTTAGAGACAAGGATGCTGTGTGGGACAGTGTCCAACTGAGCTTTGCACAAGTTCAGTAGATGACATCAGTTGCTCTGCCTTTATCCACCAAGGCTGTAACCCCGCTGTAGAAGGCCAGCAAATTTGTCAGGCACAATTTGCCTTTAACGAAAAAAGATCACAGCTCCTCCTCTTTCAGATGGCTCAATGAACACCAGATATTTTTGTTCATTGTTCATTTGAGGGCACAAACCATTTGCAAAAGGTGTGAGTTTTTCATGTTGGTACAGGCATTACAGTTACCCCATTGTACTTCCATACAACCTCATTATTAGCAAACTGTGGCTTTTGCTAGATGTATATTTATTATCAAGTGACTATTTTAGCATCAAAGCATACTTACTGGATGATAATAGTAAATTAATTGAAAAATTATGTTTCTTGATAGCAAATATGATAGGCAAAATATAATGAAAGTTATTATTTACATTTTTATAATATTTTGCAACTGGCATATGATACAGCAGTTCAAATATGCTGTGGCTTTCCAGTAAACTAATCCCAGACAAAACAGCACAAAATTCCTCAAAATAATCTAGGTGAGTGTTAAATTATATGTAGGAATAATACCATGCCAAAATGAAGACAAGCATAAGGGGAAGTCAATTAAAAAAAACAATCTAGGTGTCAAATCATATTTGTGAAATCTATGGAAACCTCATCAAAGTGAACGAGATTTGTATCAAAGGCAGTTTTTGTGATGTCCAAGTGAAATTGAGTAAATGTGCCTGGAAATCTATGTCTCAACAAGACTAAATAGCTCCATGTGGGGCTGTAAAAGAACAATTGACAGCACAGGCTTCAAATCAGGTACTGCAGCTGCCATTTCAGAGCTTCACATGCAGAACAGGATGACCAGTGGATGTTTCTGAAAGGCAGAGAAATTCAGAATGGAACACAGGCTCTCAGTTTTGAATGCTGCCTCTGGATATCAAAGAAAAAAACTACTGATGCATAAAAAATACCGCAGTAAGTATCCATCTCTGCAACTAATCGAGTGCAATAACTTTTCAGGCATTTTGATAGTGGATGGGATTATCAAGATGGGTCAGATCACTGAAAAATCCTTTTGTACAATAAAGATCATACTACAGTAGTAAAAAATTTAGGATGCTTTCAGTCCTCAGTCACAGACCCTTCATCTTTCGTAACATTCTGCTTGTTGAGTGAAGATTTTAATGAAAACAGTATTTCAGAACTTCCTTCCTTCGTGAGTATATGTCCTCACCTTAACCTTATTTTAACATTGTTTTTGTGTGGGTGTTTATTGTATTGCAGAGTATGGCAAATCTGATAAGAGAAAAGCAACGACTGAGCCCAGTCTTATTGTATCAGAATGGCTGAAATAATCACATATCCTGGAAAACCTGGGAACTTCTGATCCTACTTTCAGACACAGAATGGATACACGGTTTTTGATTACAGAAAATACTCTTGCAGTCCGACACAAAGCTAAACTTCAGTCGTATTCTCTGATGGACAATCAACACGGCTCATTTCCTGGGCTTTGGGAGAAAAACTGTTTCTTGCACAACCCAGTGAACTGAGAATAATAGGAATGATATGCTTGATGACAGCAGCAACATAGAATCTAAAAAATATCTCAGAAGACTGCACTTTTGAATTAAAGTATGAATGTCATAGGGAGAGCACACAGGATGTTTGATCCCAAAAGGTTTCTTTCAGTACCCTATAAGCTACAGCTGTAGCTGTCACAACCACCCACCCATCACTTGGATAGTTAATCCTCCCCATTCTAACTTCTTTCTCAAAAGATCCCAACAGTTATTAAAAGACAACAAAACTCAGCAATTTATGTTCCAGTCTCCAAAGGAAACAAAATTATTTTCTTTATCTAAATTTTATTTTATTACAGCTTCTTCTCATGCCTTGTGATGAAAAAAAAAAAAAAAAAAAAAGTGTAACTGATTGGATTTGTTACTTCATAGGGCATAATTTTTTAGATAAAAAGGAAATACTACTCCCATTTCTTGGTGTATCTTTTTGAGAAGAGAGTTTCTTCTGCTGTCACCATAAACCAAATTATTTAATTGATAAATGATCCATGTTGATTCTACCTCAGTCTGTTAGTGCCAGTCCTGAAGTTCAAAAGCAGTTGGCTGCTGCAGAATGGTGGCCTTCACACAACAGGACAGTATGGCAACAAATCCATATTCTTGGAAGGTATATTCAATCCCTAACACCTCACCAGCCTCAGGTACAAAAACACCTGTCTAATAACTTTGAATTTATTAAGCACATTCATACTGCTAGCTGGATTCCCATGCATACCCAGAGGAAAACCAAAGAAGACTGGACAACTGAGTGTGAGCACAGTTCCTGGCAGCATGCACCACAGAAATTATTTACTCTGAAAACATACTTCAAACTTACAATATATACAGTTGTCTGTAGGGACTTACAGTCCTTTCAGAGTTCTTACAATGACCAATCATATTGACGTATATTTTCTTTAACGTTTGCATTTAAAAAAGTAATCCTACCACCAAGAGATTACAGTTTAAGGCATACCCTTTACAGACAATCCTCTTCAAAATTATTCCTAATATACTTTCTTGTACTTCTGGTAACTGTCATAAATTGGCTTCATATCAAATGGAATACTGGTCTGATTTAATACAGCATTTCCTGTTTGAATATTTAACTAATTCCATTATTTTCTCCAGGGCTTGAGTTTTCACTGGGAAAGCATAATGCAAGAGCCTCCAGTGAAGGCTGTTTTGGTGCTCATTTCCTGAGTTTGATCTTGACTTCTGAGAGAATGAACCATTTAGTTTAGAGAGCTGCTAACTCTTAAAGTGGTCAAGATGTCTGTCTTCACAACTATTTGCTTCACAACCTTCACAGTAGAATTTAGTTGGAATCATTTGAAAGTTTGTTCCATAAAAGCAAGGACTCCAAATTTCCAAACTATTACCAACTGAAATTTCTAACAAATGTTTCTGCATGTGAAAATGAAGACTCTGTAAGTATATATGAAAGGAGGAAGAGACTTGGACAACAAACAATACATTTAGCTCTTTAGAAAACAGCAAGGCTCCTTAGGACTCAGCTCATTAATTTTCCCAGAGAGATATGCAATTGAAATTCAGTGAGAGTTAAACACTTCACTCCCTTAGGATCTTTAAAATCCCAGATGAAGCGATATTTAACTAATTCCCACACAAACAGAAATCAGTCATTTGGCAGAACGATGCAATCCAATTGCTGGTCACCAAAATAGATTCGGTGCCCAGCACAGCATTTAATGACGTCATTAGAGAGATCCCATGTCCCGTCCTTGGGCACACAGGAGCACAGACATCACCTGGTGTGGGGTTCGAGGGAAGGGGTGCATTTGGAGGAGCCTCTCACTACCTGCAGCAAGGTTGTGAGGGTGCATTCAGCTTCCAACAAGCACCTTTTGTTTCTCAGAAGCTTGGATATTCTACATATTAGAAACAATATATTCTTTGGGTGTGACCATCCTCACACAGCCTATAAAATAAACGAAATTAGATCACTCTCTCTGACTTGTATGAAATAAAATTAGACTTGTATGGAAAGATTTACTGTTGAATAGCAAGAGTTTTTCTCCCCTTTCCCTGTCTCATTCTTGGTGTCCTGGCTTTGCTGCCAGAAATTTCTAAACTGGTGAGCTCACTCTCCCCTTCCTCCTTTCTCCCCCTGCCCTGCCCGTCGGACGGTTTCAATGGGCTCTTGCAGTCACTCGGGCGGACAGCATTCCGTTGCCAGGCAACTCCCTGAAAAGAAGCACATGCTGCTGCGGCGCAGACAGAGCGTGCCCGTCTGCTCCAGTGATGCTGTGGCCTAATTTCTACCTCTCTTGTGCTGGATACAAAAGGGAACATCTCCAGAGTTGAGGGCTAGGGAGTACTGAATTATCTGCACTTTTTTTGTTGTTTGTTTTTCCCCGCTCTCCTGATCGGGTGCATCCCCTTCCATCTGAGGGCCCCCAGAAGTCACGCATGTCTAATCTGCATGCATGCGTTTGGGACTGCTCCCTGGGCTTGCAGGGTACTGACAACTTTCTGTTAGCTTTTGGCTGAGTTAATAGTACTTATGGAGATCTGTTAAGCTTCCCTGTAGCTCTGCCACAAGGGCAGTTTTGCATGTAAATTCTCAAGGCCATTCATCTTTTCCTACCTGACTCTTTCTTTCCTGGTTGTTTGGGTTTTTTTAAAGGCCTCTTTAGGGAATGGAAGTATAGCCTTTCTTATTTTCCCTCCTTTCACCATGCTTTCCTGGGAACAAAGAACAGCAAACTAAGAAATTCCTTTGGTTTTTCCACAGCCTGAAGAAAGATCACTGCTTTATCCATGGATTTAGTTTTGGACTGCCTAATCTTCTCAAAAGGCAGGCCCATACGTATTCAGATTTGGGGGTTTGAACTTAGCCCTGAAATCACAATCCTCCACTGTCTGTTACAGACAGTATTATCATTAGGTAAAAACCAGCAGTTAGATAAGAGGCAAATTTACATCTCCTGCTAGCTTCCTTAAATTTCGTGTTAGCATGTTTTTCGTAGGAAGGTTACTTATGCTAGTTGCCTTTTGTCAGTTGTGGTACGAACTCAGCAGCTCACTCAACCTGCAAGCAAACCTGAACCTTAGAGAGAAGCTGCACTGTATTCAGCCTGACAGAGTCTAATATTGCTCTGGTGCTCTGAGTATTCCACCAATCCTCCCCTCACTTCTGGATCAAGTCTGAAGTCCCACTCCTAATTTACAAATCCCTAATTTGGTTAGTGCACATCTACTTTAAGGGCAGCCAAGAACCCTCATCCAGTGATCCCTGGAGTCAGCACTGTACTACAGATTTCTTCCAGCATAGCTACATCAACACAACTGTGACAAAGCATAACCTCCAGCTGCCACTGCTGCACCAGTAAATGCCTGGTTCACCCTCCTTTATGCCACCAGGGCAGCACATTTGTCAGCTTAGTTCGTGCCTTCAGAAGTGTCCTGGAATTAAACAGGCAAAACCCAGTGGCATGGGAAAACATGGAAAGCGCGGATGCCCTGTAACAGATAAGGCCAGGGTCGCTGTCACTGAGCACATTATAGGAGAGGCCCTGTAAGACACAGAGGTCCAATTACTCTGTAGAAGAAAGGTTCCAGCCCAAATGTTCCAATTTTTCCTGATGGCACAGTACTTACAGGACAGCAGACACTTTTCATTCCAATGTACTTAATGCTGTGGATAAGGCTCTGCCTATTCTTTTCTTATCTTTTGCTTATCTCCTACATGAAAAATCAGAACTGTTCAACTGTGTGGCAGTAACAGTAAACTGAAATGCACTGGCAAAGTCTCATCCTTTTGGAGTAGAAGAGTCCTTTCTTCAGTCCCTGAGAGTGTCACAAACTAGGAAATCACCACATTATTTACAAAATGTTTTGAGACTGTCTGGAAAGAAAGGTGTTATATAGAGGCACAACAGTAGTGCATGAGTCACACACACACAACTTTCAGTATTACACAACTCCTCAAACATCCCTCTTCCCCAAAGCATAAGATGAAACACGTGGGACTTTTCTCCCTCAAAAACACAACAGCAGTAAAGAAACAACAAAGTGTCTTAATATTACACTAAAAATTCAGACTCCCATTTGAAGTCAATCTGAAGGGAAAATAAGGCCTCAGAACTGCTTCTGCCTATGGCAAAGCTAATGAAAAAATAATAATAAAAATAATTAGGTGATCCCTTGCCAAACAGGTAATGAACTAAAGAATAAAAACACAAGCCAATTTGCCATACAGACACCAACTTCTCACTTATTGTCCAGAGGCAGTCCACGTGTTTTCCTATGTATTTTTGGATCCTGCATCAATTCAAGATGATACTACAGTTTGGCCCACGGCCAGAAACTGGCAAGTGAAATAATGTTCCAGTACATGCACTGTGAACACACAGCTGGCTTCAAAGGGAAATGGACTAATCCTACTTCATTTCCCTTCTTCAGTATGTGTTTAAAGAGCTTTGGTGCGCTGAAGGAAATCGACCAGAATTCATTAGTTCCCTTCTGATTCAGCTCATTGCTGCTGGAAAGGGAAACAAGTCGGAATTGCAGGATCCTACTCAATTTCCTTTTGGAGCAGACTTAAAGCCAATTCTGGTCTCAGTTGTACACACACAGATCTTCACTAATGGTGCATAAGTTCAAATGCAATACCTCTCCAAGCTGCCTAAACATATGAAGCCTATGAAGGGAAGAAGAAAAATTAAATAATCTATTGGACTTCGTACCATGGAGAACTTTTGGCTAAGAATATTTCTGAGAAAGAAACTCAGAAAATTGGGAGAACTTCTAGAAAGAGACACAGGAGTAAGGAGAGATAGAAAAACCCAGCTGAGACTAGGAAAAGATCACAATGAAGGAAAAAGGAATAATAATTTTATAAATACATCACATACATTTTCTGCTATCCAATAAAAAATCACAGCAAACTAAAACACTGACTCTAATAGCTAAAGCAAATCCTAGGGATGATTTTGATCCTATTTGGAGGTGGTTTTGGAAATGGAGACATTTCCAAATGATAAAGAGAAGATAAATCATTTGCTCTGGACAGAAAGTCTTCCCACTCATCATCAGATCTCTCAATTTGTCTCTCCAGAATTCATGTCATATTTTATGAGCCTTCTTGATGTTCTGGGAAGCAATAGGATTTCAATTATTCCAGACTATATCCTATTCAGTTTAAGGCCACTGTTTTTGAGACAAGATGCCAGAACCAACACTCTTCCAAAGCAAACCTACAATTAAACACCTAAGCAGAAAGTGCCTTGTGACAAAGCAGAACAGAAGAAAACTACAGGGTTCATGATGGGACCATGGCTTCTCTTGAGTCAAATAAGCACAACATGTAAAAATCACTTTTTGTAACTGCAGTGAAGACAAAGAAGTATTATTGCTGTAATGAACTGTCTCTTAAGCTTGAACTGTGATACTTTAAATAGTGAGCAGCCTTATGAATTTGGCTTCCCCACTAATTACAAATCCATTAGATTGAAGCAGTATACTGCAAAGAAAATGGGTTCTGGAATTGAAATTGGCCAAAAAGCCCTTAAATTATCACACTCTCTCTCATATGGGTGACTCCAAACTCCTTAGGTTTTAGCAGGTTTTATTGTCTGAAGTTCTAGGGGTGTTTGGGGAGCTCTGTGTGACAAATAAAAAATTTGATTCCTTACCAGTTAGCTGCAGAAATCCAGTACAGACACAATTTATATCCTGCACTAATAGCTTCTCAGCACAGGAAAATGAAGGACAATTAGAGAGCAAGTAATGGCTCAGTGATTCTGTAGAATACTGTACCACCTACAGAGCCAGTTAAAATGAGATTATTTTCCTCTGTGATTCTATGTCAACCTCAGTTTACAGCCTTAACTTTTATCATTAGACCACGATTTAAGATGTTATTCAAACCACTCTAGAAAAAGCTATATGACATTTATAATTTACAAAGGCTGACAGCTTCATATAGACCCACTGGGATAGACACAGCAATATCAGACAACCTGTTCTCTTTGCATGTACAACTTATTTTCTCACTCCACAGACAAAGGTTGAATGTCCCACCCCCCTTAAGTTGTAGTGAATAGATATTGTATAGGAAGAAACCAGTCACCACTTGTGGATATCATCACAAACAAATAAATACTTGAAACAAAAACATTTCACAGCTCAAACATTCAAAGTCAAAACCAGATTATTAGGCATTTTCCCCATTTTTACTGTTTAATGTGCTTTAAAGTACACAACAGTAGATTATACAAACGCAATTCTAGCTCAATCAGTTCAGCCAGTATATTTTTCCAATCCTTTCTTGTTTGGCACATTTATATCTCTGTTATTATTATTCTTGTTTGCTAAACTGATTACACTAGAGGTTTTCTTTT
Organism: Struthidea cinerea; assembly: GCA_013397865.1. NCBI lineage: Eukaryota > Metazoa > Chordata > Aves > Passeriformes > Corcoracidae > Struthidea > Struthidea cinerea. Next base: position 417,259 of record VZTI01003048.1, on the reverse strand, counting down.
GCATTGCCTTTGCAAAACCAGCATTCTCCTTCTTCCTACCTGCCCAGTTTTGCTGTCTCTCAAAAAGGACCATTTCCTTTTGTTCATGCTGTGCATACATATGACTTAAAGTTCTTTTGGTATCACCTCAGAATTCAAATTTCCCTCCAAACTGAGTAAATTGTTCTGGAAAGAACTATATTGTAAATGTAACTAAGCTCTTAACAGAGATGAGAATTTTGTTTATACTGTCTGAAATATTTCAGCTTGCAAAACACATTCCAACAAAACCTTCCCTTGATTCCTAATGTAAAGAGCCATGGGTTCCTTTTCTGAAAATAAAATTGAAGGGCAGAATGAGATATGTAATTCAATAATCCACCCAAGCACAGAGACAGACTTACTATTTACAAATTGGAGTTAGTGTATGCAAGGAGAATTGGGCTCTTGGAGACATAACAGGAAAAGAAATCTTCCTTTCATTTACATCAGAGGTGTCTCTTGGACTTCATCTGGGAGGCAGTGAAATACTGAGGGAGACAGATTAAATCCAGTGGCAAAAGATAGAACACAGTGACAGAGGAACACCTGTCCCTACTGCCATTCCTTGACAGGTACCAAATTACCATGTTAGTCTGCAAGCAGGATTTAACATGCTGTGGAGGCTGACACAGGCTGTCCAGTGGAGGAAAGAAGGGAAAGGAAAGCAATCAGGGAGCCAGGAAATATCAAGTCTTCCCACTGTGCACTGCGCACAGTGCAAATGCTCGTGCAGACCACCCTGGCCACTACATGTTGTCTGAGCAATTCATCCTTCTACTTATCCACAATTAGGAAGGAAGGAACAGAGATTGTGGATACCACATGGCCTTAGGTAATGGGTTCTCTGGAAATACGTGACGGTTACTTCAAGTACAGACATGGATAGATCCCCTGCATTCATCAACCATACATCCTAGTGCCAATACCCTTTTTTAGACATCACAAACTAAGAAGAGCTAGATGATTCCAGGATAAGAGATTTGCTGTCTACAAACTTACTAAGAAGCTTAACCTATGACTTTGTCAGTATTATCCCATCCCTTGATTCTTCAAATATAAAATATCACAAACAACTAGCAACAATCCCTCTAAACAACAGTCTCCTAAGCATGAAGTTCAGAATTTTGACATTTCTAAAAAACCCACATATTTCTCAATTAATTGCCAAATGCGTGCTTTAGTAATTGTGCCCAAACCAAGAAAAATGAGTCTTTTAACAGAAAGTCCAGTAACTAAATGAAAAAAGAATGTATTAAAATTTTCCTCCTCTCTTCAACCTTGGATTAAGCAGGTGTCTATTTACCAGGGATTTAGGAAGACTCCAAATAGAATGCAGCCTATTGTTATGCATTAAAAAAGTGAACTTTCTGTATGAGAATATCCTCACTTGCTTCACTGTACTGTTCAAAATATGTGATATGTATCTATCTACTGAGAAATGTGGAGAAATCAACCCACCACAGCTATTAGAAAATGTTGTGTTTGACACTAACCAGTACATCTGGCTTCTTTGCTTTCTCAATAGCCTTTGTAGCTTCCTTGAGTTGTTTTCTAAGGTCCTCCTTTGGCTTGTCGTATTTACAGCACTAGGAGAAGAAGAAACAAAGCAATTTTAAAGCTTGTTAAGAAGTACTTCATGTGCTATTAACAGTGACCTTCCCACTCCCAAATCCATTCTTCTTCCTCTACAAAGTGGGTCAAATCTTTCAATTTAAAATCTGAGTACTCTTCAACAGTCGGGTAGGTCTCTGAGGAAAGCATTCAAAACTAAGTCCTGAGATGTCCTGACCTTCTGGAAAGACCCACATTCTAAGAAAGACATGAAGAGTCACTCCTTAGCAGGTTGAAATCTACTGATGTATTAGAGTACAACACAACTCTGAGCACTTTCACACCAGCTACAGAAAGTGTTAATCACAGCAGTGCCAGTCTCCAATTGCAGAAAGCCCAAGTGCATATCTTCTCAGGATGATTCACCCTATAGACAAACATGCCTTTGCAAACAGCTGTGCCCTACAGGCAACTGCCCATTGGCTCTTCCTCAGCTCTTCATCAGGCTCACTTCAGAGGAAGCAAACCCTTATCAGAGGAAATCACTAACCCTTATCTCTGCTCTATGTTCACCTGAGCATTTCTCACTGTGTTTCAAGTAAGGTCACCAGGTAAACAAACACCAGAGCTTGGTGACCTGGATGACTTTGTCTGGAATGGACAGTGGTACCTTATAGGAGTAGTTTAGTCTGAGAATGTGGCTTCACACTGAACTTCGGTGTAAATGCAGGTGACCACAGAAGCTGACCTGTCAGACAGTTCTGGGAACAGCCAGTCTCTCCTAGCTCAGTGGCAGAAAAGACTTGTCTCTGGCTAACTGTTATGTATTCACAAGGGGGAATTTGCAGATCCTCAGATTCTTCATCTACATGATCTTCTGGGGATTTTTTTCTATATCTTGATCCTTCAAGTGATAAAAACTGGTACCCAGTCCTTGAATCTAATGCTCAGTTTTGCTAACTCTTCCTCCTCAAGGAGCGCAGCTGAAGTTTTAGCTTTGTGCTAGTGTCTGTCTTAAGTTGACAGCCAAAAAAAAAAAGCACGACAGTCATTGTTAGCTGAATAACTACAACAAAGGAAAAACCACTGTAAACCTGGAAAACTTACACAGCAAATTGAAAGGTGGACATTTTAAGTATATTTCACAAGGTGTAACTTAGTATCTTTCATATTTTATTTTCCAGTTAGATGGGTTCAAGTCTACAGAGCATGAAATCTGGAATGTAACTACAAAAATTTCAAAATCTAACAGACAGACCTTGACAGTCACATAGTCAAACAGCAGCCAAGGAAAATTAATAGGAATATCCTCTGCAATCCAGTAAAAAGAGTAATCTATCAAGACCTGAGAAACAGAATCTTCAGAGAAAAGCAACCACCAGTTCTGTCAGGTAATGTATTTAGTCATTCTGAATGAAGGACAGTTAAAACAAAAACCTGTTATTATGTAGACTTGCGTTTTCATTCGTTAAAAGGAGATGGGAGATGCCAGGTTAATCACTATTTTTCTGTTTCTCTGGTACCAGCTGTTAACCATATAATCATAATTTTAGGTCTTAAAAAAATAACAAAATGGGGAGGGGAAAGGCCCACAGTAGCACTACAGAACTACACTAGCAGTTCTGTATGCACCCCCCACAGTTTTGAACACCATGAAGTTTATAAATAGCTGCAAGTTTTGCTCAACAGACAAGAGGAGAGAGGAGGCACAGCAGAGAAGAGTAGCTGCAGTCTGAGTAGAGGGCAGGTCACACTGGTGTCCCCAGCACGGTACGAGACTGCATGTAGGCTGCATATCTTTCAATCACACTAGTTGCTCAGAGTTGAAAATTGGGATCATATTCTTCTTACTATCTCTGGAAGAATATAAAACCCCACGCATTTCCAGAACTCAGGATTGTATCAAAACCCTGACACGTTAGGTTTGCAAAGTGAGGTGTTCAGAATGAAAGCCCAGATCTTACGGAGATGTGAGGAACTTGGTACTCTGTAATCCCACTGCCTGAAAATTAGAGGAACTTGAATTTCTAGTTATTTAGACCATTCTGAAAATCTCATTTCAATTCTGTAGAAACTAAGCAACTTCAATCTCAAAAGCTACATTTATCAGTCTGTTCTGATCAAACTTTAGATTTATCCTGTTTCTTACTGACATGTGGGAGCCATCCATAAAGGACCAACAGTACAGACATTTGAATGATAAAAGCTTGTTTTGATTTTTTCCCCAAAATGAAAATGACCATCCTCCCTTTGTACAAAATTCATGAGAAATATCTATAAGCTGAGAACAAATATAAGCAAAGAAAATATCTCCACAAATGAAATGTGAGCAATTAAAAGTAATATAGAAGAAAGAGTATGACCTTTATAGTTATTCAGAATTTTACAGAGTATATAAACAGTATAATATATAATAGATACTCAGAATTTGCTGAATATCTTTGCCAAAATCTTTGTCAAAATAAAATTTGATTTTTCTTATGGTGGTGAATGCAAAGGCTGCAGTCATACCTAATTCAAATCACAGCACTCTAGTGAATGAAATTATCTCAGCTTACAGAAGAGGTCTGCGATGTTTGCCTCGTAGGTCTGAGACAGAAAAGCTTGAACTCTAATGACAGAGTGTGCAGAATGACCCACATTACCTTCTGGCTAAGCACAACTTTTAGAAAGCTTTAGCAGTTTATCATCACTATATGGTAATGATGACTTTTCTCAGACACAAAGAATTATGGTTTTTATCAATGGTTCATGCCAAACCCAAGTCTTAAAAGAAATCAGCCCAAAGCAGGTGCACTGAGCTGTCAGACCTTGAAATTTGTTTTGAAACCAGCCACCTGTTAGTGTAATTGTGTAGCTTTTTTCCTGGCTTATGGGATTTCAGTTCAGCTGTTGTTCTCATGCTAACTCTTATTTCCTCTAGGAATCAGTCTGTCCATTTACACCAACCTCCAAACTTCTGTGTGACTCTCTTCTCAGTCTGAGCCAATGGATATATGCAGAATGTCTGATGGAGCACCCTTGACCAATAACACACTTTGTTTACAAAATAGTTCACAATTGCTGTAGGAAAATGTCTCAAAAATAGCATTTAACATCCTCTGTGACACATTTAATCATGTAGTTGACTCGTCTCTGCTTCTTGTTTGTTTCAGACAGAACAAAGAACACTTACTTTCAACAGGCAATCTCAAAGATCAGACTTAGTGCTGGTGCCTGACTCACATCTACTGATAACAGAGCACTGTTCCTGCTGCTGAAACTAAGTTTGAGTCAGGATTCCCATAAAAACTTTCTGTTTCTAAAGGTTTATAACTTCACCAGAAGTTGACTCTGGGTTAGAGGTTAGCAAGGATATGGAACACTTAGCTGGTAAAATATAGAAGAAAAAAATCTGCCTACATGTGAGATAAAAGTGTAAAAATTATCATCAGAAGGACAACGGCTTCAGATGTTTTTTGTAAATGAGAAATTTCATGAAAGAAAGAACAATGTCCTTGCACTTAAGGGCCCAGCCAGAACTGCATCCCTTTATGCTCCACTTTGCTGTTTTCAACACCCTTTGGACATCAGCCACCCCAGAAAAAGAACTGGACACTTGGGTGAGAACAATAGCTGAGCTGTTCATGAAAAATCTCCTGTGCCAGCCAGTCCCACTCATCTGGCAGCTCCACACTGCCCTCCAGGGAGGGCATATAGTGAAAGTTACCGTGTTTCCCTCAGTTTCCCACTGGCAGGAGAGAATTCCTTGGGAGTAAACACAGAAAGCGAGTAAGAGAAATATAGCTGACATAAACATGAAAACGTGTATATTTCATGACATAAAAAAGAGTACAAAATAAATTACAAAGATTAAATATTCCGTGTGTTCTTATTCATGCACAGATAACTGCTATCCTAATGCCTTTTTCAAGCGCCATATAAAGGAAACAACAAACAATTTATGGATAATAGTTCATAAATATATGCAGCACTGTATGTCCAATACACACAGATATTTCATCATGTAAGACATGACCACTGGGTTTATGCATTATATGAAATGTGAGCTGTTTACAGCTATTTAGAATAATTTTGGGACACAAAAACTGTTGACAAGATATCTCCTATTTAAATGTATTGCCCATCCCTGGCTGCAGAGCATGTTGTCTTGTGTTTATCAGAAGGAATACTTTCAAATGCTTTGAGAAACTCAATTGTTATAATTGTCTTAACTTAAAAAGACTACACCTTTGTATAGAGTTCTGTCAAAAGAAATCCTGCTGCTTATCATAAGCACGTACTTCCCCAAAGTTCCTGTTTTTTTAGAAGTTTTATTAATTGCAAATGTTGTTTACTAGAGGAAAACCGTGACTGAAGCTTGAAAACAAAGAGAATAGTTGCAACTTTAATCCTTTCAATAAGCCTTTGTTTCCCATTGACTAAAAGCTTCCTAAAGGAAGTAGAGCTGCGAAAATCCAGGAAGGAATTAGATTTGCCAAATTCTGTTCCTACTTGAATCTAGATGCAAAGGCTTTGTTATTCATTGTGCAAATGCTTTAGCAAAAAGAGAATGATCGATTACAAAAATACATTTTTGCCAAGGTTGAACTTATTAATAGAAGAGCTTTTCCTATCACAGAAGGCACTCTATGAACTCATATAACTCACAAAATAAATAAAATATTAATATTTTAGCTGCTCCTGCATTCTTTTTCAGTGGGATGTTTTCTTCTTTGTTATCTAAGGCAAACCTGGATACTGGCCTGACAATCATACAAGAATCTAGATAAATAAACAAATAGGGAAAGGAAAAAATCAAAGGCAACCTCTTAATTAAATTAAGCATGCTTTGCAGCATCCAAAGTAGGAGAAATCTTCAAAATCCATTCCCATGACAACAAGTAATTGCACACAGAAAAGTGTGCTATTGTGGCAATAAAGCTGAATTCCCTGAAGACCTTTCAGAGACACTACCAATTTGTTTTGTATTTTTTTCCCCACATGCTCTTTTTATCTCTGTACCACTTCATGCTCTCTAGGTTTTAACTTGCCAAAGAAGTAGAGACTAGGTAAATATGTTCTGATTTATTCCATAGGGCAGAGGTCCTTTTAATTTCTTCTCCTAAAATAATTTAAAGGCAATTCTTATCTCCTTCCCACCAACACAGTGCATATTGCAACTTTTGATTTCCTGGCCAATAGTACAGTGGAAGATTAAAGAATATTTAAGCCACCGTTTTTGTAAGATACTATGTAAGGACAGGTCATGGAAAGTGCTGAATGCTTTCAGCTTCTTGTGGTTTCAGTGAAAATGTTGTTTAGCATATTTATGTAAAATCAGCTCAGTATTTTGACATGTCAAAGGTTTAGCCAAGCTTAGCTGGACCGCTGAGTTGGAAAGGCTACATTGTTTCAGTAGCCATCAGCAAGTGTTGTGGTTTAACATCCCACCCACCTCTGTACGCTGCTGGCTCCCAGCATCCTGACACAGGCTGGGCCTGAGCTTCATTCAGCCTGAGCAGCAGCAAATGCCTCCGGATTCCTAATGAGACAAATTTATGGCTCTGCTATGGAAACTCCCCCATAACATTTGTAACTTGAAACACATATAACTAAATCTTGGAATTGCTTTGGTTTAGGATATTACAGGTGCTAAGGCCTAAGTCTCAAGGATATATTGGATATAATTATTCACAATGTCTTAAACCTTCCTTTAGGGTTTTCCTTCATATAATAGAGATATGTGGGGTACATCTCCAAAATCACTGAAAAGTGTTTTGATAAGATCAAATTGTAACAGGAGAAGGAAGTGAAGAGAAAAAAGAGATTTCTGCATTCCATTTTTCATCACAACAGTTGACAATCCCCTCCCTCCCTTGAAGATGGAAAAGCCAATTTTAATTTAAACTACAAACTGTTGACCAGGCCTCAGCTTGGCTTTGCAATTCACTATATGCCTGAGGGATAAATTATTTAGCATTAGCACATGGTATGTCATGTCTTGTTACTTAAGTGGAGTATGGCCTCCATCCAGCTGCACCCCCGGGGCCCCCCGATTGGCTGTGGGTGATGTCATTTCCATGTGCTAATCCTGGGCCAGGCCCCGGGGGACAGCGCTGGCCGCTCCCCCCAGCCCCTCCGCCTCCCACCCGGGCCCGGCTCCGGCTCTGCTCCCACTTATCGCTCCCAGGTTCACCGCAGGTACTGCCCCCACCGCAGGACTGTCGATACCAGTGCAGTGAAACAGAAGGTGCGGCAGACGAGCGGCATCGCGTGCACGTGGTTTTTTGTACTCTTCACAGAGGATTTGTAATAAATTTAGTAAGATGGAAGTGGGAAACAAATTTTTGCTGCAGACCAAGCTAAGTGGAGAATTTTGAGGGGTTTATTTAACCAAATACTAAACCGTTCTTAATTTATTTTTCTATTTTCAGTGTATTACAGATTTTTGCTCAAAAAAAACCATTTCCACACTGCAAGGCAAAGGGATCCTGGACAAATCACCTGAGAGTATGAACTCTGCAAAATGCTTCTTCTGGCAGTTTGGCAATGGAATACCTAGCCACAGTGCCCTTTAAATGGCCGTATTGTGGGTTCAGTTAACATCCTCATTATATTAAAAGGGTTTTTCCTTCAGAACCACCTTCAGGTTATTTGCCCCAGAGGAAATACTCATGCTATTCACCACTGGAAGGCTCCCAGCACAGAAATAAGGGCTACAGGGCTGGTTTCTTTTGATTTAATTTCACAGCAATGCCGGTGAACTGCCAAGAATTACAGAGCACTGTGTCGTGCAGATGGTACCGTCTGCTCCGTGGAGAGGCACAAGATTTGCATCTGTCTGTTGGTTCAGGTTAAGGTTGAGCAGTGGTTCTACGTGACAGGTAACAAGAGACACAACTGACACTCTGAGAGAAATCCACGTGCTTTGTTACTGTTACATTAGCATTTACGCACAGTACACAATACCCCACCATTCGTTTCTTGTGGTGAGGAATGAAAACTGACAGTGATTTGCCTTCTCTGTCACTGAATCTTAATTCTTTGCAACAGTGCATGAGAAGAAAGGATTTTGTGAAAGCTGTGCGGTCTCATGGTGAAGTGATAATTCTCTGAGACAGAGGCAGAAGGGGAACTTTGCAAGGGGATTCCCACGAGAAGAGATGTTGAACCAGTGCAGTACAAAGTGCTGCAAAATAAACAACTGTAGGACAGGAAATGAAGAACTCTAATCGATACCGCAAAAGGGATTAGTTAGTCAAATGTGAAAATTCAAAACTGCAGTTTAAATCAGGACCACTAACTCTTTCTCGCCCTGCACAAAATAAACAATCTATGAATCTACAGATTCGCCAGCTGCATCCAGCTTTGATTTCTGTCATTTCAAAGCTGGCACCTGCAGCCAGCCCTGGCTCAGAACTGTAGCATTGCTGCAAGCACCCAGCTGGAGGGAAACACCTGCATTTGCACTATTGCTCATCCTCTCAAAACTACCAGACCTACTTGTAGCTAACTAATAAACAGCTAATTATAAACAGGGCCATTGGGCAAGGGCTCAGAACTGCTACCAGGGTAAGCACTGGGAAGCCACATTTTCTGGTGTAATAGAACAAAAATGCATTTTGATTTGGCTCCACACTCATTAGTTGGCCACCTCACAGTCCAACATGTTTATTTATATGTATATAAGTATCTTCAAGGCAGGTGCCAAGAGAATGGTGCCAGTCTCTTTTCAGTGGTGCCCAGCAGCAGGACGAGGAGCACTGGCCATAAACTAAAAAACAAAGTTTCACCTCAACACAAGGTAGAACTTCTTTAAGTTGAGGGCGGCAGAGCACTGGAACGGCTACCCAGGGAGGGTGTGGAGTCTCCTTCTCTGGAGACATTCTGAACCCACCTGGACACGTTCCTGGGTCACTGCTCCAGGTAACCCTGCGCTGGCGGGAGCTTGGACTGAGTGATCTCCAGAGGTCACTTTCAATCCTAATAATTCTGTGATTCTCTGACATTACCTCTGGCCACACCGTGATGGACTGCGCAGCAGGGCGAGTGAGGACGAAACCCACCCTGCCTCAGCCCTGCCCAGCCCAGCACAGCTCCGCAGCATCCGCCTCAGCATCAGCGCGGGGTTGGAGGCGCCGAGACTTGCCAGGACGGCGGCGGCCCCCTGAAAGAACAGCTTCTGAGGGGAGCAGGGAGCTGCCGACATTGTCCCCATTGTCCCAGCCCCGCCGGCAGAGCAGGACAGCGACACCGCCCTCAGCCCGCCCTGAGGCGGCGGGAGCAGGGCAGCGCGTGCCGCGGGCAGCTCTCGCGATACGCTCGGCCGGTGGCGGGCGGGGCAGGGGCAGGCGCGGAGCTCTCGCGAGAGCTGGGCGCGCGGAAGCGGCGTGGCGTGCGCGGGGCTGTGTCGTGAGGGGCCGTGAGGGACCGTGAGGGCCGCGCCGGCCGCTGCAGGATGCCGAGCGCCGCCGGCCGCGGGCAGGGCCAGGACCGCCGCCCGGAGAACGAGGACTCGTCGGCGGCTGATGTGGGTCTCCGCAGGGAACGTGGCGGGCGCGCTGTCGAGGCTCTCCGGGTGGGGGGGCTGGGCACAGGCGGGGTTTGGCCGGCCCGGGGGCACAACTGCCTTTGGGTTTACCGTGCCACTCCCCCCTTCGCCAGGTCCAGCTTGTGATTCCCTGAAGAGCTCCGCCCCCCCAGAGACACCTGGGCTGCCCCTCCACAGCAGGGAGGGGGCTCCTGCTGGCCTGGCAGGTGCTTCTGCCTTGTACTTGAAGATCACACAGCAGTGCTGAAAAATTGTAGGCCAGTGTTTCTTCAACAAGAAAAAAGTACTAACAATGAGCATCAGTTCATTTTGTTATAAAGTAATTTTTGCTTATTGTTGCATCAGCAATAAGGAATTCCGAGTACTTGTGGCTTCCCTAAAGTTATAAATACGCCACAATTCATCTAAAGTGGACAAGCAAAGACCTTCCCCAAATAATAGTAGAATAGTAATAGTAATAGTAATAGTAGAAACTTTGGTTCATATGTTGAATAGAATAAAATAAATAAACCAGGGGGTTTTTATTTGGAAATGCATGGGTTTAGTTGGGAAAGAAGAATTGTGGTATTTTTGGTGAAGATGCTGCCTTTTTTTGTGCCTTACCTGGCAGATTTTGTTAACAGTCAAGCTCCACCAGGCTGTGACAATTACATGTGATCTGCTGGTGTTTGAATATGGGAAGGAAACATTTAATGTATCTACTTACATAGGACTCAAATATTTTTTTCAGGAGTAGGGTCTTTGTGGAGATAATCACACTAACTTTCTGTGTAACAAGTAATGATCCTCATGCATGGTTGCTGTTGTTGGAATTATTTTTTTCTTTCAGGGCACAATTGTCTGCTCTCTCTTCTGTATCTCTTATATAAGAGTCCAAAATGCAGTTTTTTTAATATAGCTAATTATTTTCTATTCCCTCAGTTAACTCTGTGATGATTTTGTTCGTGTTTTTTTGTGTGTGCTTCTTTGATATATGTTTCTTACCTCCATTTTAGGATTATGCTAAGGAAAGATATGGAGTGTCATCAATGATACAATCCCAAGAGAAACCAGGTCAGTTGAAAAATGAAAGAAGTTTTTGCAAAAGAGATGGGGTGGGAAAGAAGGAAAAAAGAAGTTAAGTGCCAAATACCTTCAGTACTTCCTTGAGAAATCCTTAACCAAACATTTTGTTCAAATCCCACTGGAATTTTTTCCTTTTTTGGGATACATTTGGTACTTGTGAGGCACTTGCATTTGGGCTCCATGTCCAGGTTTGGGCTCTCCAGTGCAAGGAAGACATGAAAATTTTGGAGCCAGTCCAATGGAGAGCTACCAGATTGCTCAGGGGACTGGAGCACAGGATCTGAGGGAGCTGGGTTTGTTCAGCCTGGAGACGAGGAAGCTGTGGGATGATCTTCTTACAGTTAAAATCTACTTAGTGGGAGGGTGTAGGAAAGATAAAGCCAGGCTTTGAAGGTGTGTAGTAATTGGACTGGAGGTCATAGACACGAGTCAGAACAGGAAATTGAGATTAGAGGGAAGAAAAAAAAAATCATGAGTGTGGTTGGATATTGGAGCTGGCGTCCAGATTGAGAGGAATCTCAATCTTTGCCCTTGCCTGGGCCGTGCCTTACACAGCTTGTCAGTTTTGTGTCTGTCCATCACTGCAGGCTTTTTTTAAAATTAATAAATTATTATTATTTGTAATGTACTGAGTCCTGAGATGTCAGGTTTTTCCCGTTTTTGGAGTAAGTTCTGCTGTGACTTACTACAGCAGTGCTCTCTCTCTCTGAGTATGATCTGTCTGCTTATGCAGCCTTCCATTTCTCCTGTATATGAGCACCAAATCCATTAATATTGGATATTAATATTCATGGGTTTTATCAGTCATACCACTCTGAATTCAGGAAGTCCTGATTTTCTCCTGATGGGGAATTGGGATTCAGAAAAATTTAGTGGCTAGAGAACAACCTCCCAGGCCAATATCCCAAGAAATACTAATCTTTGTATTAAATTCAGTGCATGAAATGGGAATGGGGGAAAGTAACAGACTGGCTTCTTGTAATTTCTTCATAGTAAAATGTAAAACAGCAGCATCATCTGTGATTAGGTGATTTTTTTTTTTTCCTCCTTTGAATGGTTGTTTTGGTTGATCCCCCTTTAGGAAGGGAAATGCAGAATGTAGGGAAGAGGAGCAGTAAACAGAGTACTCATAGGTTGAAAACAACTGAAGGGGAGCTTTATATAAACAATGTAACAGGACAAAAAAATCAGCAGAGACTGCATTAGCAGACATTGTTGAATAAAATACATTCTAGCTGCCAGAGAAGGGGAACGGGAGTTGAAATCACATTGGAAGCAGCCCAACTGCTGTGCTTCGTCTCCCAGATTTGCACTGCAGAGCAAACAACTGTGTGGGGGACCCAAGTTGGCAGATTGAGAGGGCAGATCAAGTCCTGCTTTCATGGAAAAATGCCAACTGTCTCATACTCAAAAGAAACACTCAAAAGTACTGGAGAAAAAAATACGTTGAGAAGGAAAATTGTGAAAGCAGCGGAAAATTATATGAAAAAGGCTGAGTGTCATATTTAGTTTGACTTTTGATCCATGTTTAAAAAAAACTTCTCAGTGTATGGACAATCTTGAGTGGGTTTTCCATTGGGCTTAAAGTGCAACCTACAACACTCCTGCTATTCTGTAATTCTAGAAAGTGGTTATCCAGAACACCAAAATTGGGTAACAATAAAGAACAAAATGCCTATAACAAAGAAACTGAAGATTAGCCTAGTCCCTTCCATGAGACTAATGCACTTTTTTTACAGATTCAATCATTTCTGCCAGGGAGAGCTCTTGCCAAAGGTTTCACAGGAGGGTGAGATCACCACTTGTCATGAGTAGCTCCACTTGCCTTGAGTGTCTTGGAGGAGCTGCTTCTTGGGACAGGGGGTGGGAAGCAGAAATAGGAGTGTTCCCAGCTATCTGAAGTGTATTAAATTTGTTTTTGAAGTCTGTGTGGGTACCTGCCATTTCTAAATCACAGTAACTAATGGTGGTATGAGGTGTGCAGCCCACACAGCTTCTGGTGACCAGAGCCATCGGACAGCGCAGCACAGCCCCAGGTGGGAGCTCAGGGGGAGCTGCTGCAGTGGTGCTGTTCAGCTCACTTGAGGAGCTACACTGTCCGGAGGACACTGGCTGGACCTGGGAACTCACACAGCTTATAGTGATCAGAACAAGTTATTCTTCCTTTCCAAGGAATAACCTTATTGTCCTTTTGCCATGCTGATAGTTTCTTGTTTCTCTGCAGGCAAATTAAATCTCTTTTCTCAGGTTCACAACTTTGCTTCTCCACCCTGCTCTGCTGAGCTCACACATACCTGGGCCTTCTTTCTTGACCCACTTAAGTCCTTCTTCTGATTATTTTGGCTGCCCTGGCTATCTGATGTTCTTGCTTCCTGTCATGTCAGGTTTTTAAGTCCTTCCTGCCTGCTAGTAGAACTCCATTTTTTGCCATTCCTTTTTTTTCCTTTCAGTCCCATTATCTCATCTACCCTCCCTGGAAGCTGCTTTCTCCTAATACTGCTTTTGATTTTCAGGTTTTTATGTCAAACTTGCCTTCTCTTTTTCAAAATTTTCCAGTACTGTAAAGATACTGGCACTTCACAGAGGCAGCAGAAATATTGATCATAGTGTTCAAAATTCCATGATGCAGGATAAATTATCTTAGTAAACAGGCTGATGTGACAGACAGGGAATGGGGTCTGGGGGTGAAAAAGTGTTGTTTTATGTATCCCACACAGCTTTTTGGACTTTTATCCTCTTTTCCCATGTTTAGAAGAGGTTAGAGTTCTGAGAGAAAAATAAGGATATTTTGTATGTTGGAAAGAAGAGATTGGGCTATACATTAAGGCAAAAAAAAAATACAGCTTCCCCATAAACGTGACTCCAAGTGACAGTAAAGGTGAGATAGCCTGAATACTGAACTGGGACAGAAAGTGTAATTTCACATTTACAGAGTGTTGTGTTTGAACTTTGTTTAAAATCTTTGTCCCTTGTCTTCACTGCAGCTGTAGCAAAGTTAAAAACGTCTTTTATTTTTGCACTTAATTTATTGGCAAGAGGGCAGAAAATGTAAGTACAGCTTGCATTTGTGAAAGAACAAGCAGGTGATCATCTGAAAAGTGCTGGAAGGACCTTAAAGGTGAAAGCAGGAAGTTTCATTTTTGTTATGGAAGAGATAAAAATGAACTGAAAGGAGTTCAGGTGAACTGGTATACAAGAGTGCAGAGGGAGTATACAGTGCATTGGTTGGACAAGGGGAAACGAGTGACAAAGACAAATGGTTGCTTACACTCACAAATACAGGCAACATCATGACCTACTGGCATTTTAGAAATGAGAGAGAAAGAAGGTGGGATTTGGGAAGTGTGGGAGGAGGGAAACAAAGTGGCATAGTTGCTACATCCAGCTCATTGCAGTGGAGCCCATTGACAGGAACAGACGCAATGGGCACAGTGAACATCAGGAAACTTTTTTTTTACTATGAGGGTGTCCAAGGATTGGTACAGGTTGCCCAGGAAGAATTTCCCTTCCTGGAAATACTAAAAAACCATGAGAACATGATCTTGGACAGCTGGCACTATGTCACCCTGCTTGTGGATGGGATTGGGTGGGTTGACTTCCAGAAGCTGCTCCTAGCCTCTGCCATGCTGTGATTATGTGATCTGCTACTAGAAAAAAAGGCTTTATGATGTCTTCTTGTGGATATTGGTTTTTTACCCTTTTTATGAAAGGTGAAATTGTTTTTAATGATTAGTGCAATATAACAAGTTTTGTGTTAAATGTGTCTTATTTACTCTTGGTGAAACATGAACATTGAACTAGGTATCCAAAAGACTTAAAGAAAATTTATCTAATACAGTTCCTGAAACACTAAGGATTCGTAAAAGGTGTAACACCTCGTTCTGTCTGTATGCTTGTGCCTAGAAAATGTTTTAGGTTTGTAACAATACAGTTTCAAGTTGACTGAGGTAATTTTAACTGTCTGAATATCACTCTTGGAAATACTGAAGGTTGTGGATTGTGATGGTTGCATGTTTCGTATAGTACAGCACTGTTAAAAGTTTGAATATCAGAAGTTGCTGGCAAATGATAACATCTTTATTGCCCTTTCTCCCTTCCCCCCCCCCACCCCACGCATACACACTTTATGAATATATTTGAGTCAATTTCCTATCCCATTTCTCTGTGTACTTCCATTCTGTTCTGGATTTGATATGTGTCTGTGAAGAAAGAAATGCATTGCCCTGAGATAAGCTAATAAAAGTTTTCAATCCCCTAAAATCCCCAGTGCAGAATAATAGGCTTGCAGGGCAAGCTGTGACTGGCATTCAGAGACAGAAGGAAGGAGTCCAGAACAGCAGATGGTAACCTGGAGTGGGCAAAAGGGTTTTTTTCCCAAAACTTTGGAAAAGTTCTGGCAGGAAAAGTTTACAGTGGAAGTGTCTTAGCAAATTTAACATTAATTTGAAATGAGGGAGAAGTCTGTGAGGAAAGAATCATACAACAGAATCATACAAAGAATAGTGGCCTGCACCCAGCATATTGGCAGTTCATAATGGTTGTATACAATTTTTAAAGTCCTGATTTATTTAAAAATATTTTCCTTGATAACTTTTTTTTCCCTTTGTATCCAAAATCTGTCCTTTCCAAGCCATGCATTCCTGTTGTTATTTAGCTTTGTAGCTTCATTGGATTTGAGCGGTTCTTCTGATCAGTCCTGGCTCTGACAGTGATAGTAGTGCTTGATCAGGTTGTCAAACAGATCTTCCTAAAATAAATGTTATCCATTTTACACAGTAATACTCTTCTTGTTCCAAAATGCTGTTTTTTAAATCAAAAATAAAACTTTTTAAATTTATAATGCACATTTATATGTGGTTTCTTTCTGTTCTTTATTTTAAATAATACTTATTTTATGGTTATATTTATCCTACTTATGTAAGGTACGTACAGAGAATAGTCATGTCACCTCTGAGCCTTGGTTTTGATGGGTTCAACGTGGCAGCTTTCACCCTGCACAGTGCAGCAGGGCAGACATCCCTTAGGCAGCAGAAATTCAGACTAATAAGTGCAGGTAGTACAGTGAAGTCCTATCAAAACCAGTGTAGTCATGCTGGGTTCTGCCATCCGTGAACTACAGCGAGTCTTGCTGTTGGTAAAGTGCAGTTTGACCCTGCTGTGTAAGTCAAAAATAAGCTCGAAGCAATTTAAAGCTACTGGATCAAGTACAAGTCACTAAGAAAGGAAATGGGATCTTGTGTGTTTTCAGTAAGTCAATTATGCTGTTGATACAAAAAGTCATGTTTTGGATTTATTATCAGTTTTATCAATAGCCATGATAGAAAGTGTATTTGGAGTTTAAAGTGAAAAATGTTTTGCTTTGAAAAAAACAAAACTGTTTTAAAATGTGTGGTTTTTTCTGTAATTCAGATAGAGTTTTGGTTCGCATAAAAGATTTGACAGTGGAGAAGGCTGATGAAGAGGTTTGGGTTCGTGGCAGAATTCACACCAGCAGAGCTAAAGGTGAGAGGTCTCCAGGGTTTTTGGTTTTATTTCCTCATGCCATTAGTACAACCTTAATGTTTATTTTGGTTTCATGACCTGTTGCTTATGTCTTGCAAAGAAAACTTTGCCACCTGGTTACTCAGGATTGCCTCAGTGTTACTTTGACTAGTTATTTTCTTTTTCCACCTCTCTTTTTCCCAAGAGGGAAAAGGAGGTTTTGGTTTTAGCTGTGTGGAAATCAGTTATTGTAGTAAAAGTAAATTTTTGTTTTACTGTATTGCTAAATATCAGGTGGACAATTGTAAATAATAGTCATTTTAAAATGTAATTATTCTCCTTAGGGTGTTAATAGCTGTGAGATAAAACACTTCAAAGCTTCTACACTAAAATATACTTGTACTATAAATGTATCAGTTGTTACTGTATTTCTTCTACTGCACATGACTATTTTCACCACACCTTTTCTTTGACAGGAAACAAAAATCTGTGTTAAAATTTCAAAATTCTTACTTTCGATTACCGGTATCTAATTATATCAATTTGAACTTCAAATAAGAAGCATCATCTTTCTTCAGCAAGACAAAGGGGAAAAACCCTTTCACAGGTTCTCAGCAGTGTGGGCTGTCACACTTGGCTGTCTGACAGCCATATTTCTTCCCTGGAATCAGAAGTTCCCTCTGGAGACCAGGTTGCCATATGCAAACTTCAGTAGGCTTTGGCCTTTGCAGTTGACATCAGATGCTGACAACTGTTGTGCTGGTTTCAGTTATGTTTGGCAGCTCTGTAGATATAAATAACTTGTCTTTCCAAGAACTGAAAAAAAAAAAAGAGCATAAAGAAATTATCTTCACAAACGAAACTTAACAGTAGTCTTAAAATTGGGAATGATGCAAATTAGGGGCGAGAATCCAGTACCAAATATTGTGAAAGATACCAGATTCATATCTCTTTTTGAGAATTCATTTTCTTAAAAGATGTCCCTCTTAATGAGTAGTGTCTGTGCTGCAGTTGGTTAAACTAGGGAACCACATTCAAATATATACGTATGATGCATATTTGAATTTATATTAGAATCTTTAAACTTAAGGAGTCCTCAGTAGTTTTGTAGTGGAAATGGAAATGGAAATCTCTCTATTATTTAAAGAAATTGTCAACTCCAAAAGCTGTGAAAGCCTTGGTCATTGCAACGTGAAGTTGTTCATGCAGGAGACACTCCATCTGCTTTAAATATTACTAATGTTACTATCAGGATATGAATTAGACCATTCTTACGGCTTTTCTTTTGCAATTATTGGAAGAGTTCAGGCTATTAACAGAATTCAGGATATTATAGGCAGGTGTCTATGCAGACCTTGAAAGCAGTGTAAAGTTCTATGGTTGTTGATTTTGCTGTCTGTGTATTACATTGATTCGTGGTGTCTTGCATGATATATACGTTTACTTCAAACACAGTAACATCTCTATAACAAGGCAATATTCACTTAAAAGAAGCTGTTGTAATCCTTCACTTTGACCTCACTACTGTTTTTGATGAAACAACACTGCTTATTTTCAAAACTCTTTAACACAACCTGAAGAATGAAAGCAAAAGGAGTTGATCATGGGCATGAATGTCCTAAATTTATTGATGGTGTCTCTTGTTACCTCTTGGTCTGACAACACAAAACAATTCTGACATTCAGGGAGCGCTACTAGGGAATGCCATATGCTTGTTTACTTAAGCTTTGGGGAAAGAATCTTGCAAGAAAAGCAAATGTTTAAGAGTAAAAAGTAATATTAGCCTTTCCCACACACAACATGGCACTATTCCTACCACTGTGGAGAGGAAAGCCTTGCAGGAAACAGGAAAATCTTTCACAAAAACAAGCTTTAGTTTTTCTCAGAAACTTGAATTTCACTCCTAAATAACCAACATAGCCTTTATTTAACCCTGTCTGGTTCTGACCAATAAACCAAAAAAAATTAATGGGAACAACTGCAGATTCCAGCTGTCTCATATAGCAAGTCACTCATGGAGTCTGATGGAAATTAACTGAAGGATGTGTAAAGAATGGGGTATTGGGAATTTCTGTGTGTTGTACTAAAATTAAAGTGCACAGGGCCCTGTGGTTTGTATCACAGATTGAATAAATGTTATTTCTGGCCTTATTTTGAAGCCAGCCTAATCTACTGATCACGTTTATCATTGAAAGGCCCTTGGGAAATTGTCTGGGTTTGGCCAGGCAGCTGGGGCTTGTGCAGAATGTTAGACCTGAACTAGATTTTGGGTTATGAATGCATAGGTCTATGAAACATCTGAAAATAAGAATTCCATCAAGATAAATTTAAATACTGGGCCAAATTTTATAATAAACTGTGTAAAGTTTTCTCTTTGCTGGCAAATGTAGGTAACCATCATTTAATTTATATGACCAACATTTTTTTCCTCTTTATACACGTTACTTCCTTACATCCTTTTCTTTCATAAGGTCTTCTGTGATTTGGTACTTTTATCCAAGACGAACGATCAATTACTTGTTGGTCTATGTGCTTACTTTTGATGAAATTCTCCTTTTGGTGTCTTCTCTTACTTGTTCAGTGCCTGAACATTCTATGCACTAAACTGTGTCAGATCTTTTTAACCAAATTTCTCTTGAAACTTTTCATCTTTTAGGAATTCTTGTGGGACATGATATTGTTTTTTTTAATAGGAACTTAGTGCAGTTTACTCTTGAATGTGAGTAAAGTTGGTGCTATACTTTTCCCCTAAACACCACATAAATATTTGGAAACACATGGAGAAGATCCCATCGTCCAAGTTTTTTCTCACTCAAATGCTTCCTTTTTCCCATCTCTTGATCTGGAAAGGCTTCTAAGAGCTTGATTTGATTATGGCTGGTCTTTTTGATACTTTATTTTCAGCTCTCTCAGGAAAAGTTCCTTTCCCTCTTTTAATCTTTGTGATTGTGATATTTTAACCAGTCCTGAGTGAGGTCCATTTGATCACTTATCTTCTGTGTGATTAGAAGTGTTTGCGTTTTGCAAAACATCCTCTTCCTTCATGAAAACAGCTACTGTTACTCATGGCAAACACATTTGAGTCCTTTTATAATGCAGATATTGATCAGACTTCCAGGGTTTGGGATTAAGTACAACCGCCAGACTTTTGGATGAGGATCTGAGCAAACTGGTTTTGGTGAAGATGTCCCTGCTCATTGCAGGGGGGTTGGACTCAATGGCCTTTAAAGGTCTCTTCCAACCCAAACTATTCTATGATCCTATGACAGCAGGTCCCTTCATTATTTCACTGTTTCATAGCTGAGAGACTTCGTAGCAGTCTTGAACTGTGCGTTTTTTGTTTGAACACCTAGTACATCATTGCTGAAACTTTGATCATATTTTGCTAAATTGTTTGTGACTAAAATCATGGAGACAAATAATATCTTCTAGGAAATACTGTATCCAACCACTCTGTAAGAAATACTGAGATGTCAAAGATGTGAGATATGACTCCCTTATCTAAAGAAACTCAGCATATCATGTCCTGTGGAAAAATTGTACTTTCTTTGTTGACTTGCTGGATCTGAAAGACATCCTGTATTTTTCTAATTTAAATCTGTTGTTTAATGTTTGCCTGCAAGAAATACATGCATCTGTACCATATTGGATATTGCAGACTCTGGAATACAGAAATAACTGTACTCTGTTTTCTGAAAAGATGTAATTAATCTGGTTGCATTTTTATTTGTCGTAGGACAAGATTAGTTATTTCCAATAATTATAATTAATATTTAATAATATTTTGTACTAGTTTCACATGTTTGCTTTTATTTCCATGAGACTGTGTGTCAAGGATTCTGCATTTATTTTCTAATACTCTTGAATTATCTGTAGCTATGTGTCAGGAATGGTAATCTGCATAATTACAAATTGCAGAAAACTGCAACTGGCTTTTTAGTGTCAGTTCTCAAATTAGGCATTTGTTGGCTTATTGGTTTAGAGTTTAAGTCAACAACAACAGTTTGTCTATAACAAAACTTCTGGCTTCTTCCTATTCTCACCATTTCAATGGAAATGTTATGACGTTCTGAGTCAGAACTTGGAGTTAAAGTGATCCTGGTGCCTTTATCAGATACTGGTACACCAGTGAAATGTTTGTTGCTAATTTCTGTCTCGGAAGAAGCATTTAAAATCACCATATTTCCTTAAAACTATGTTAAAGAATAAACTAGAGATGTGAGAAGAGGTATGAAATGATTGTAACTGTCAGCTAAACAGATTAGAAAGAACTTTGTTGACTTGGAAATACCCATTTTAAAAGTCAACAAAATGCACCAAGTTCTTTGTACATTATTACTAATTACTATTAACTTCTTTTTCCCTAAGCTGTTCATGAATAAATTGCTCTTACAGGAATTTTTAATTGGGTCTTTTAGGTTCTTGTCATTCACTAGAATCAATACTCCTTTTGTTCCCCTTCATTCTGAATGTGTGGTGTATTATAGAATGAACATTGTTGGTTTAGTCCTTGTGGTGCAAAATCAAGCCTGTTTCTCTCAGACCAGCTTTGTAAAGTGAACTCTACAGCTTTGATTTGAGAAGATGAGAAAGAACTTCTTTAAAAATAATTTAGACTTGAGTTGTTGTGAGCAAAGAAACCAGGAAAAGTATGATACATTTCTTGCAGTTGAAGAAAAAGTTACTTTAAAAGTTATGATTTGTTGTTTTTCTTTTGTCTAAAAATTCTTTATCTTGGAAGGCTTACTGTTATTTTTAGAAAATATCCATTCAAGTGTTTATAGATGTAAGGCACGATTATTTAATTTATCTCAATGTTTGTGTGTGTGTACATGTACAGCTGAGGAGTTTGAAGCAGCTTTGTGGAGGGGGGGCAGCAATGAATGAGAGAGAGAGACGCACACTCTTAAGAGCTCAGTTTATATTTAAGTAGTAAAGAATTTTTTCTCATTCACAAAGACCTCGAGTAACTTGTCCTTAATACACCTGTGTTGTTTCTCTTTGTATTCAGGGAAGCAGTGTTTCTTAGTCCTGCGTCAGCAGCAGTTTAATATCCAGGCTCTTGTGGCTGTGGGACAGCATGCAAGCAAGCAGATGGTAAAGTTTGCTGCCAAGTAAGTAAGCAATTATATCCTGTTGTCAGAGTAAACAATGGTGGGAACCAGGACTCCCAGGGGTTGGGACCATTTTCACACATTAACATCAATGCTTCGTTTGTTTTAAAATGTAGTTATTTAAATTGTCAGCTCTCTATTGCGTTGAATACATTATACTGACAAAAGATAAAATAGAGAACAGGCTTGAAATTCATTCTGAACTGCTGAAGCAGCATTCTCTTGCCATAGACAACCTACATTTTCTTCCAAGCTGGCTAACAAAAAGTCTGGCAAGCTGAGCTTAGTGGGACACTTCATTTGGTGTGTGGTGGTGCTGTGTGTCTGCACATGTTCGGGTTTTTCTTCTACCAGACATATAGAGTGTACTAATACATTTTATACTTAGAACTGATGTGAAGAAGTCCCATATTGCAAGTGGCTTACTGAGTTGAAGAAATTAAAAGTAGCTTCCGTGCACTGGGTTACACTTATCGATACCTTATTTTTAGCACTAGAATGTTAATTTTAATTTTTTAAAAATTTGACAGGGGTGATAGTTAGACTTGCGAATTGAAAAACTGTTTGTTGCAGCAATTTGAATTCAGTTATTTGGTTTGTTTTGTTCCTAAAGATAAAAAATTACCTTTCCCTTCTTCTTGCCTCAAGATTGTGCTTTTAGGTTGTCCTGTAATAAACATGCTTGTGTGACAAATGTGCTTTATAGTAGAGCTTTTAATCATGTGTATCTACTTGTTCACAAATAGAAATGTGGATCAATTCTGTGCAGTTTATTCGGTGCAGAATATGTTTAACATGTGGCACTTGAGTTGCTTCTGTGTAGTTCTTGGCACTACTCTCATGCCTGGGAAGGGAGCCCCCACTAATTAGCTGCAAAAGCGCTACAGCCTTCAACCTTCAATATGTCGGGGAGGGGAAGGATTCATTATAGTAGAGACTTCCAGAAGCCAAGTTAAGAAGGTTGGGATAATGCTTCTGCTGATGGGGTTCAAGGCAACAGGAAAACAGAACCAGCAGTGTTTGTTGTTTGGCGGTGCTCAGTGCTGGCAGTGCCAGTGTGAAACATGCTGTTCACAGGTGTTTATGAGCCAAAGTGAAGTGTTCTGTTTCTTCATGAAATGATTTGTTCTCTCCAGTGCTTGGAATCTTTGAAAAGAATTAAGTGTATAATGTACTTGTTCCCTAATTCATCTCCTTCTAAACTCCCAACAGTCTGCCTGTACTCCCTCGAGAAACTTGTGCTACAGAACAGTGGAACAACTCTTAGAGTTGTGATGCACGCTCTTCTATTCTCCAGTTCTCTCCAATATCTCTCTTTTTTAGTTTTCTTCATGGTTCTTTCCTCCACAGCTGAATTTCTCAGACTTCATGATTGGTAGATCTTAGTGGTTAGGAGTTCATGAGAGGGAAGTTGGTCTTTGCTCTTTTTTTGCATATGCTGATTGCCACTTGTAAACCTTCTGTGGTTTTTTATGATTCACTGATCTTTTTTTACTCAATTAGTTTTCTGCCAGATTAGTGATTTAAATTAGGTCATGGAGGTCCGGAGCTAACAAGGAATGATAAACGGTAGAAGAGGGTATCTGGAGAGAGTAGAGGGTAAAGCTCCTTTCTCTCTGGCAACAGTAACCTGTTAAACCAGGCAGAACCTCATCCTTAGGTTCTTCCCAACTCCCTGTCATCTCCCCACTTTTCTTGATGAGACAGACCTGAATTCCTCAGAATAGCCAGACTGATGGTATTTATAGTGTTTTGAATTTTTGTTCTGCTCCTTTTTTTGGGATAGCATTTGCTAGCTGAATCCTGGTACTTCAGCCTCACTTGCTTTGTAGCATTCGTGTTTTCCTTACTATTTGTGTTTCTGAAATGCTTGCATGCTTATCATCATGTTCTCTGAATGGTGTAGCTGTCTCTGTTACAGCCTTCTGGATTTTCTTTTGGGGGTTTGCTTTTGGTTTTTTTAAAACCAGTAGTGCAGTCATCTTCTTAGGATTCTTCCCACCAACAAACCTATTTCATTAATATCCTGCCATGCTCTCACTTTTTCCAGCATTTCATCTCCTACAATTCTGCCTGCTGTTGTCACTGCAGCTGCCTCTTGTCCTTCAGAGGCTGCTGCTGTTCCCTGGCTCATGAGTGCACGTGGGGTCACTGTGTCAGCAGCACCTGAAGCAGAGCCCCAGTACGTGCCTGTCCTCAGTCACTTCCCTGCCGCCTTTCACCTGCTCTGGAATGATCCCATTATTTCTAGCAGATGAGGCTGGGCTTAGATGTCTAAAAATAACTATCCTGTTTGCCTGCCTTTCTCAGTGTCTTTTTTTATCATCTCATTTCCTACACGTTAAATGAGGAAATACACATTTATTGAAAAAAACATTTAACTTAAATATCTTAAATTTCAATTAAATTTTTAAATGTTTTCACTGATAGTACATCAGCTATATTTTCCACATGCTATTTTCTCATAATTTCATACTGTGTCCACAACTTTCTTTAAAATATTTTGTGAAATTCTGGATCTTGAATTTTTAATGTCAGTTGATTAAATAATGAGCATTTTTTGGTACAAATTTTCATAAATGATAAACAAACCAGTTCCTCTTTTAGATATTAGCACATGGAAACCAAGAACTTTCATAATGTTCTGTGGTCAGCAACATTCATACAGTAATTATCTCCATTATCATTAGAATGTGAGTTCTTTATAGTGAGAGATACTTTATAGTGGTTTAACTCAGGCTTATAAAGAAATTTCTTTGAGTTTAACCGTGGAAAGTTTCTAGTTGAACTTGCAAAACAAACATAGCACAGATCCAGTTGAGATATTAGATTGGCAGCTGTGGAACTGTTCTTCTGTTTTTATCAGAAAAAAACAATTCAGCCTGGTCCTGCAAGGGATGCTGTGTAAGAGAAACAGTTAATTGTCTCTTTTAGACAGCAGAGGTGCCAGTTAGTAATTCATCTTAGTAATTTATCAACCTGCTTTTTTCCATCAAGCACTGGGTGTGGCTGGTTTTGGTTTTCTTTCTCCTTTTCTACATCAGTGTTGAGCCTTTCCCGCCACCCCACTGCCAGAGCTGACAGAGCAGTTGGAAGAGGTGGTTAACAGATTCTAATTTAGCTGCTCAAAAAATTTGCCCTTGCACAGGAAGTAACTTGATGGCTCTTCTTAGTAGATTAGAGAGTAAAAATGCAGGAAAGAGATTAAAATGGAGGGGGGGAAAATGGTTAACTTGTATGAAAATAATTCACAATGTAGAAAAATACATGTAGTTCTTTAGCTAGATAAATTGGTAATACCAGGGAAACTGCTGGATATTGCAGATTATTTTCTTTATCCATTTCTGTTTAATTTTTATATCAGAGTACTGGAAGAAAATGTCAGATTGCAGCTAAGTTTGCTGGTGACACAGAAACTGGACTGGTAAATAGGGATTCAGGAGTGTATAGTAAGCAGGGTTCATTTAGAATAATCACTTCATTGTTCTTCAGTGTGAATTTGTACCTTTGTGATCATTTGGTCAGATTTTGTGTGTGCTCAGAATTAATAAATACAAAAGTACAGAGAGAATTGTGAGATTGTGATAGATAACTGACATGACAGGAGCCCATGCAGTTCTTTGAGTTTTGGAAAAGAGGAATAAAATGCCATTAATATAATATGTGCCTGGTTTTAGGCAATTCTGGAATATTTTGTCCACTTTTGTTGTTTTTCTGTCTGAATACATGTCAAATTGGAAAAGGTTGATGGTGAAGTTGCAAGATGAAATGATACATGGTCAGGCAAATCTGCCTTCTGTGAGACTAAAGAAAACTGTGTTCTCTCGTAGAGAAGCTAGTAAATAATTTAAATCCCAGTCTGATGGTGCCTATGCAGGAAGGTTTTCTGCCAGTGGGGATTCTTTACATTGCAGATACAAAGGTATGACAGGATGCAATGAACAGAGGGTGAAGTTAGGGGAATTTAGAAGGGAAATAAAATGTAGGTTTTTTTTGTGAAAATTATTAAAAATACATTGTGGATTTTGTTACTGAAAATCCTTAAAAGCAGTTTGGCTTCTTTTTTCCCCAGAAGATATCTGGGTTTAACCAAGTGTTAGAATGTTGGTATAGGAAACTGATCATTATATTTTTAGGATGAAGAGAATAAGAATAGGTGTTTACCTGGCTTTCTTGTATGCAATGTCAGTTAATTTCCTTTTAGGGGGCTCCATGCATATTTGCTATATTTGTGCAGACAGGATTACAGTTGCTCTTGTTGAGTATAAAATGTTTATGTTCTTAATTACTTACAAAATGCACTCATTTTTTGAAAGTAAACCATTGCCTTCACTTTCACTGGCATTCAGATAAAGCATCATTGATTATTATGTTTTATTACAATTATTTAACATTTTTAATACTGTATTAATATAATTTGTGCAGTCTGCTTTCAGAATGGTGTTGAAGAAAAAACCAAGAAGATGCCAGAATAAGCCTAGATGCTATAGAAGAAGTAAAACATTTTCTATTTAAAGTCTATAAATAATCCAGTTTCTTCCTATTCTTCAGACTTTTGACCAAGAAAATGTTGATTGTGATTCACTTTGGGAGGCCAGCATAGGGTTCAGCTTGCAACATGAAGCTGTTGATGAAAGATGTTGTCATAAAGACTACAAGAATGCAATCCTGTGGTTAAAAGAGAAAGTCTTGGCTAATAGACATGCAGCTAATTAAGAGGGACATAAGGCATCTAGTGGACACTTCAGTAAATATAATGTTGATTTTTTTTTAATGTTACATATAATAGTAGTTTTTTATACAGGGAAATTTTTTATTGTTGGACTTCATGAATCTATATACTAAAATAGTTTCTTCTTGGATTAAACAATGTAAAGATGTCATGTGTCTTTTCTTAATGCCTTATGCATCCTAATTTAGTTTCTACTCCCTGCTAATATTAATTACAGGTATAAATGTTGTCCTCAATGGAAATGGTGGTACTTTGCCACGTTTTTCTGCTACTTGTTCACTTTCATTGGTGTTTGGGGGTTTTTTGTTACCCAGGGGAATTTTATCAAAAATCACCTAGATTACTTATTCCTGCTGCTGTGGCGAATGTTTTGCTGTAGTTACTGGCATTTCGTTAAAACTTCTTGTTTCTTGTTGTAACTTGAACTGAAAATGCCATTTCAGTTACATCCTAGGAACTATCTGTTGGGATCAAAGCAGAACCTTCCAGGTTTCTGTAGTTCACGTTTGATGCAGTGTTAGGCACTTCAGACACTTCCAGCTCTAGGTCTTGCTAAGCATGATTCAAACAGAACTCAAAACACAAGCTTTTATTTCCATACCAGATTATATGTGGAGTTTAAATGAGGAAGAGCACATTTTTTAATTAGCAAATGAAAGTTTAGAGGAGATGAAGGATATTTATAAATACAAAGATGGTCACATTCCTAGTGCTTTTGTGTGCCCAGGCAATTACTTGAATATTTGGTTGCAGGGACCTACACAGTTAGGAACTCAGTTAAAATACATCTTAAAATTATGGCAAATGTAGTGACTAAGGAATGCTACAGTTTAAAATATGTTCCAGATCAAGAAACATGTTTTATTTGCAACTCCAGCGTAGACATGGAGAGAAAGCTCATTTTATCC
The DNA here is from genome assembly GCA_013397865.1 of Struthidea cinerea. Lineage (NCBI taxonomy): Eukaryota > Metazoa > Chordata > Aves > Passeriformes > Corcoracidae > Struthidea > Struthidea cinerea. Next base: position 389,854 of record VZTI01003048.1, on the reverse strand, counting down.
TATGTGTGAAGTTTTAAAGTTGTTATGCAAGTTTGCAAAGCAATATTGCAGTTACAGTGATGTAAAAGTCAGTTTCTTCCTGTATTTTTCACCTGATACCATTTTGCATGTCTTGAATTCCTTGCATGTTCTGATCAGAGCTCTGTACAGACTTCACTAACAGTTCTTCTCCATGGATCCACCAATCTAACTTAGAATCCATCATACAACACATTTATATTTAACTATTATTTTCTTTTTCACTGTGCAAGGAGTTTCCTTCAATAATGTTTAAAACATTATTTGCCATTATTAGTGAGGGGGCTTTTATTCAGCGGATTAGAAACTGGTATTTTCAGTGAAGACACTGCTAGTCATGTCATTAGTGGTGTTTTCTGAACATTTGCCAAAATGTTGACATGGAAAAGGAAGTGGGAAAAACAGACAGAGGGGAACTATTTAGGGAAAAAAAGATCACGTAAGAGTAAAACTAATTCTTTTAAACATTCATACATTTGAAAAGCAAAGGGAATTCATAGTTGTATTTAATGCTGGTTTAGCATCATATATTCTCATAGATGATCATGTTCTCTTGCATCCAAAGTGCTGTATTGGTTCCACAGTCTTTTTAAGGACTTTTAAACAGAATAATTTGTAATAGAAAGTACTTGGAAGCACTTGGTATCATTTCAATTATCCTTTCTCATATTTGTTGCCTCTGCTAAAGTAATGGATACAGTTATTACACCCATAACTAAGTGGATTCTTATTTGAAGCTTGATCTCAACCTCTGCTTTGTACAAATTTAGTCATGATTCAAGCAACTGTAGCTCTTCTAAAGTGTAAATGGACCAGAAGAACACACTGTTCACCAATTAATGCATTATATGGAATTACCTAATGGTTAAATAAATCAAGCATATGAAGCACCCTGGACTTTATTAACTTTAGAGTGGCTAATAAATTCTATCACCTGAAAGTATTACCATCAAAAAATAGTGTAATCAGCTAAAATACTCAAATTTGGCTTTTTATTTTTTAGTTAATTGGAATTTACTTATAGTACCACTGTTAGGTTTTGAGAATTTGATGCTTGAATTTTCCACTGTTGCTTTAATATCATCAGATTTTTCAAGATTTTTACTCCCAAGTGAAAAAAGTGCTGGCTTTTTAAAGGTGAGGGTTGTTAATGGTTCTTTGCTTTGCTGGTTTCAGCAATGGCTAACTTGTCTCACTCTCACTCACCTCTTACTATTTGCAGTTACATTGTGGGCCTGATACTTTCCTGCTGTCTAAGGGCTTAGGTGGTCAAGTGATGTATGTAAAGTGCTTTTCAGCTTTCTCAAGAAGGCCTCACAAGTGAAAGATTGATTGTAACATTAGTTTTCCTTAAAAGTAGCATTTTTAGATATTTGGCCTCTTGTAAGCTGAAAGAGAGACAGAGTGAAAATATATTTCCAGTGAGGGTGAGATTATCTGTAGAAAAGTGCTGGTTTAAAGTCCAGTACCTTAAATACGTAAGTACAAACTGCTCATCCACATTCTTTTCTCACCTCTGACTCTTGGGGCTTTTGTTACTGTTTGCTTATAGCACACATATTTTATATCGTATCTTTGGAAGACTTTCAGGATGGTGTGTGGTGTTTTAATGTACTATTAGTGACTGCTAGTGGAGAGCAATTAGGATGTCCCCTGTCACGGAGAAATTACTTCGGAGCATCTTGCATCTTTCAGTAACAAGTCATGTAGTTTAAACAAGCTGAATCAGTTTTGATTTTCCCCTTCAGTTCTAGGCCTTCCCTTCAGTTTGTTGTTGTGCTGGAGAAGACACATCTTGCAGATAATTGCATCAGCTAGCACATGGAAGAGTGTCTGTGGCCTAGAAAAAGAGCTCTGTCACTTGTCAGTTTATGTATAAGCACACACACACGCAGAGAGTGGGCGAGCACTGAACTTAATCATAATTCTTTCCCTCACAAGTCTTCCATCCCAATTTGAACTTATTGTGGCTGAGGATATTTCGGCAAACTCCTTTATTACTCAGTTATTAGATCTAAAAGTAACTCCAGATCCTTAGCTCTGTTCTGTTGTTCAGCAGTCCATACAGTAGATGAATGTCCTGGTGCTCAGTGCGATGTGCTGCAGTGTGCAATGGAACTTACTGAGTCTTCTGCCCTCTCTTTATTGCCAGCATCACCAAAGAGAGCATTGTGGACGTAGAAGGTGTTGTGAGGAAAGCGTATCAGAAAATCGGAGGTTGTACTCAGCAAGACGTTGAGCTTCACGTTCAAAGGGTAAATTTTTGAGCAAATGGAGCACTGGTTAATTGTTTGATAGATTATCTGTTGAGACTGTCTGTCTCTCTACACATGTGAACTTTGTCAGTAAGGAATCCCATGCCAGAGAAATAAACGGCTTTAAATTTCAGTGTATCGTAACACTTCTGGTTTTAAGATATTTGGAGTTTATGTTTTCCTATTTTTATCTGCCATTTGAATTGTGAAAATAAAGTATCTCACTACAACAATTTGGCTAGGAAAGCTTGTAATTCTAGTATTTGATTCTTAATTGCAGTAGATACTGGAATAAAAAGTGCTGCTTTTTTAGTGCAAGTCAGAAGTTTCTTCTTTATCAGGGTTACAATCTTCCCCTCAATACAATGGACTGGAATACATAATTCTCACAGAAATAAACTCTCACTAGCTTACGTGGAAGCTTTTCAAATCTAAAGTTCCTGGAGCTTGTGCTGTAGGGGTGGAGGAAGTGTAACTTTATAATTTGTTTAAATAGAAAGCATATTTAAACCTTTATGTAATATCCTTTTTTTTCTAAAGGTTTTTAACTAAACTGTATGCTTACAATACAGCTGAAACCCAGTTGCCTCAGGAATAGAGCACAATGGCTATTATGGCAGTGAGATAAATTGTAGCTAACAGCATTGGGGAAAATCTGCAGATTTTGAAGAAATATTTTTTAATATGTGGGCAGATTATCCTATGCTTGATTTTTCTGAAAGAACATCAAATTCACTGCTGCTCTACGAGCGATACTAGACCGTAAGGCACAGCAAGGTGGTTTTCATTCTCTGATTGTATTTTAGGTATCTCGTAAATTTTTGAATCTGAAACAGCTCTTTCAGCTATATTCAGATGATAAGTAAATAATACATTAACAAGGAGAAGAATGGGATGATCTTGCTGGAATCAGAACCTAAAACTCAGTGGAATTTGGTATATTCGGAGCTGGCATTCAAAAGGCTTGTCCCTCAGGCTCAACTGAACTTGCTCAATTTGGTGCTTCCCAGAAGAAAAAAAAGATACTTTAAATCTTTCAAAGGGAAAACAAGAGATAAGCACTTCAGTATTGTCGTGAGGATGCACCATGTATCTCAACTACTGGAATAAAATCACAGCCTTAGAGCGAGCAGCCTATGCAAACACTGTTTCATGTCTCTGCTAGAAATACCCTTTTGTAAATCACACCTCCTTTTGAGCAGAGCCCCGTGCTATTTCTGTTCTTTCTCAATTTCAGATCTATGTGATAAGCTCAGCTGAACCCCGACTGCCCTTACAGCTGGATGATGCTGTTCGACCAGAAGCGGAAGGAGAGGAGGTGAATACTTTGCATCCTCAAATGCTTTTTATTGTCTTTATAGCTGAACAAAAGCACAAAAGCCGGGCAACTTCCTTAGTGTGGTGATTCTGGGGGTTTGTTAGGCTTGCATTTTACTTCCTTCGTGCTATCCAGAAGTGTGTTCAACATCTCTATAGCTTTGATGTCTGCTGAACTACAGTAGAAGGTCAAAACCAGAAGTTTTCTAGTCTTGTGTGTGTGTCTGCTGCATCCTCATAGTTGGGTTCTGCCTCTGACCTGTGGGGGAAGTTACACCTTAAGCTTTGCTATGCTGCCGGTTTGCTGTGTGTTCTCTCTAGAATGGTATAGAAGTTCTGCTGAACACAGAATTAACCCTTGGCTTTTAGCGAGAAGGTGTTTTTCTCCATTGGTTTTGTTTTGTTGAAGTTTTGGTTTTGTTTATTTTTGGGACGTGTGTATTCACTGTGTGCTTTTGCACAGGATGGAAGAGCTACTGTAAACCAAGATACAAGACTGGACAACAGAATCATTGATCTGAGGGTAAGGAACATGCAGTGCTGCAGGTTTGGCTGCAAGTGTTTATTCTTCATATTTCTAATCCATGAAGCAATAAAAGTCATGGATTTGATGGAATTGTATTGTTGGCCAGAAGAAAAATAAACATGTTTTGTGGTTTTGCGTGGTATTATTATAAAAGCACAGGATTTTTGAATCCTAAATATTTGCCTTTACTGACATTAATTAAAGAGCATATATTGGTAGTTCAAACGCAAACATTGACGATTTGATGTGTGGCCATGTACATCCGGGCTTAATCTGCAAAAGTCAAAGGTGACTGAATAGGGACAATTTAGAGACATTTTTTCTCAGATGTAGTTTTTGCCTGTAAAGAGCTTGGTTTTGAAGTATAAGATGGAAGTTCTGAATTCTAACAGGCAGTTGAGGTGCTGTAATGCATGTCTTGACAGCGAAATTGTACCAGGCCACGATACCAATCTCATTCTCTTTGTTTCTTCCACAGCAGTCATGTATTTTCCTTTTTTTTACCTGAAACACCTGTCTTTATCCAGGTCATAGAGACCCAGCCTTCTGTGACCTTCATAGACCTCCCAAATATTTACCATTTCTGATCAGCAGCAAAATACTGTCTACTAAATTACTTACAGAACTTTGATTCCTTTTTAATGAAGCAGCAGCTAACAGTTCAGTAAGTAACTAACCATTACTGACTTGAGGCATCCTCGCCTTTTCCCAGGCTTTTTAGCCATTCTAGGCTCTCCACATAAAATTTTAATCAACATTGACTGAAGACTGTGCTTAGCTCTTTTTTTTTTTTTTTTTTTTGCTATCTAGCACTGCCTTCACAGTTCTTGATAATGGCAGTTTGTCAGTAAATCAATCTTTGCACCTGACAAATGAAACAAAAAAGTCATTTGTTGGAAAATTAGGAAAGGTTCTGGCACTGAGATATTTAGAGCATTTCAACATCTGATCTCCATGTTTCAGCAACTAAAACTACTTGTGCCAATTGTTTTACTTGTACTAAAATTAATTGCTTTTCACTTGACCTTATGTACCATACCAAGTAACTTCAGTTTGTGATTACCTTTCAGGATACAAAGTATCTCATCATGTTGGTCTCTTCATGTCTTAAATTAAGCTGTTAATGAAAAGAATTCTATACTAATGATTGAAAGTGAAAATCATTTGAAGGATCATCATCTCACGGTAGTGCTAAGGCAGTGGACTCAATTGAAGGGAGTAATCTGGGATGCTTGAAGTGCAAGCTTTACTTGGACATCTGGTGATGAATAAAAATAACCAAAAGCACTCCAGAGAAACCTAAGAAAATCCATTAAATTGAAGAAACACCTGTATAATAAACTGGAAGGAGCCATGAGCCCCAAAGAGAACAGAGAAATTGTACAAAAGGAAATAACATTTTAAAATACTGGGTGAAAATGGCTTGGAGGTATCCTTGGCTGTAATGTAGCTGAGGATATCTGCAGAGCAAAGCCTAAGAAGGTAAATAGTAATGGAAAAAGAAGGAAGACTCATGCCAGAATAAACACAAGAGATGGAATGGAAAGAGCTGGACTAAAGTTCTTCTGTCCCTGTACACATCCAGTAGTCTGGCATGACCCTACCAATACTCCTGAAATATCTTTGTCAGTACAGCAACAGGGCATTAGTTGTCAGTATTCTGCCTGGAGGGTGCAGCTGGTGACCTAAATGGATGTTGCTGTAACCTCTTCTAACTGGTGTGTCCCAACCATTGTTGGGACATCATTTCTTCAGCAATGTCTGGCACTTTGTTTTGAGCTCTGAACCTTAACTCTGTGTTAAGAAGCTGTTTTTCTCCTTAGCTCCAACAGCTGCTGCAGTGTGGTGCTAAACAGCTGTTTCATGCTGAACAGGAATTCAGGTTAGCTTTTCATGGAATTGGTGGAAGGATGAAATGCCAGATCTCAGTACTTCATCCTCTGCATACACCTGTGGCTGGGTGTGATCTGGCCACAGCTTGCCCATGATCAGGCTTGGGTATCTGTCTTGCCTTCCTCCTCTGCACAGGAAGAGTTTCTCAGACTGTGTCACATTTCTGTGTGTCTTTTCTGTTGCACCTTTCATTATTTGTTTCAGAACAAAAGGAGATTCTAAATATGTGTTATTTTAATCTGTTTTTTTAAAGGGAGTGCTGAATAAGCAGAAAAGATATTTAATGAAGAAAGAGGAAATTTCAGTGAGAACACATGTGCATGTAAATATACATATATATATATATATATATATATATTTTTATATATCCTGTTGGAATGTAGCAAAGGCAGAAATATCTAGGAGCAATGTTGAGATTGTGCATTGTATAGAAAGGTTTGGGAGTAGGGTTTGTTTGGAGTTTTTCCCCCTCTNATATATATATATATATATATGTACATCCCAAGCATTGTATGTAGTGGAATCACAAGAGTAGGAATACAAAGAAACTGAGATAGTAGTGATTGATTTTCACTGATTTGGTTCTGTAGACTGAAGCTGCTGGAGTACAAATGGGGCTTCAAAGAGCCTTTAGTGTTTCAAATGCACAGCATAAGGAGGCATGTCCTAAGGAGGATTGGAAAACATGATGTGCTATCTGAAACCTTTGCTCCCATAGCTGTTCCTTCTAGGAAAACCAACTCATGGGCAACAGGGAAGAAATTTTAACAGAATAGTTCTAACAGACGCTGTGATGATCTGTTCCTCCTAGTGTGGGAGGGAGTCCAGCCACAGATAAAAGTATCATCTAGTTCTGGTTTCCTCAGTGCCCCAGTTTTTTAAGGAAGAAGGAGGTCACTGAACATCAAAAATAGGGACACTTATTTTGAGAAAGATTTAACAAACTAAATGCACAGATCTTGGTTAGGCTCAGAGTAAAAAAAAGTCCTTTGTATGCAACTAAAATTATTTTTGTCCATAAATGCAGTATTTAAAGTAGTTAAGTTATTAGCTAATTTTAAGTGGTTATTAATGAAGGAGTTACTTGGCTAGGGCCAAGTCACGATAAAGTGGAGCTGTGAAACTCAGTTATTACATGAATGAAAAAAACTGGATTTCTGAAAATAGCATCACTCCATCAAGCTATGATGTATACCGAGGAAGGTTTGATTATGATGCAATACAAGGAGTGTAATTAATAATAAGGAAATTACATTAGTGGAGATGAAAGATGCAAAGTATGTGGCAAAGATTGCAAGACTTCCACTCTTGTGTACATGTGAAAGTAGACTGAGTGTTGCAGTAAATTATTAACAGTCTTGCATTTTGTTTGCTGAGAAAGGTCTCTCAGAAGCATCTGGTAGTTTGGGGTTTTTTAAGGTTAGGTATGGAAAGTACTTAAATGTCAAGATGCCAAGCTACTGCTGTAGTTGTTATTGTGATGTATGGAGAGAAAATGGTGTTTATTTAGGGCTGAGGGGTTTTGAAAATCATTTCCAAAGAGTGATTGCTGGGGAAGAATGAACTTGTTCCTGGTGGGTTAACTCATAAAATACAGATCACACACTTGGAGTAGAAAAGTTGGGGTTTTAGAGGAAAGAAAGCTGGTAAGAAGAAAGAAAAGTCCTTGTATAGACTAGATTTTCTTTCACATAACCACAGGTGACTGTGAAGAAACCATTGTTGACCTAAGTATCTGTTTTTCACGATGGCTTAATTAAAGTCAAACCACTTGATCGTAGAGATGTTTGATTTACCATTCACTTACCAAAACAGTTAAAAAGGGCAACGTAGAGCACTGACTCTGTTTTTAAGTCTTTACTTTTCTACTGTCCTTGAGTTTCACTGAAGTATTCAGTAGTGTGTAGACTTCGCATGTCTGTAAAAAGACCTACAGAAACTGTATTTCATGAAGTTCTGTGGTAGATGAAAAGCAATGAAGAAAAGACCTGTGAAACACTGATTTTTGTAGTTTGCTTCTTAGATAAACCGGTTCAGGTTTATCAAGTTTTACGTTGTTTAAAAAAAGCAATGAAGAAAAGACCAGTGAAAGAAACACTAATTCTTGGGTTTTACTTCTCAGTTTGTCTTTGAAAAAGTCTGAAGAAAAAATCAATTCAGATTCACCCAGGTTTACAATGGACCTGACTGATGTCCTTGCTCTGGCTTATTTTTTGTGTTCAGCAGGACTTTTATCTTAATGGTATCTGTCCAAATGTGACTTGAATTATATGCCTTTTGCAGTCTGGTTGCTGCAATTGTGTCTGCTAATGCCCAGCTCATTGAGACCAAAGCAAAGCCTTTTTAGGGTCAAATTATCCTGTTTATACTGCTCAGGGTGGAGTATTAACACTGTACTGTATCTTTTGTAGTTCATGGATGTCAGACTGTGTTATGTGATAATCCAGCTGTACACTGATCTTAATGCACTTTTTTTCCAAATACTTGATTACTTCAAGCTTGATTTCATTGTGTTGGATTCAATGTCCTCATTGCAAAAACTGTGTTTTTCCTGACTGAATCCAAGCTGTAATGAAATGTACTATTTATTTTCTTGTGGGAAGTGATTTGGCAGTGAGTACATACACAGTCCCAGTCATTTAGACAGCAAACTCCATGTTCATATATTCTTATACTATAAGTAATATTGAACTTTGAATAAAAGCTGACTTCAGTCACTTTGGGGTTAAAAAAATGTTATTTCACAGAAATTCTATTTTCTAGCAAAGCCTTCATTTGTCCTATATATGGTAGAGGAATTGCAAAATTAGTTACATTATTTAAAATAATGCATATTACTTAAAAGAATATAGATTACATTATTTAGCCAACTATGTATTTAATGGTTGTTCCTGGTGGAAGATAGGTAGCTACAGCAGGCAAACAGGGAAGCAAAAATGAGGGGACAGCAGAACAAATTCTCCAGCTAATGTGAGAGTAAAGAGAAAGTTTACAACTTTTCATGTCTGTGCATTGGTCTCACCTCTCTGAGATACGATCGTGGTGGTTTGAACTGCCCTCAATTCCACTGAAACACATTTGGTAGCACACGTGCCTGTTGTTCTGACACTGCAGTTTGTGCCAAATGAAAAGTGATAATTGGTTCTATAATCTTACAGTGCTCAGTTTTATCATTAGTATCTTCCTTTGTGGCATCTGAATAATGAACACACAGGTGAAATTAGAGTGAGGTTATGACTGAAACTTGTACTTCAGCGTTGTTCCCCAAACTTCTCTTCTGTTGTCTGAAACAAAGGTGATTATTCAAAAGAATGAGGTTTTCTGTAAAATTAATTTTTCAGACTGAGTTAAAACATTAACATTGTTAACAGCAGCAGCATTTAAGTATTGTAAGTTTGTATCTGCTTAGCTCTTGAAGGAATATTGAATATCTTTGCCACAGTCTCAGATAAGATAGTTTGTCAATATGTATGTGGAAGGGTTCATATTGGAGTAAACACTACACAAAAAGAATGCCGTGGCAAAATCTTTTTTTAAGACAAAGGTAAAAATCACTTAATTTTGGCAGCTGTCTCTGTCTTTAGTTTGCTGTATTTTACCTAAGTGTGGAAGCCCAAATTGTGACTGCGTTACTTACCGTTGTACCAAACATTGCTATATATACCAGTATCTCAGTTACTGAATTATTTTCTTCAAATTAATTTGTTCTCTTTGTGTTCTGAACATCACACCAGTGGAAGGATGTTATTATATCTGAAAAGTTTTTTCTCCATTTTTAAAATATTTGGAAATTGTAGTGGCACATAAAACTTTTGAGGTCATTGATGTGACTCCACTGCACATTGTCAGATGCAGTTCTTTAGGAGCTTATCTCAGATGTCGTGTTGGTCTGTTTAATTCTTACAAGGGGGCTGCAGTATCACAAACTCCAACAGTTATCCATGTTGGCAGTCTCTGAACGAATGGACACTGAAACTCAGCCACCTTTGGTGAAAGAAGAGTGGTCTTGTCAGATCTAATTTGAGGTATGGAGAATTGGAGCTTGTTCTTGGGCTGTAGTTAAATAAAAGCTTCAGTGTCCAGTTCTGTGAATTTGGTTGGTTTCATAAATGCTGTTTCTAAGCATAATTTATCATTATAGATGGCTTAGGAAGACAGAATCCTTGCCCTGCATCCTCAAAAAGGACAGGAGGAGTTACTGGCTGATGATCCTTTGTTACGGGAGAGCTGTGTTAGGTATTGACTGGCTGTGTTTCTTGCACAGTTTTAGGTCAGACCATGTAATTGCTTTCAGACTGGGTTTAGCAACCAGTTTTCTTTTTCCTGGGGCTGTTTGACTTAGGACTGCATTCTCACCTGCTGTGGCGTGAAACTGCTGTTGGTTCACACCAAAGGTAGAAGAGGCACTGTTTCTATCCTGCTTTATGTAAATGTTACACATCTTCTCTCTTAGCAATTTTAGATGTGTCTAGTTCATCAAAAACTTTATTGGGATACTCAAATGTGACTGTTAAAGTTGTTAACTCTTTCACCTTTCAAGTAGGAGATGGTTAAGAAAAAAATCCCTTTGAATCATCCTGGTACTTGATGTAAAACTGCCAAATTATGCCCATAACTCAGGCAGTCTTGCCATAGGTCTGATTCTGGGAGACCAGTGTGAAAAAGGTGAAAAACTTTTAGGGTACTTTTGTAACTGTTGCTCAAAACCTCATTTCCTTCATTTTGAGCATTTGGGGTAGCGGCTGTGGTCTGTCAGACATGTGGTTTATCAGACAGTGAGAACTGCTATTATTTACTAGTCTCAACCACTTACATGCCTGAAATATTTCATTGGTCAGCTAAAAAGGCAAATAACTCCAAACAGCTACAGATCTGCAATATTATTCCTGTTTTCTCTTTGGGTTTGTTGGTGAAGGCATATCTTTATCTTGCAGAGATTATGGATGTAGCTTTATTTCAGCGTTTCTACTGACTGTCTGTCTAAATTTGGCTGCTTATATAATTTGTTTTGTTGGGGGTTTTTTGTTTTGTGGTTTGGTAGGAGTCATGTGAAAAAGCCCACAAAGTCTTTCTTACCCTAACTGAAAAGCTGGGTGCTGTTCAGAAAGAGAAGTAAACAGTGCTGTGACGCAGGTTGTCGTAAGGAGCCGTTCTCTTGGTGGTTTGCAAGAACTCATTGGTCTTTTTGTACCCTTTTAGGTTGCTCACTGTCACGTTTGAGATGCTGAAAGCACAAAATCAGATATGGGTTCAGAGCTGATGCCTTGCAGTCTTTGCAGCAGTCACTAAGATGGTTGTTTTATTTTTCATGCCAAAAGTGTTCAGAAACATTTAGTGTAGGTATTTGCTAACCAGATGAGCAGCTCAGTTGTGTCACATACATTAAAAAAATGATCGATTCAGCTAAATCTGCTTCTGTTTTCAGCTAAATGTACTTTTAAAGCAACGTGGAAAAAAAAAGAACTGCAGTTCGTATCAACAGGTGTTATGTGGGCTGCTTAAGTGTTGGGAGTTTAGACCTCGGGGTTTGGATGTTTTTGTGGCAGTGTTGTACGTGGTTAACACGTGGCTGTGTTTTTACATGAAAAATGTTGTATTTGGTAGCCTTTAACAGACAGACATTTCTACCTTATGTAAGTTATTAATGGCTTTGCTTTTATCATGCACTGTGTATTCTGCAGCTGTTCTAGTTCAGTGTGCTGAAAGCTTTTTAATAGATTTAGTGCTTTTATTCAATTTCTTACTATAAAACCTTTATTTGCAGAAGCACATCCCATAAATCAGGGGTTTTTTTAAGTGTAGAATTGACCATAGTGCCTCATTTATAACTGAATATGCTATAAATTGAAATTAATAATTTCTCTGGTTTCCTTTGCTGTTTCCTTCTGTGTAATGAACAATTAGTGATTTGCACTTTTCGCTGTTTAGGCAGATACAATAATCAGGTATTCCTGAGGGAAGAGATGCATCCTTCCAGCTGTCCAGAAGAAGTAATGGAGTCAGGAAACACTAACTTAGGATTCATTATTTTATCTTCTTCTTATAGACGTCCACTAGTCAGGCAATCTTCTGCCTTCAGTCTGGTATTTGTCAGCTTTTCCGAGAAACTCTTATTCACAAGGGATTTGTGGAAATTCAGACTCCCAAAATCATTTCAGGTATTGTATATGTGATCCAGCAGCTACAGGTGTGCTTCTTTTACAGTTGCTCAGTGTACCTATCTGACAAAAATTTAGTAAGTTTTTATTTAAATACATAAAGTTTTCTTTCTAGCTTAGATGCAACATAGCAAACTTCTAGCAGGAGTTGAGTTGTTCTTTACTTTTCTCCTAACTTGAGCTGTTAAAAGAATGACAAGAAAAATTCTATAGATACCTGATTTATGTAGTTGGCAATGCATATGAATGTTTAATTCTGATCATATGCATTAGTCTTCCAATCAGTGTTCTCAGTGTTGAGCACTGCCTTTTCCATTCTCAGTATAAAAAAATACCACTCTAATTTAGATTAAAAGCAGATTCTGTCGTAAAGATATTGCAACAAACATATCATGGTATAAAATATGATGCCATTATATTGCACAATTTGTCACTTCTTTAGCAGTGAGAATGTGGCAAAATACAAGGTGGTAGACCTTCTTCTTTTTGAAAATGTGGAATAACAGCTTCAGCCTTAAAGTCTGGAAATGTAGATTTTGCTTCTGGTTCTTTTGGTTTGCTGTATTGCTTTCAAAAGTCTAATGGCTTGATTTACTGATGGAGGTTTTCCTTCTGTCTTATAGGTGCTCTTTGAGGTTTTGTTGATGCCACTAAGATACATGGCATGGAAAATTAGAGCAGAACATTTGTTTTATTGTGTTATTGTATGTACATTCATAAAGTGCACACATTTTGCTTACTGAATTTTATGCTTCTGTATTTATATTTTGAAAGGCAGCTCTTGATTGAGATAAAAGATGAGCTTTTTTGCAAAATGCATGTAAGCAACTGTTCTTTCAATATGAAAATTGTCATTGAACTAGAAGATCGGATGACTTTTTCCTATGGAAACATTTATGTAGTATGAAGTACTAAAAGGCTCCCAATTAGTTTATTTATGTAGGACCTTTGAGGAAGTGTGCAGTTTGCCATTGAAAGCAAGCAAGCTTTCAATCATCAAAGTTTGGATGAGACCATATTTTGTAAAATTAGCTAAGTCAATGCAATCCTTATTAAACTTCCAATTTAAGCATCATAACTGTTTTAAGATTTGAGGTTTTAAAAGTTACCTGTGTTAGGCCACTGCACCTGTCATGTCACACACTGGGAACTGGCAAGGTAAAATGATGCAGTTTTGGTAGGTGCTTTGCAGTAAGGAATACAAATGCATGTGATCCTTGTTCCTGTAACTGTCTGTGAAAATTGCCTCAAACAGAAAAAGCTTTATGGCTTTGGCTCATGCCCTCTAGTAAATCTGGTATTGGCTGTGAGAGATATTTATGCCTTCAGTTAGAGAGGATGGTCCTGGCAAAACAGGATATGCACTTTGGTCTTAGGCTCTGCAGTGAACCCCTGGCAGCCTGAGCCGCTGGCAGAGATTGGTTTCCGCAAAAATGAGGGGGTGCAGGTAGATGTGTTGGCACAGACGTGTATTCTCTGCTGTTCTCACTCTAAGGTGAAGGTCAGCTGCAACAGTAACATTTTAAACTACCCCAACTAAATTTGCATATTTGCAAGGTGTGACAGTCCTGAGCTGCAAAATTTACCTTGGCATGAATGGATGGATGCAAATATATCTTTTTCCTCTAGTATGCTTTGAAGAAAAATCTCTTTCTGATCTTTAAATGTAAAACCAATAATCTACCATTCTACCTCTGCTTTATTTTTTACATTTTTATTTTAATAATTGCTTAATTTTATTTCAATAATTCCTTATAAAAGCACTTGCTTTCCAGCTGCCAGTGAAGGAGGAGCCAATGTGTTTACTGTATCTTACTTCAAAACCAGTGCCTACCTAGCTCAGTCCCCACAGCTGTACAAGCAGATGTGTATATGTGCTGACTTTGAAAAGGTTTTCTGCGTTGGGCCAGGTAAGAAAAGCTTTGCTTTATGCAACGTGTGAAGTATGCCCTGGTGGCTTTTAGCAGCTGTGGTACAAGTAATATAACACACACAAACACACACAGAGACACACACTAAAGTTCTGAATGGTTTCACTTGGTGTAGTTTCACTTGCCAAACACGAATTTCAGCTGAGCCGACTGATGACAGTAAAGTTGACTGAGAAGTTGCTGCACATGTACCAAACAACATTACTTAGAACAAGCTTACTTTTAACTGGGCTGTCACTAAATAATAAAAAAAATAATGCTTTTCAGTCCCATGCTCTTTCTCAGAAGCTGATAGGACATGGCCTCTTTAGGTGGCAATACAACAGTTTTTTTCGAAGACCTCAAATGGTTTAAAGATACATAGCCTCTAAATGTTGGAAAACAAGTCAATAGCAGTGTATAAAACAAAAAAACAATTCCAAGTAATTCAGAAGATCTTAAATTTCTTGGTAATCACTAACAGATGAGTCATGGTTTATGGGAAGACATGTTTATATTAGACTCATGTACCCATCCCAGAAGACACATACGTGTACAAGTCCATTTCCTCTGAAAAAGGCAGTTTTCAAATCTGAAAGTTCTTGTGTGCTTGAAAACTTGTCTGTTTTTTCCACTTGTGTCTGGGTCTAACCGGAGGTGCTCTCTATGGGTTGTGTCTGTCTTGTATCCTTTGAGTACTACAGCTGCAGTAATGCTGTAGTGATGCTCTGAGGTTGCTGGTTTCATTTGTGTCTTTCAATGATAATTTTCCTGTCTAAAGACAGCATGTCTATCTAATCCAAATGCTAATGATTGCTACTTTTGCAACTGGAATGATAATTTCAGGTCAGTTAGGATTTCTGTTTTTTACTTTTACAGTATTTAGAGCTGAGGACTCCAATACACACAGACACCTGACTGAGTTTGTTGGTCTGGATATTGAAATGGCTTTTAATTATCACTATCATGAAGTGGTAGATGAGATTGCAGATACCTTGGTGCAGATATTCAAGGGGCTTCAGGAAAGGTAATAAGAGCACTTCCTTCTTTTAATGAGCAGCTTTCTTTGTTTGGCATCTCTTGCACTGTGGTATGAAGTAGGCAAGCCTTTTATCCTCAGTTTGTCAGATGATCATTGGTAATCTGATTTACAACACAACTTCGAAACATATTTTTGCTTTTTTGATCTTAACTATTTCTTTATGCCGGACTTTTAAAGTTCGCTCAAGCCATAGGCCAGTAAACTACTTCTAGCATCTCCTGGAGTATGCTGGCTTGCACTAAGAAAATTGCTGTCTGCTGTTGAGAGGACTTCCTAAGAGTAGTGATCCATCAGTAATTTAGAATGCCCTTCTTTTTGTGCCACTACTGGTAGATTGTTCTATTTCAAAAATTATTTTAATATTTACTATATAAGAAAGTTTTCCTGAATAAAAATTGCTGTACCAGCCTGCATTTGTTCCATGATAACAGCAAGGATTATTTTCCATTATTCACAGTCTAACTCATTAAAAAACCAGGCTAGAAGTTTAGGAAGTGGTTTCCATTGCTTACAAATTAGACAGTTTTGCCAGCAGAAATGCAAATCTTCATCTGTCCAGAAGGAAATTTCTTGTTCATATTTGGATATTACTCAAATCAGAAAAGAACCCAGGTAAATACTACAAATCAAAGGGATGATTTCTCAGTGTTTTTACTGTGCAAATTTGACCTAGTCGATTATTTCTTACAAAAGGAATTAAACTGAAGTAATAGTGAAATATTAACATCCTTGGAGTAGATGCATTAACTTTGCTGAAACAATTCATTAGAGAATTTCTCCAGAAGTGGCTTTAATACAGTTTTTATGTTGCAAGAGGGACCTCTTGTGGCAAAATCAGAAAATCATTATTAGGTGCGAGTTCTTGACTACTTTGTATTTGGCTTCTGTTCTTGTTTCTTCGTCTGTAGATTCCAGACTGAAATTCAGACAGTGAGCAAACAGTTCCCGTGTGAGCCATTTAAGTTTTTGGAGCCAACTCTGAGGCTGGAATACCGTGAAGGTGTGGCCATGCTGCGAGAGGCTGGTGTGGAGATGGGTGATGAAGAGGATCTGAGGTACTTGGCAGTACAGGACTGTGTCAGAGTCTTGGGAAAGTGGTAGTGAAGTGTCAGTTTTGTACTGTGCACCTGACAGCCCTCAACAAGAAACCACAGCTTTTAGAGGAATAAACATTACTTCTGTCCAGATTTCTTGACAAGTAAATGAGTGGATGTGAAAATAGTCCTTTCTTTTAATGTAGACTATGGGTACAAACTCTGAAATCTGAAAGAAAATAACTGACAACATAAAGTGAGAGCAACTTGAACCTTCTAAGGAAAAGAAGTGTTTGTTTGTCCAGCAGTTGCAGTCCTTCACGTGAATTGTCACATCTTTGAATAGGATTAAACAAAAAGATTCTGCTGCCTTAAGGTCTTTCTTTTAAGTAACACCTTTCCATTTCTTCCTTCCACCTCTCAGGAAAATGATGAAACAATCTTGATAAACTCTTCTTAATTTACTGAGAGATGGTTTAATTAGCAGTTTATATATAAACTTTACTGAAGACATTTAATGAATTAAAACTTTTCTGTTCTACCCCATAATATATCCAGCACCATTAGGGTAGTGTGTGATTTTAAGTTAAATGATCTGTGCATCAAATAAAGTTTCAATCATAAGAATTTGATGGAGGAAAATTGTTTGCTCAACAACTGTTCATGGTGTTTCTCATTTCCTGTGTCATACACAAGATGTATGGCAATAGGAAATAGAGTACACAGTTCTTTAGTAATCATTGTATGGTGACTAGGAAGAAGTTACATTAAGAGCAAGAATACTTTTAGGTACCAGTTAATTTAAAGGATTTCTAGGACCAATGCAAAATGCTTAGAAACAAATAAATATACTTTATTTCTGCAATTTCTGTGTGCACAACCCAAAAAAGTCAGAAACAAGTACTAGATTTTGTAATGGTCAGGGTGCAGTAGCTCTGTAGTTTGTAATCTTTTGGGCTCTATGAAGTATATGAGCAGTACAAGTTTAAATCACTTCATTTTAGTTTTGATAATCTTTTTCAGCACACCTAATGAAAAGCTCCTGGGGCGCCTGGTAAAGGAAAAGGTAACAATTATTTTAGAATAAATAAATTTGTCACTGAATCTGAAAGCTGATGTTGTAGAGTTATAGGGCTGATGTAAATACCTACATGTAAACAGCATCTCAGAACATGCAGAAGTTGTGAAGACTTGGTGATTACAGTTTTTTAATTGTCTGACTGCATTCCCCTTTTGGTACTGTGTATTTCGTCTACTATCAGTTTTGTCTTTGTCATTAATAAGCTGTTTCAAACCATTTTCAATCTTTTATGTTTATTTCTATCATATGTTATACTGTGGACACTAAATAAGCTAGTATGTTCCAAAGCCAGTTCTTAGGAGAATTAAAAATAAAAAAGGCAAACCAAATTCTAATAAAATCTGTAGGAGAAGATGAGATCTTTGGGAGGAAAAAAGAAAGTACGTGTTAGAGCAACACATTTTACTGCTCAACATTTGTAAGTTTACACTAGAAGTAGTATTGAAAAACTGAGAAAGAATGCACCACTCTTTTGATAACTTAGACAATATTGTGGGAAGTTATTGGGGAATTTTTTTGAATTTTATTTCAAAGATTCACTGGTTCTGTCTTTCTCTTGTAATTTGTTCTTTATGTAGTTTTCTCTTGTACTAATTGTTCTAAATTGCCTTCTTTCAGTATGACACAGACTTCTATATTCTTGACAAATACCCTCTTGCTGTGAGGCCTTTTTATACAATGCCAGATCCAGCCAACCCTGTAAGTAAAATGCCTTCTTGTTGTCAATGGGTTTTTTCCTTTTTTTCCTTTTTTTAAAAGTTATTCCGTGTGGAGGTAACTTGACAATGCAGATAAAGTATATTTATATGACCACAGAATCATTGAATGGTTTAGGTTGGAAGGGACCTTAAAGATCATCTAGTTCCAGCCCCCCTATGATCTGCTGTTACAATTAAAATTCTGATAATAAGATCAGGTCAGGGTTACATGATTTGTCAGATATTTTCAGTTACTCTTCGCTGGTGAAAACATACCAGAAGAAAATGAGCAAAAGCTGCGAGAGCTTTATGAAGAGATCTCCATGGTCAAACACTGCTGCCATCACTGAAAAGTGGCAAAAACATTCTTCCAGGGCAGCAGACACTTTAGCAGAAAATAGGCTTTTTCTACAGCTTTGGATATCGTAAGTGAAGTTACTGAGAGGTGAATATTTGCAACCTATGCAGTAACTGTAGGTAGGAAATAAACTCCTCTTTGTGTTTCCAGAAAACCTCTAACTCCTATGATATGTTCATGAGAGGGGAGGAGATCTTGTCTGGAGCTCAGAGAATTCACGACCCTCAGCTGCTGACAGAAAGAGCAAAGCATCATGGCATTGGTAACAAGACAGTTTAAAAGAACATAAGTCATGGTTGGATTTGTGTCCTTTAGAGAAAGAATTTGGGGCAGAATTTGTTATATGAGTGGTAAAATCACAGTACTGTCCCATTCTTAATCCATCTAATTCTGTTTAACCATATAGAGTGGGGTATTAAGAAACTAGTTAGTCTTCCAGCAACACCTTGCTGAATAGTTATTAACAAAATTATATAACAAAACTGTTACAGTCATAATTTCTAGATAGCCCTGGACAATTTATATGTTCAAAGAGTAAAACCCCACTGTTAGTTTGTAAATTTTTTGTTGTGTTTGTAGTCCTGCAGTCACTTGTCTGTTTGGCTTGGGATTTATTAAGCAGGTGAGAAACCAGTATTTTTCCTTTCTAGATTTGGAGAAAATAAAGGCTTATATTGACTCCTTTCGGTTTGGTGCACCTCCACATGCAGGTGGTGGAATAGGTAAGTATCTGTTTTTTATTTAGCGCAAGCTGAACTTATACTGCTCAGTCTCAAGCAGAGCTCAGTATAAAATTCAGAATAGCGGCCTTGTTAGGCTGTTTATCCTGGAGAATTTAAGGAAAGAAGCTCAAATGTAAGGATCATCATAAAATAAATAGGCAAAATATTAATGGCACAGTGGCGAGTTTAAAAAGGACGTGATCACAAGAAAAAGTGCCACCTCACTAGCCAGACACATCACTTTCAAATCTGATCAATGAGGAAAATTTAAGGAAGCAAGAAAAGTGTGTTACATATGGATTTAGCGAAGTCATACCATCATCATACCAGCAGCCACTGGTCTCTGTGTAATTGATGAAGCTGCTTTGCAGTGAGAAAAACAAGTGATTGCTTCTTCTGTTTGGGAACATGCAACATTTGCAGGTAATCCAAAATAATTTAGGTCAGTCAGAACTGACATCAAGGAAGCTGAAGCTACATCTTTTCTTCAGAGTAAGATGTAGCTTTTCTTCAGAGTAAGATGGTCCTTGTGGCAAAGTAGCAGCGAAACAGGAGATGCCACGAGAATTAACCCTGGCTTCAAGCTCTTCCAGGTGGAAACCTTAACGTAGAAGGTGTATGGAAAAACAAGTGTGTATCTGGGTTCCACCCCATCATGGCTGAGGTGCTTATAGTCCCATGGATTAGGAAGTTCCTTAATGGGAACAGCTCAGGCTGTGCTCACACTGCTGTGTGAGGCTGGCTCCAGCTGGGAAATACCTGCAGCTCCGTAAGGGTTTTGAACAAAGACTGACTGTGTTGCTGGGCTGTTTTCCTCTGTTGTAGGGCTGGAGAGAGTAACCATGCTCTACCTGGGGCTGCACAACGTCCGTCAGACCTCCATGTTCCCAAGGGATCCCAAACGCCTGACGCCCTGACAGGAGCTGCCCTGAGAGTTGGGAATGCTCTGCCCTGCAAATAGGATCTGGCTGCAGGCATAGCCCCTGCTGCTGATGAACGCGTATTGATTGATTTGAGCATTATGATATGCAATTAAAAACAAAATTCTCCTTAATTAAGTGCCACAGTAATTTTTTTTATCCTTAGTTGTTTATTTAAAGGAAACTATTTTAACAGATCAAGACTCTTTGTATTGGCAACTGCACGTTTTTAATGAAAAAGGAATACTTTGAATTAGTATTTTAGTGTCACATTAAATTGTATCATTTTTCTAAACATTTTAATAAATTATGCAATAACCATTTTGCTTTTTTAACTTACATCAGCAAGATTGAATATTCTGAAGTACTGGATCCAAGATAAAGTGACTGGTTGCTTGCAATTTAAAAATCTGGAGAGGCCAGGCAGTTGATCATTTACATGAGTGTCAGGTAGGGAAGCAGGTGAGAACATTCTTAACAGGAAATCTTCATAAGAAGTTGTTAAAACAGGTTGAAATAAAGCTCTCAAAGTAAACTAGGTACAAATCTGTCTGGTTTTTTGCTTTGTATCCTCACAAGATAATAATGAATCAATAAGGCTTTTTTGGTTTGTTTTTTTTACAGATGTAATAACTGTCTAAAGTTTAAACTTATTTTCTTTCTATCTCCTCCCCTTTTTTTTTGTTTTGAAAGCTATAAAGTATAAAATCCATAGGCCTGGTCTTTATTTTATGTTACTCTTTGAGAATGGTTGCAAGTTTACACATGCTCGTGGAATACACAAGGGATATATAATATTCTCAGAAAATAAATGGATAGGGAGTTTGAGAGCAGGTCATGTGTTTTTCTGCCTGACCCAGCCTCTGGGCTTACAAACAAAACAAGGATTTCATGTATCTATTACCAAGGAAACAAAACCCAAATTATGTAAGCCAACCTATTTCAGGTTTTTTTTTAATTTATAAATGCTGTGAGCAGCCCATCTTTGTACGCATAGAGAAATTGAGTGTTTCTATAAGGCAGAGTACTTCTGAAATTCTTTCTAGACATACTTTTTCTCAGATTATTCACTTACTTGGACTCCTCAATTGGCAGCAGTGCACAAAGCTACTTATCGTCCGCTTCCTCTCAACCCAGAGGATGTTCCTTGCATTTGGAGAGGCACCAGTGTATCTGAAACTTCCTTTTGTGGACTGCATCTGAGAGTTGGTTTTCAAATCTAAAACATTTTGTAAGTGTCGCTGCCAAAGAGCAAAGGATTAAATTCCTGACTTGGGTACTGCAAAAGTTACTCTAATACTTATACGTATTTGTAATTCCTGACTTAATTTTTGTTTAACATTTTACAGGATCAAGCTTTCAGTAGGAGGTACGGTTTGGATGATTCTGTGTTATTGTTGCTACCTTGATTTTTAAATGTCAGAGAAGTCACATATTGGTTATGCTACAGAAAGGTCAGTGAGGCTGTGTATAAATTGTGTAGAGTTTCACAAAAGGGCAAATCATCTTTGCAGCTGCCATTGAACAAGACTTAATTTTAATGTCTTATGACAAGAGTTCATTAGAAAACAATCATACTAAAGGTCAGTCAGGTAAAGTACTGGAAATGTATAAGTTAAACTTTGTTTAGAAGTTACACAATTCAAGGAATAACACTTTGGAGCTTTGTTTATGAGTCTGTTGTGATTAATTTACTGTGGAATCTTCCCCAAATTATTAACTTGAAAATCTTACATTGTACCCAGTTGTACTTTGCAAAGGTAAGTGGATTATAAACACAGCTCATTGTCACAGACTTATTACTGATGGATCCAAGTTTCAAAACAGTTGTTTATTTAGCTAAGCCAGCTGGGATGAACTTAATTTAATTACTTTTGTTAATACAGAACTGGTAATATATTCCACTTCGGATGTGCATTCTTCTAACCAGGAGCAAAATTACTGACTTAAGTTTCCTGTCCACAAAAAAAATATCCTGGGTGCTGTTTCTTGCTCTAGATTTGGCAGCAAGTTTTGTGCATACATGCCTGTAACAACTGTGCTTACACCAATTCTGTTAGGAGCTATTTAAACTCATGCTGTAGCTTGATTTATTCACAGTAACTGCACAAGAACAAGAACTGGGATGGAGGCCCCAATTCCTTTGTATGCTGAATCCTTTCATGCAGCCTTTCTTAGCTAACAGAAAATAATTATGATCATAAATCAAAGTGCAAAATGCATTTGTCCTGAATGTCATCTTAACAGGATACTTTAGTGGGAGCTGCACAGTGTTAGAACTTAGTTTGAAACCCTGCAAATAATAATTCCAGACCTTTATGGTGTTTTGATAGGTAGCAACTCCGGTGTAATAGTTCTGGAAAAGTAAAACTTGTACTGTCCTTTATTTCCAGTAACGTGCAGGAAGTTTAGCAGCTTACAACGAGTCCACATTGCTGCTGCCTCTGCACCAGGTAAAATGGTTTTGCTTTTGTTTTCTTTCATAATATACAGATGGTAATTACAGTAGTGCAATTTTTTAAACTGGTTTTAAGGAACTTTAAAGCATATTGGTTAGGAATGGCCAGGGAGTCTGTCTGCTCAAAACAAAGCTTCAGTTTGCTCCTGAAGTTTAACTGCACCGTTTTCCTGTGAAAACCCATCTGTGTTTGCTGAGCTGTCTGAATCAGCCCAGTGGGAAAGAGGACTCAGGCTGTTCTTTTGGCAGCCAAGTGCAGGCCTGGCTCCCCATGGCTGCCCACACCTGCTGGGATAACCCTGGGCAGCACCGCACAGCTGCTTGCTCCCTGCCCGCTGGGCCTGGGGAGAAGGAAGGGAAGAGTAAAAGCAGGAAAACTTTGTGCTCTCACCCAGTGCCTGTCAATTCCAGGCATATTGGACACCACTCCATGCAAAAGCAAGGGAGGGAGGAGAATGCCTTGACAATATCCGTTGTGGAACACCATATGGCTGCCTTGGACTCTGGTTCATACTGGGGTTCCAGAAACCTCACCAAACAGATTTTAATTATTTACTGTTTCTTCTTTGGGTAATAGTAGGTTTGGGGTTTTTTTGAGAGAAATTATCTAGGATGGATTATTTCTTTTGAAACAAGCATCACAACCAACTTGTGCATATTTTTGCTAGTATGATCTCAGAAAACATGCAATTTACTCACCACAAGTGTTTTAAAAATTACCAAGTTAGTTCTACAGGTCTCTTATTTTCTTTATCATTTTGCAGTTAAGTCTCTGTTCACGGTATGGCAAGCACACCATAACATGAACTAACACTGCTGCAGGAGGCTGCTACTACTGGCACTTCTGAAAGGGTTTCAAAACTGAAAAAGAGCCCTTAGCTGCTTTAATTACAGCAAAAATCCCAGTTTAGGCAGAGATTAATGACTTTGCAGGTGGCAGAGCAATTCTAAGCAATTTTTCATAGACATTGAAGCGGTTCCTGCTGGCAGGCGCTGTGTGCCAGCAGCTGCCGTTCGGGAATGGCTGTCAGCCATGGCACCGCTTGGCAAATGTTGTCTTCAACCATCCTACAACAGTGCCAATGAGGAGCCAAGTGTCCAGACTGTGGCCTGACCCTCACCTGGCTTAACTTACACCCTTTCCACCTGGGCAGGTTCTTCAGAAGCCGGAGATGCTCCAAGGCACGGGTCTCCTCAGCGAGCAGCTTCTTAAGTCCCTCCTGCACACAGTGTGGGGATTCCCTGGCTCAGGTATTTCTCAGCAGTGCCCTGGCCACACCAGAGTAGTTTTAGCTCCAGCTACCATAGCTGATTTCTTCCTGGGGAAAGCAGTGCCCTGTGGAATCTTCACTGCAGCTACTGTGCTGAAGATGCCCACAGCTGACACTTCCACGCCTGTTATGTTGGTGTCCCCAGTATAAGAAGGGCGTGTAACCGTTGGAGCAAGTCTAGAGGAGGGCCATGAAGTTGGTGAAAGGAGTGGTGCACCTCACCTGCAAAGACAGGCTGAGAAAGTTGGGGCTGTTCAGCCTGGAGAAGAGGTTGTGTGGAAACCTCATAGCAGCCTTCCAGTATCTGAGGGGACTACAGAAAAGGTGGAGATGGACTCCTTGTCAAGAACTGTAGTGACAGGACAAGGGAATGGAGACAAGTTGAAAAAGAGGAGATTTAAATGAGATATTAGAAAGAAATTCATTACAGTGAGTGTGGTGAGACACTGGCACAGATTGCTCGGGGAGATTGTGGATTCCCCATCCCTGACAAGGTTCAAGACCAGGTTTGGGTATAAGTCCCTGAGCAACATGGTCTAGTGCGGGGTGTCCCTCACATGGCAGGTGGGTTGGGACTAGATGATCTTTAGGGTCCCTTACAACCCCTTAGCATTCTATGCCTCTGTTTCTCAAGGGGAAACATTGTGCTGCTCTGGCACAGCTCTAAGCCCTCAGCAGCTCTGAGCAGCTCGCTGACAAACCCACCAGCCGGTCCCGTTTGCTGTCGCTCACAGCGCAGCTCAGGGCGGGCCGCCGGTGCCCGGCACTGCTGCTGCCGCAGCCGCGACGGCCGCCTGAGAGCCCACCGTCAGCCCCGCCCACACCTCGCCTTTGGCGCGAAAACGGCCGCGGGGGGCGGGCCTGTGCGGAACGGCTGCCGCCGATTGGCCGGCGCCGTGGGCGCGCGGCCACGTGTGCGTGACGTGCTGCGCGGCGTGGCGCGAATCGCTGTGGGGCCGGGTCGGGACAGCGGCAGCGACCGGGATGGATTTGGCAGTGACGGCGGCGGGGGGCGCGGGCGCGGCGTCGCAGCACCAGCAGATCCGTGATGAAGTGGCCGAGAAGTGCCAGAAGTTGTTCCTGGACTTCCTAGAGGAGTGAGTGCCGGGGGCCGGTCCTGGCGGCGGGCAGGGCCGGCAGGGGGTGGCGGGCCGGCAGCGCCTCACGGAGGGGCCGCCATTTGGTGAGATCCTGTCAGGGCCTGGAGCCCTCTCACCTTGGCGTTCGGTCAGAAAATCTCTGCTGTGGTCTGAGGCTCTGCCGGGAGGAACCTGTAGGAAGGCAGCCCGGTGTTCTCTTGGTAGGTAAAACCCTTCTCGGAGAGTTTCCGCGGGGACGTTGCCCAGACAAGTTGGGATGTCCCATCCCTGGAAGTGTCCAAGGACAGGTTGGATGAGGCTTTGGACAACCTGGTCTAGTGGAAGGTGTCCCTGCCCATGGCAGGAGGTTGAAACGAGATGATCTTAAAATCCCTTCTAAACCAAACCATTCTATGATTATTGCTTTTTTTAGGTGCATTTGGTCCCTTTTAACAAAGTTTTGTCACAGCTGTGTTGAAAACCCTTTCCACGGCTTGGGTGTTACACATTAATATATCTGGCTCACTGCTTTTTGTCTCCTGAGGGGCCCATCCGCATCAAATAAGGAAACCATTAGCATCACCCGGAGGAAACAAAACCTTGTTTGCTGGTGCAGAGCTATTGTTAAGCCTTAAATAAAATTTTGTCTGGCACTGGGACAACTCTCGTGCTGTATGAAGTGTAAACCCGGTGTGTCTGTGCTGGGGTGTGGATAGACCAGATGAAGCAAGGGGGTGGAAGAAGAAATATTGTTGGAAAAGGGCTTTGCAAGGGACTGTGGGATACCTGAATGTGAATGATCCTTTTCTCTGCTTTCTGTCCTGAGTTCAGAAGTATTCAGTTGCTGCGTGGTGTGTGACTGTGAAACGTTTTCCTGAATCACTTTCAGATTCCAGAACAGCGATGGGGAGGTCAAGTACTTGCGCGATGCTGAAGAACTGATCCGGCCAGAGCGGAACACACTGATTGTCAGCTTTGCGGATTTGGAGCAGTTCAATCAGCAGCTCTCTACCACTATTCAGGAGGAGTTTTACAGGTAAAATGTAGAGTGGGGTTTTTTCAGGTAAAGCTGAGCTCTGCTGGAGTCTCAGGCTCATAATATCTTGCTTGTTATGTAAAAAATTGAGAGGCTTATCTTCTTTCTGCATCCTGAAAGCACTTATATTTAAGATTTTTTTTTAACTGGCTAAAACCATTTCTCAGTGGGTTCCTCTCTGGAAACCATGAGTTAACCAGATAATTGCATTTATTGTGGTAAAGAAGTAGGTGGTCAGTATGAGAATACAGGATAAACTCTAAAATCTCATGCTCTGAAAATACTTTATTGAGTTGGTCACTTATTTTGAAGATACATTTTTTGATATAAGCATAAAACTGTCATAAAATGAGACTTTAAAAAGTCTATTATCAAACAATAGCACAAATAACATTATTGTGTAGTGATCTTACCTTTAGCATATTTAGAGTGGCTTTTTTGGGTTATGTGACATAGCATTAAAAGCCAGAACCTGGAAATCTGATACAAGCCTTTGATGTAATCTGAAGCAGAGAAGGCATTTTGATAGCTTCTGTAAAATTTGAACTTTTTTTCCCATATTTCAGGGTTTATCCGTACCTGTGTCGAGCAACAAAGACTTTTGCCAGAGACCATGGAAATGTTCCTGCAAACAAGGACTTTTATGTTGCATTCCAGGACCTGCCTACCAGACACAAGTAAGATGATTATTAATTCCAGAAACTTGTGCTGTTTTACTACTGGGCAAAAATGTGTCAAAGCATGATGAAAATGTTTTGGTTATGTAGTGTGAAATGTGCAGTTGGCCAGTACAGTTGTGACAAAGTTTCCTGAGCTTGTGCAGGATATTTTTTTGAAATGGTTTTTCATTTGTGCATCACACTCAGATACTTAGATTCATCATATTTCACAAACAAATGTAACTTTTCTAGTTTAAAAACAAACAAAAAAAATAGTATGTGTTGCTTTTGAAGTACCAGCGATGTAACTTTTGCATTTGCTAAAGGTTTGACCTTTAGTATTAATCTAAAAGTTTATGTAAAATCATACAATGAGAATATATTGCAATAAGTTTGTTTCTTTTGTTTGTTACAGCAGTTCCTTAGTCAGAGACAGAATGAAAATATATTGTATCTTAGTACCCTGGGCCTAGAATTGTTGACTCAGTAATTTAATCCTTGTGAATTTCTCTTTTAAACAGAATTCGAGAACTGACTTCAGCAAAAATTGGCTCCCTGCTGCGGATCAGTGGGCAGGTGGTTCGTACCCACCCTGTCCATCCAGAGCTGGTCAGTGGAACCTTCCTGTGCCTTGACTGCCAGACAGTGATCAAAGATGTGGAACAGCAATTCAAATACACCCAGCCAAACATCTGCAGGAACCCAGTCTGTGCCAACAGAAGGAGATTCCTGCTGGACACAAACAAATCAAGATTTGTTGATTTCCAAAAGGTACAGGGGTGATGTTGGGGGTGATGACAACCAATGATGTTCCTGTGGTGGTTGGAAGGTGTTGTTTGTACTGCTACACATTGAAGACAGTTAAGTTTTGTTTGGTCAGCATCAAGAAAAGACCTCAAGAAAAGGCACTGAAATTTCTGCAAAAGGTTTCTTCCTGTCTCTGGAAGACTTATGTTTAAGAATGGGAAATTATTAGTAGTACCACGCCAGTTTTGTTGTGTGACATTAATTGTCTAAGTAATCCACTGAAGTCCCACATATTCAAGCCAGAGTTAGTCTCATGTTGCCAGTATATCATGTGTAGTTGTTTTATACAAGAACAAAAATAGGTGTCTGTTGGTATCTGCAGCGTTTTGCTCTTCCAGGTTGATTTACTCTCCTAAATCCTCAGCATTTTACATTCCACAATTGTTTTTTATGTGAGCCATAATAACTGAAATTTGCTTTTCAGAATTGTCATTGTGGCCCTTGTACATCCTCTTAAGCTGCACCAAGACTCTTTAGATGCTGATTAATGAAGGGATTTTTGGTTTTTTGTCATATTATAAGAGGGATTGACATGGATGGCAGCAATCAGATGCTATTTAACACATCTTTTGAAGTAGTTTCAGCTCTGGTGACGTTTGCTCAGTGTTGAACCTTCTCTCCCTGCCAGGTGCGCATTCAGGAGACGCAGGGTGAGCTGCCGCGCGGCAGCATTCCGCGGAGCGTGGAGGTGATCCTGCGCGCAGAGGCTGTGGAATCTGCTCAGGCAGGTGACAAATGTGACTTCACCGGCTCACTGATTGTTGTGCCTGATGTGTCCCAGCTCTCCACACCAGGTTTGTTGCTACACATGACCTCGATGAGGTGTCCTTCCCGCTCGTGCTGGGAGCTGCTGTCCTGACTTCTGTTTCACCGGCAGGGTTGCGCGCAGAAACCGGCTCCCGGGTGACAGGGACAGAGGGCTACGAAACCGAAGGCATCCGGGGATTGCGTGCCCTCGGAGTCCGGGAGCTCTCCTATAAGCTCGTCTTTCTGGCTTGTTATGTTGCACCAACAAATCCACGGGTGAGTCTGGAGAGAAAGATTGGAAGGTGTTGGTGATTTCTGTTCTATGTGGTTTTCACTCCAATTAGGGGGCAGGAATGGGTAAAGCTTTAAATGTGCGTGTATGCCACCTTCCTGTGTGTGTTTGACTGTCTTTATATTCTCATTGAATTTACATAGCAAGGTTCTTTCTTGTCTTTGTTGCTCATAGCATTTTCCACAGATGTGATTATTCGCCAGTGTTACAATTTGTTCTAAACAGCTAACTGGCCCATGTATTTCCATTCAGCTTTCATTCATTTCTGCAGCATTTCCTTTCCTTCCAGGAAATCCTGTTGCTGCATTTTGTCACAGGAAAAACAGGGATCCTTTTTGTTCCCTCTGGTTTATCAAGTGACATTGTGGGATGTTACTGCAACACAATGAGTAATACTGACTGTGTCTGGGTTTTGGCATGGTGTGGTACTGTAGTCTATAATTCTGCTAACAGCTTCACCATCACATAGGATAAAAAGAGTATCTGTTATGTTCTGGGAGCAGAAATTTCTGGCCCCCATTTCAGAGCCGCAAAAGACCTTGGAAGTTCACAAAGACAGTTTTAGTCAAAGGAAGTCATATGGGTTTTACTCTTTTTTAATCTCTGTACAAGCAACTCACTTGGAATTTTCTCACTGACTGGAGTTACACCATTGGTTTTGTGTGCTAGGAAATTTGCTACTGTTTTTTAAAGGTATGAGGTGATGAGCTTACTTAGCCTAAGGGCAGCTTTTTAGAATGTGTTCCTCCCATCCAGCTTACAGCGCAAGTTTTTGTGACCTGTCTGCGGTGCTCACATTCATTAGTGACCCTGTTATTACTTTTATTACTGTTTTATTTCCTTTGTTTAGTTTGGTGGAAAAGAGCTCCGAGATGAAGAACAGACTGCAGAAAGCATTAAAAACCAAATGTCTGTGAAAGAGTGGGAAAAGGTTTTTGAAATGAGCCAAGATAAGAACCTTTACCATAATTTGTGCACCAGCCTCTTCCCCACTATCCATGGTAAGAATCCATTTGTGGCCTCAGAGAGGGAAGATTTCACTTGTGTAAATATTAATTCCTTTTGCTGTCTCTGTAGTGTCATTTTGGGAAAGGTTGAAAGCCCTGTGCCAACTACTATAAACCGTCCTCCTCAGTACTGGTTGTGCTAGAAAAAGAGATTCTATTTCCTGACTGTTTGTGGTGTTTAATCATAAAGGCCTGCAAGCCCAATCAAAAGGGTTGGGTTGGATGTCAGGTGTTCTGCTATTGAACCCTACATTTGGTGGATGTTTAGCAAATAGGTGAATTCTGAGCGGATGTGCCCGAGTGCTCGAAAATTCTAGTAGGTTGAAGGTTTTTTTAATAGGAAAAATGTGGTGTTTTCTTTGGCTGTTTACTTTAACTTCTTTTCTGGGGCAGGTAATGATGAAGTGAAACGTGGGGTCCTGCTGATGCTTTTTGGAGGAGTTCCCAAGACCACTTCAGAAGGCACTTCATTGCGCGGGGACATCAATGTTTGTGTTGTTGGTGATCCAAGTACAGCCAAGAGTCAGTTTCTAAAGTAAGATTAAAAACCAGTATTTAAATATTGTCCAGTGTGACTAGAGCTATAAATGTGCACTCTGCCTCTTTCTGTGTTAAACAGAGGAAGGGGAAGTAAAATATTGGAGAGTAATTCCCAGAGCTTGTGTGGATGTGGTTGAAGTATTTGAGCAGGGCTGAAGCAAACTCAACATATGAATTTCCAAATATTTTCAAAATTCATTGATATTAAAAATACAAATTAATTGCACATTTTAAAATATCAGAGATAGATAAAATACTGGGGTTTTTATTACTCTTTTCCACAGGCATGTGGATGAGTTCAGTCCCCGTGCTGTGTACACCAGTGGCAAAGCCTCCAGCGCTGCAGGTCTGACAGCAGCTGTGGTGAAAGATGAGGAGTCCCATGAATTTGTCATTGAAGCTGGAGCGCTGATGCTGGCAGATAACGTGAGTCTGGGAAGGTTCCTGCATCCCTAGTATGGGTTTGATTAATGACAGAGAGCTTTAAATTGTCTTAATGATACTTTTTCGTTCCAAAAGTGATTGAATCTGGGTCACTTATTTTCATTCTTCTGCTGCAGGGGGTTTGTTGCATTGATGAATTTGACAAGATGGATGTGCGGGATCAAGTAGCCATTCATGAGGCGATGGAACAGCAGACAATATCCATTACTAAAGCTGGAGTGAAGGTAGCTTGCACTACTCCTCTGTGTAGTTTGTACCATCACTTGACTGTTACGTGTGCTGATGTAGCATCACCTGGCAGATTTTCATGTCACCTCTGCAGCTGCCTCACTGTGGCAGGACAGAAATCACTTGTTGCAAAGTTTTTGTGGCACATACCCAAAAAAGGTCAGAAGTGTTACTGAGAGTTAAAAAGAGATAGTAGTGGACAGGAAACAGAAAATTGCAAAAACCTAACCTTGAAGTAACCCCAAAAAAGGTTACAGAATTGTGTGTGTTTGTAGAAGTGTGTATTTGCACTGCTAAAAACAGGATGTTCTGAAAAGCAGTTTTAAGGGCTTGTTTCAGTATTGTTGGCAAGAGTGTGACAGTGTTAAAATACTGATCATCAGATTGTGTCTTGGAGCAGAGACCTGGTTAGAAAGGGCTTGTTAGTGGAGTTTGGGTGCTTTTGAGGAGCAATTGTTGTAATACCTCCATTGAAGTCTATCTAAAAGATGTTATGCTGACCCATTTGGATTGCAATGAGTTGGTTTAGGAAGTGGTCGCAGATACCATTTTTTTAAAATCTATTTTTTCCCATTGTCAGGCTACTCTGAATGCCAGGACCTCCATTTTGGCTGCAGCAAACCCAGTTGGTGGCCGCTATGACAGATCCAAGTCACTGAAACAGAATATCAACCTGTCAGCTCCCATCATGTCCCGCTTTGATCTCTTCTTCATCCTTGTGGATGAATGTAATGAGGTAACTTCAAGGAATTATAGAATAGTTTGTGTCAGAAAAGATGCCTGGAGGTCTCTAGTCTAACCTCATGCTCAGATAGATTTGCAGCAGTTTGCCAAGACTTGGCCTGGTGAGTTTTGCGTTTCTCCAAGGACGAAGATTCTGCAGTCTCTCCAGGCCCCTGCAATGCTTGACAACCCTCATATGTTCAAATAATAATAACTTTTATATCTAATCAGAATTTCTCATGGTCCAGTTCATGGGGGTTGCCTCTTATCCGAGAACTGTTTGGCTCCATCACATCTGTGCTGGCCAGTGAAGCGGTTGCTTTCCTTTCAAGCTGAACAGACCTGGCTCTTCCAGCCTTTCATACATCATGTTCTCCTGCCCTCTGACCATCTTGGTGGCCCTCTGCAATTATAAGTGAAGCAAATCTCATGAGAGTGTCTTGCTTCTGCTTTTTTGCGCTGTTTGTGCAGCTAAAAGCTGGCAGAACAAATTTGAACATGCTCTGTTGAATACAAGGACACTGCCTTTTCATTCTGCAGTGGTTTGACCTGCAAACTTAACACCATTAGTCATTTTTAGAAATGGCTGGTCACTAAGGCTGAGACTGCTGCCACCTGTCTGTGTGGCATTTGCCTTGGGAACGCATGAGATCCAGAGATTAATGTTGGTTCAGCCACTGTTCTGCTCAGAGTGATTATCTAATTGAGAAGGGGCTGGTGAGAGACGGAGCAGGCTGAAAAGGAAGAAAGCAGTTCCCACGCTACCAAGTGCTGCTTTCTGCCTGTTCTGTGGCTAACTTGTAACCCAGGAGAGTTCCAAGAGGTCATAAATCCTAAAACTGCCTTTTATCCCTGCTCTGCTGTGGTTCCTTGTATTAAAAACCCCCTGGGCATTCTCCTGGGTCTCCTGGCAGACAGTTTGGCTTCTGGAAAGACTAGCTCTGCCATGAGGATCACAAGTGAGCGAGGGGAATGGGAAGGAAGAATAGAACTGTTGTTTTGCTCTTTGGCTGATGCCATGGAAGTGATCTGACAGAGCCCCAATAATCCCAGGTGACAGATTACGCCATTGCTAGGCGCATCGTGGATCTGCATTCCAGAGTGGAGGAGTCTGTTGATCGTGTCTATTCCTTGGATGATATCCGAAGGTATCTGCTGTTTGCAAGACAGTTTAAACCAAAGGTAATTTTACATTTTAAGTAGACTGTGGAACAGTTGCTCTGTCTGAGGAGGTCCAAAGGAACAGTCACTCTGCAGTAGGCTTTTCTCCAGCAAATGTCAAAACACTTGGGGTAGTGTTCTCTCAAGGAGGGAGCCATAAACTCAAGTTACTACCTAGAAACAGAGTGTATTTTGGAGCCTGGTACCCTTAAACTCCAGAAACCCAGCCAGCCCAGCTGAGACTGTTGTAATCAGTGTCAGTTCTTAACCTTTGTCCAGAACAATTGAGGGGCCATTTCATAGCTTTGTCATACCTCATGGGCATGTGTTATTTGACATGAGTGCTGCATTTTTTTTTTATTTTACAGACTTACTACTTAATCAGTTTGTGTGTCTTTCTTTTTTAAAGGGTATTGTGCCTCAATATTTCTTTGCTTTTCGGTAAAATACAGAACATGAGAAACTGGTCTAACTACAGATTTTGTATCTTGCTATCCAAGTAGCAGCTTGGATGGGCTGCGTGTTGGATTTTTCAGAAGTCTATAACCAGAACAGTCTAGTAGGGACAGACATGGATTATGCCTGGAAACAAGTCAGTGGAACAGAAAAATAGAAATTATTTAAAAATCTGCTGTAACATAATTAATGCAGCTATGTACTTATTGTAATATCATTATCATTGGTAAGTGTAATCATTATTACAACATAATTTCAACATAATGTGATTGTCATTATACTTACATAGAGTACGTGTTACTCCACATAAGCATAGAATATTTCAGATAAAAGCAGTAACCAGTGCAGAAAGGGCTGGGACCTGCCAGTCTAATGCAAGAGAAAACTTTAATACTCTGACCACTGAAACTACTGTCACACTGTTTGCTGCCACACAGATATCCAAGGAGTCCGAGGACTTCATAGTGGAGCAATACAAGCGGCTGCGGCAGCGCGATGGCTCTGGAGTGACCAAGTCATCCTGGAGGATCACGGTGAGGCAGCTGGAGAGCATGATCCGCCTGTCTGAGGCCATGGCCAGGATGCACTGCTGTGATGAGGTATCAGGGGCTTGATGAAAGTTTGTGTAAATGTTTATAGAAATGTGTGGGAGTTTTGTGTTTGCTATTTGACTGTGATGTTGGACATAGTCTTGTGGGTGAGGAGGAGAGCTTGGGTCATGGCCATACTCAGTCTGAATTTGTATGCCAGAAACACTGTTTCTAAGGGATGACTTCTAAAACTGAGGTCAGCTGGTCCAAACTGAGAACTTGCATAATTTTATATCACAGTTGTGTCAGCACTCTCAGCCTCCTACCTATCAAATCATGACAGTCACCTACTACGATTAGCCATGGCTGTTGGCAGTCTCTTTCCTGATCTTTCATAGTTTGTAATCTCTTGGCTCTCTTCCATTTGAAGTCTAAAAAGCCAAAGTTCATCAAAGTATCTGGACCTCACCAAGAGTATCTGTGTGTATGGTCTGAGCTCCTACTCACATGAGCCACTGCTGAAAAGCACAGTTGTGTTCTGGCTGTTAACTGTAGTGTGATTACTGCCTGTCTAGTCCCTGCTTTAAAACCCAGCAGGCCTTTTGAAATGTTGATTAGAGGCTATGTGACACATGCAGTGATGGAACTTTGCTCGATGATTGTGTAAGGACACCCTTTGGGTTCTTTTAAATTAAATTCAGCTTATAAAGAAACAGATAGCTTTTAGCTTATGGATCAGCTACAGATGATTTTTCCAGTTTTTGCTTTTCAGTTCTGGAGGAGAGTATCATTAATTACATCTCTCTTTCTTTCATATTGTCTCTATTCAGACCCATTTCTTTCATGTTTCTTGCTCCACTGATCTTTCTCCCAAATATTCTTGGCTTAGTAAAAATTTTATCGACTCCACATGATTGCTAAACCCTAAAAGATTAATCAGGCT
The DNA here is from genome assembly GCA_013397865.1 of Struthidea cinerea. Classification (NCBI taxonomy): domain Eukaryota; kingdom Metazoa; phylum Chordata; class Aves; order Passeriformes; family Corcoracidae; genus Struthidea; species Struthidea cinerea. The sequence goes on along the minus strand of VZTI01003048.1, from coordinate 355,541 downwards.
GCTTTTCCCTCCATAACCTTGCATGACCTTGGAATGCTTGTAGTGGGATATAATTTAACTTGCACAGTCTTTACTGCTTAGGATTCATCAGGTGAGATGTGTAGAAAAGCCCTTTGTTAGGGTTAGAGATGAGTTTCTGGAGCTGATGGAAAACTAGAAGAGCCCCTGTGCCTATTTAATACATGTTTTTTTCAAATCTTCCTCAGGTTCACCCAAAACATGTGAAGGAAGCTTTCAGGCTTTTAAATAAGTCCATCATTAGAGTTGAGACTCCTGACATCAATTTAGACCAAGATGATGAACAGCAAATGGAGGATCAAGAGGAGCAAGATGGAGTCAATGGTAAATTATTTACGGAGAATTTTTTCAAAGGGGAAAGTCCTTCCAGCCTTTACAGCTTACCTTGTTTGAGCATGTGCTTCTCTTCTGTTTCTCACCTATCTCATCTGATGAGCTCTAGAAATCTTGACTCCTCTTCTTAACTCTTGCTTCTTCAGCCTCCTTCACCAACTCGCCTGGTTGGTCAATGCGAGGCTTTTCAGTGGCTCAGAGTACTAAATAGCTGAAAGATGTTGCAGCTTTAAACCTGGGCATGTGTCCAAACAGGTGAGGCAGAAGCTCCAGCTGGGGTCAATGGTCTTGTGAATGGGATCAGTGGCCATTCTGAGGATGTGAACAAGGACACTGCACCCAAAGCTTCTCTCAAGCTGGGCTTCTCTGAGTACCGACGAATTTCTAATCTCCTGGTGCTGCACCTCAGGAAAGCAGAGGAAGGTAAGAATTTGTTTCTTAAAAAGAAGGCAGACCCCAAGTTCAGGGAGCAATTGTTACTGCATCTCTTGCTGTTGTACATGGGATTTTCACTTCTGGGAGACAACAAACTTGTGAGGTCAGGTGTAGACCTGTGCTCATGTGACAATACTACATCTGGTGATGCAAGTATGACTTCTTGTAGTTTCTAGTTCTGTTCTCTGAGTCATTTGTCAAAACCCGTTAAGCTGGGGAGCAAGTCAACAGAGCAGAGCCAGAAGAGGATTTGTAGCACACAATGGTGTAACCAAGCTACAAGAGTCTGCAGCAGTGAAAACTGGAGCAGGAGCTTTAATGCACGCCAGCAACCACAGCCTGTCTTAAGCAAAGGGCTGGATTAGTTCTTCAGAAGCTAAAAGATTTCAGTTGCGATGAGGCTACTCCTGCAATGAAAGGCAGCAGTTGTCTCATAGCAGATACTAAAGCTACAAAGCTTTTGGAAGGGTGTGGGGATGACAGTATCTGTTCAAATGCTGACTACATGTAGAAGGTTGACTCCTCTGGCTTTGTGTGACAGTTAGAGGAAAGGCGTAGGAGTCCTTGCCACTGGTTTTCTTGAAGCTGAAAGCTGATGGGATTTGGAAGCCACTTGGGTACATAGAACTGAAAGCTTCCATTCTCAATCTAATTATCTCCAATTAAACCATGACACAACACCCTCCTGTGAAAAATATGGTGCTTTAAGAAAAAAACCCTAAAATCTGATGTTTCCTAAACATCGTAAAAAGCATGTTTCTCTCTTCAGCATTGTAAATGTTAATGTATAAATCCTTTTCTTGTATGGTTTGAGTGGTATTTTACTGCTGCTGAGTTTATGCAAATTATTTTCTCTGCAGAAGAGGACGATGCAGCACTAAAGAGGAGTGAACTTATTAATTGGTACCTAAAGGAAATCGAATCTGAAATTGAATCTGAAGAAGAGCTAATAAATAAAAAGAAGATCATAGAGAGGGTCATTCACCGACTTACACATTATGTATGTATGGAGATGCGTGGATAGTGAAAAAGGGTTTTAACTTACATAGGGCAATGTTTCATTTTTAATGGAATACATTCCTGTTTGGAGAAATCTGTTCTGTTCTTCCATTATATTGACTGATGCAGTATAAATGCCTTCTTTGTGTTACAGTAATTACAGAAAAAACACTGAAATAGAGATGTGTATAAGTAAAAGTTCAAAGTTCTACACTATGTCAGTATAGAAGTGTGATATTTTTCTGTATTTCTATAGTATTAGTTTTACATTAGGATACAGAAATACAATTAACACTTGTATTCAATGGTTAGCCTGGAGTCAGAGGGGTATGAGGGTATTTGGAGGAAAAAGTATGACAAAATAAACTACTTTACACTTTTAAAGACACAAACCCACTAGATTGGAAAGCACTGGGCTGAAAAGTTCCTGGAAAGGATACAACATAGATGAGATTTCCACTGAATGCTGTTGTTAAGAATCTATTACAGGAAGTTCACAATTAAAAAGGTTAAGTAATTAATAAGAGGTTCTACCAATATAAAAATGCCTTTCAAAGAGTGCAAACAAACCTCTCTGCCCTTGTTTTAACACAAATCTTTGTCTGTTGCAGGACCACATTCTGATTGAACTGTCCCAGTCAGGACTGAGAGGATCCAGAGAAGAGGAGACTTTTGATGATGATCCATACCTGGTTGTCAACCCAAACTATCTGCTGGAAGACTGAGGGCTGAGAGTGGGATTGTAGAACTGATTGGTTACAAGCTGGAAAATGGATTCTTTTCTTGCTGTATGGGGTTGCTGTATGGCTAATTCCTTAAATTCCTATGAACGTGCCAGAGTGTGGTCAGTAATGTGTGATTCCTCATTTGCACTGAGCATACCTGGAAAGCTTTTAGAGACATGACACACAGATACTAGTTTCACTGTTAACTCTGAATTTCAGTGCCATCATCTGGTTGCAGAGGAGAATCATCCAATAGCTTTTTTCACCATCAGGCTGTGTAGATGTTTCTGTTTTAAATAAGATTTATTTTACATTGTTCTTCTGTTGCATTTAGTAGACATTTTATGCTATAGGTTTTTACTGTTTTTCTTATTAATATAAAAGCTCATTAAACATAAATAAAAGCTCATTAAATATTTGAAAGTGTTTGGGGGTGGATTTGTTGTTATTCACATGTGGGATTGCTGTTTTCTATGCCTGTAATTTGAGGCTGAAAAAAATAGTGATCTAAATGTTTAATGTCTTAAGGAAGATCAAATTTCCTGGATGACAGATCCTCTTTTTCAAGAAGTTTTTTTAACTTTCAGTAATAGACAATGAGAAACTGATTGCTTCTCTTTCTTTTTAGATTGACTAAAGATGTGCAGGCTCCTGTTGCATGTGTAAAGTAGAAAGTTGCAAATAGCCAAGCCCAAAGCAAAGCTTTAAGTCCGCAGGGCAGAAACCCCAACCTTGATGAATGTCTTGACTTGTAAGTGAATTGAAAACTGCCACTATTTTTGAGGGATTTTTAAGACTATATTTGTAAACCTGTTTGTAGATTTTTCTATATGAAAACTTGGCTTAGATTTCTGTTGTTCTCAATTTTTTACTGTAAACCCTGGAATTATTAAATAATCTGTTAAGAATTGAAAATACCTGAATATTTGTCTTGTTGACTTGACACCAGCACCTAAGAAACATTTGTAATAGCATGAAAGATAGCAAAGTTACATATTTTAATTAGAAATAGTGTGAAATAACTAGTGTGTTTCTGAAGGAGGCTCAGAAATGGATCTGGTTTGTAAGACAGTATTCTTTTTCCTGTTGGTCTCTCCCGTCTTTGGAGAGATACACCTTGGTCTTACTAAGCATATACTAAGTTATATTTGAGGAGTGGAGGAAATCATAAATATTTGTCATCAGCACTACCCCATCACTGGGTGCTAACTCCAGCTGCAGTAACTTTTCCACTCACTTCTTTCCTAAACCACGTTTTGGCAAATGCTGCATTTCACTTTAAAAAGCCACCCAGCTGCAGCAACACCTTCATGTTACTCTGTATTGTTCCTTTACTTTCAAAATAAGGATAGGAAGATGTTTGGCCTTCATTATGTGTTTCCCCCTCCCCTCCTCTGAATCTTTGTTTGAAAATAAATATACTTCATGTAGGAGAAAGTAGTTTTTCTGCTTCTTTCCCCAGTTCTGTACGCTAGGAGGGGTTTTCTCTGAGTTAATGCCGCTGTACTGAAAAGTAAGCACCAGGTGGTGCTGTAAGGTTGCTGTTCAAACTTGCTGTTCAGACATCAGAGTGGAGGGAACTTGTTCGGAGCAGTCAGCACAAAGTTACAGCGAGCTCTTTAGGGCTTCCTGAAAAAAATCATCTGGGAATCAAACAGTGTCAAAGTACACAAATTACAATCTCTGTATAAAGTTTGAGTAACAGCAAATGTTGAGAGATGTCTTCTGCTGTAACTTAAAGATAATATTGCTACTTAAAGATAATATTGCTTGACAGCAAGAACTTGCCCAGATGATTCCAGGTACGCTTTAGACAAAATACTGGTTATTAAAGGAAATGAACTCTGAGATGGACCCACTATTTCACTATAGGTATGTAGAATTTTGTGTTTAGTTGGTTTGAAAACGTTCTCAGCTCTTCAGTTTTGCTGCATTGAAATGTAGAAGAGCTGAGTTACCCCTGCCCTGCAGCAGTTCAGGTGGGTGACCTGAATGTGTCCACACAGCCAGGACAGCAGTGTTTTCAGGGCTGAAGGAGGGAGTGCTTTGGAAAGCAAAGAAATGAGACTCAGATTCCTGGATGTTATTAGGTGGGAGGAAACACACTGTTGCTGCTGCCTGAATTCACGTAAGAGTCACTTTTCCAGCTGGGTGAGGTGCCACATCTCAGATTTCCTTTATCCACCCAAGAATTAGAGGGCAAACCTGCCTCCTGCTGCCCTGCATGCCCTAAGCCGTGGTGGACCCAGCCCCAGTCATGCAGATAACTCTGCTTTGGTTGTTTTTTGCACCCAGAGCTGTGCTGGGATTCTTCTAAAGCTGAAAAAGGCCAAAAGGAGAGGGAAAGTTTATCTCCTTATTTCATCTTCCTCTAAATGGTAGGCAATATTAGCAAATGTCAACTGATATTTAAACCTAAAGGGAAATACGAGCATCTCAGAAAATGTTTACACATCACCTTTCTCTGACTGAGAGTGTTTTTTGTGTTCATCCATTTGCCTGTTTATCTACTGATTGAAAGTCCTGGTCTGTTATTCCCGTGTCAGCTAGTTCAGGGAACCTTATCTGTGGAGCAGATAATTTCAGTTAAATATTACTTCTGCTGGAGTATAAGTAGTGTGGAATAACTATTTCTGAAGCCAGGTTCAGAAATGGACCTGATTTGTAAGACAGTCATCTTCTTTCTGTTGGTGTCTCTCAGCCTTGGGATAGATGGGGAATTTGCTCAGAATTTTATCGCCATTGCTGGGCCTCTACCCAGTGAGCTGGCAGAGAGATTGGGTCTGCGGGACCAGGTCCTGCCCGAGGACCAGCAGGGCCCTGGCATGACTGCAGCACAGGGTTACCTGTGCCAGCCAGACCTTGTGGCTTCCGAGCTGCCCCAGTACTTCTCCCAGCTCCGTGAGCTCGGGGTGACACACTACAAAGTCCTCCTGCCGTGGGCTCGCATTCTTCCCAACGGGAATGCCATGGAGGTGGATGGAGCCCAGGTGTGGTGCTACCAGCAGCTGCTGGAGGCCCTGGCTGCTGCAGACCTCAGAGCCGTGCTGGTTCTGCACCAGGGACGCGTCCCCAGCGCCGTGGCCACGCAGGCCAGCGGGAGGAATGGCAGGGCTTTTAACAAGCTTTTTGTGGAGTATGCAGAGTTCAGCTTCCGTGCCTTTGGGAACCTGGTGGATGTGTGGCTCTCCTTCAGTGACCTGCCAGAGGTCCTTCAAAGCCTGCCCTACAATGACCCCCAGGAACGAGTCCGGGCTGTGGCTGCTGCTCATGAAGGATTTTACACCACCCTCCATGAGATAATCTCACCAGCGGGTAAGGAGAGCAAGGAGAGGGGTTTTTCAATATGACTCATAAATATTTCATGATGAAATTAAATGGCAACTGCTACATGCAGTCTCTATGTAGATATTTTTGTGTACCTTTTTCTGACCTGCAGAGGAAAGACTAAAACCTTTCTGAAATGTACCTGACAGTGTGAAAAAACACAGCACAAGAAGTCTCCTATGCGATAATAACTGTGAGGAAGTCTGCAATGTCCTTTGTTTGACTTTCCTTGTTGCAGACACTGGGGTTTACAGTAATTAAATCCCAAATCTACCGGTGTTACATTGAGCAACAGAATTTCACTTCCTCCATGATGGGTACCTGGGATTTTCCAAGCAGCTGTCACCTTGGGTCTGCCTTCTTTGGCCTTGGAATTTTTCTGTCCCAGACAGACAACCAGTAGAGCTGGCTGAGTCACCATTTCTTTTCCCAGATTTTTAATTCTTGCATTTGTCAGGAATACTTTGTTGTACAGTTCACACTATCTGGTGATAGCCCTTGGAAGTTGCCCATCTTCCCTCCTGCATCTCCTGTCCCTCTAAGTTCCTGCCACCCCAGCATCTCAGAAACATTCAGCATAGAATGGATTAAAAAAATAAAAAAACTGTAGAATCATCACAAAGGCATGAAAATTAATAAAGATATTATTTATAATTATGCAGGGAGTGGAAGGGCATTTTTATTGACTAAGGCTCCTCGAATGGTGCCTTTGAATTTCTACCTTCTTCAGCTCTCCATTGAAATCACAATAGGTATTCTGAAATCAACTACCTGGAGCACTGTCTGGTGTTCCACAGCTTCAACAATTTAAAACTGGTTTTAAAATAGCTTCAGTAAACTGAAATTTTTATTTGTCCTTAATATGTTACTAACAGACTGCCTCTTTCTTTCTCAAGGTGGAAAGCTGTCCATTGCTTTGGAAATAAGCACTGTCCAAGACATTACTCCATCAGAATTGCTTTCAGTTTCTCTTCAGGTGACACCTTGAGGAAATATTTCCAAAATTATATAAATTTGCCTTGATTTAGCTTTGTTTTTATGTATGGGATCAAATGACTTGTTGCAAGTTAAATAAGATTTTAGCAAGTTGATCAGTTGAACAGTTTGGTAAGCTTTAATTATTGGATTAGTCTGATTATGTGAAACTTGCTGATTTAAAATTTTTTTCAGCGTCCTTTCTTGGCTGGTAGGCACTGATTAAGCTACCTGGAGACAAATTTGTTCTCATAACTGGCAATTTTAGCAATATACTTGCTAAATGACAAGGTGTCTCCAAAAAGTGTACCTGTTACCATTTTCTTTGCAGGTGTACTTAAGGCACAACCAAGTATTTCAATACTTTATCTTAATTAGCTGCTATTTAAAATATCTGCTGCTTTTGTTAAATCCCAGACTGAGCTGTGCTAAAAATGATGTAGTTTCACAGAGATGGCGTAACATGAGGAGAACATAATCTCTACAAAGGCAATGACATCCTTTCTTAAAAATCCAGTTCCCTGTTCATGGCTGTCCTCACCCAGAGGATGTTGATGTAGGATACAGTGCACAGATGACAGTGTGGGGTTTTTTGCTGTATTCATAATCCTTCAAACCTTAGAACCAGGTCAAGCAATGTTGTGGGTGTGACATTGCAAGTATTTAAGCAAGGTGTGGTTTGTAGAGAGAGCAAAGAAGTTGTTTTAGATGAGCTGATGAAACTAAAGAGAACCTTGGACTGAAAAATAAACCAAAAGCTTATCAGTTTTCTTCCAACTTTATCAGCTGGTTTAAATAAGAGAATGCAGTCTGTTCCCTTAAGGTTGTTGACTTCTAGTGGGATAACCCTTGTGATATGGAATGATTAAAGATTTCTGAAGTGGACTTTCAACCACGGGTTATTGATGAGGCCTACCTGAACTACATAGTTATAAAGGTTTCTCTGATTAATCATAAACAGTCTTGATAATTAAGAAATTAACTGTAAATCATTAATATTAAATTCATAAAATAGAATTGAATTTAGTTTAACTTTTTCTTTGTTTAGGAAGAGACATGCAAAACACATCTTACCATACAGTATCTAGTTTGTGCTCATTATACTGTCCAGGGCTCCCATACAACTGTATGGCTTCTTACTCCAGCAATATGTTTTTATCAAACCTTACACATTTTTATGTATTTTTAATGTAATACTTCAAAAAAAGACCCCGTTCTCCTCCAGCATGATTCTTTTCTTTTTCTTGTTTCCAGGATTCAGTAGACTTTGTGTCTCTTAGCCTTCAGTACCATTGTGGAAATGAAACAGATTTCTACAAGAAATTGAGTGAATTCCAGGTAATGTTATGCACGGGGTTAAAATTATAGCATCAAACAACAGAACATAAATAGGAGCAGAATTTCATATGCTGTGATGCATATCTAAACAGTTCTGAATTTCTGTGAGCTACACTAGGAAGCCGCTGCAAAGTGCTCATTTCTCTGTTGTTATTGTGACTTAAAAACAGTTGTTGGAAAGTGCTGGCAGGGATCATCTTGGTCAATGCTTATTATTGATGCATTAACAACTGGAATGGCAGAATTCTTTTGTCCAGGACTGAAAAACCTTCTCTCTCACATGTCAAGTGTTTGACAAGCTGTTAGGCCAATACCTGTACACTGAAAGATACTATTAAACTCTGGCATGGACTCTACAACGGTGCTACCAAACTTCACATTCCTCATCAGCAGAGGCAGTGCTAGAAATGTTACTGACGGTGAGCTTATTAGATTAGATCTCATGGCAGCACCAACATCAGTGATGCTGTAGGCTGGTACCTATTATTACATAAATTAAACCTCTGATTGTGAACTGCAGTCTTAAAATCCATAAGCAAAGAGTCTTCCAGCATCTGGGTAGCAGGATAAGGAGCTGCCCATGTAAAATGCAAAAAATGCCAAGAATGTAGTTTTACTAGATGGCTGATGCTTCTCTTCATACTACTCCCTGATTTCTGGTTTTGCAGAGTGTCTGGAAGGACAAAGACATCTTGGTTTTCAGTCTAAAGGTCCTTGATTGTGCTTCCATGGAAGAGAATCCTTTCATACCAGTAGCTGCCATTGTCACAGGTGAGTGATGTTTCAAGAAGGAGAAGATTTTTTTATTTAAGATCTGCATATCTTATAGAGGAAATTCAAAATCATCCAATCTTGGCTGCTGCTATTAGATAAAATAACTTTATGGTTTTTTATAGCCTTATTGGAAAATTAAGGGTGGATGGTGAATGTTGAGGGAGCAGAAGCAGGAAAACTTCCCCAAGTCTTTTTGTCATTTTCATCAGCCTCAAGTTGCTGCAGGAGAGGTTTAGGTTGGATATTAGGAAAAATTTCTTCACTGAAAGGGTTGTCAAGCACTGTTACAGGCTGCCCAGGGAAGTGGGGGAGTCACCATCCCCTGCAGGGACTTAAAACACACACAGATGTGGCACCTGGGGACATGGTTTAGTGTTGGGTTGGCATGGTTGGCAATGCTGGAGTCACCATCCCCATAGGGTTTTAAAACACATGTAGATGGGGCACTTAGGGACATGGTTTAGTGTTGTTTGGCAGTGCTGGGTTATCAGTTGGACATGATGATCTTAGAGGTATTTTCCAACCTAAGTGATTCTATGATATTGTGATCATTTTTTAATATGAATTTGTAAATATCTAATTAAAAACTCAATACATTTGATCTGAGAAAAATAGCTATTAGTTATGAAATGCACCTTGTTTCTCAAGGTGTAATTGTTTGTACAAATAGGGTCATGCAGTCCATGGCATCTAAGTTATGACTACATCCCTCACTTACCATTTGTTTGTTTTCAGCTATTAATAAAGAAGAAGCACGTATGATTGGGTATGATGTTAATGACTACTTGGACTACTTATCTGAGGTTTTGAGGTACTATAATCAAATACTATAATACTATATAACACTACAAAAATATACAGTAATGAACAGCGTCCTCTAGAAACCTCTGTGCAGGGAGAGACAAGACAATTTAGTGGTAAAGTCTGCTGTTAGTTGCTGAAGGGGCTGCAAAGGGCTGTCTTTCTGCTGAGCCAGTCTCTTCCAATTACTTGCAGTCCTCTATCCTGCTACTAATCCTATAATGTAATCCTCTCCTCTCTCTCATCCTTGGTTACCCAAATTGCACCTTCAAGCCCATACACGTACGTTTTTCAAGCCTTCTGCTTTTTTCAAGAGCAAAATGGTTATAAATAAACAAATCCAATAGAGGCTTTCCTAGAGGAGAAGCCAACTGAGCTTATGGAAACGTGGGAGACGTCATTGTGCAGCGAGATGCTAAGGATTACAGTAGCAGGATTGACTAGCTTTAGCCTATCCTATGGAAACTCATGAAGCAGTTGTAGCAAGGGAAATTGCTGCTCACTGCAAGGATTTTATTTGCACCTCTGACCTAACTAATGAATTATGAGACTCTACGTGCAAAGAGCTGTTCTGCGGTTACCCCACTGCCCTCCTTCATGTCCCAGCTGGGAGACAGCAGGGTTGGATTGATCAGATGTCAAAGGAACTATATGTGGCTTATGTGACCTGAATGGGAAGCAAATGATTCCTTTATACTCCATGTTTGCAAGTTCTATGGCACTGGCACCCACCTTGGAGATTTTAACTTCTATTTATTCTATTTCCAGCAAAACAAATACTCTACAGGAAAACGCCTATGCTGTTCTTGCCCCTCGGTCCTCCTATCAAACAGTCTGGGAAATGTTCGCTGAACAGTCTGAATCAGAGAGGGATTCTTTCCTGCAAGATGTTTTCCCGAGTGGTTTCCTCTGGGGCATATCCACAGGTGCCTTTAACATCGAAGGAGCTTGGGCAGAGGATGGGAAAGGAGAAAGCATCTGGGATCAGTTTGGGCATGGGGGCCATGTCCACATGAACCAAACAGCAGACGTGGCATGTGACAGCTACTATAAAACCAGCTATGACATTTACCTGCTTAGGGGTCTTCACCCCCAGCTGTACAAATTTTCTCTATCCTGGTCTAGAATTTTCCCTGCTGGCACCAACGAGACCATCAATTCCAAGGGTGTTGATTATTACAGCAAATTAATTGACCAGTTGTTAGACTCGAACATTGAGCCCATGGTGACTCTGTTCCACTGGGACCTGCCCCAAGCTCTGCAGGCTGTTGGTGGCTGGCAGAATGAAACTATTATAGATGCTTTTGTGAGCTACGCAGACTTCTGCTTTTCCACATTCGGGGATCGGGTCAAACTCTGGATCACATTCCATGAGCCCTGGGTTATCAGCTATGCTGGCTATGGCACCGGAGAGCATCCTCCAGGAATCACTGACCCAGGAGCAGCATCTTACAAGGTAGGGGCACAGGAATAATTAGGATCCTGCAGCTACTTTTGTTGGGTTGTTTTCCTCTGATGGTTCTGTGCTTTAACTATGTTCAAGCCTAAGTGGCCTCTGAGACAACAATGTGGTTGCTGGATTTATGATACTCGTTAAAAATGGGTTAGTTAACAGAGGCTAGGTGTTATTACTTTATTTTTCTATTCTGAAAGCTGGTGTTGATGGGTAGTTAGATTCCTTTGCTTATTCCAAAACCTACTATACTCCTTGTCTATCATTATTTGTTTTGTCAAGGTGTTTTCTTTTGGATGGAGAGGACATTTTCACGTGGCAATAAACCCAATGCTTAAGAGTTTCTGTGCAATGCAGTGTGACGCATTTTCCTCTGCTTTCTGCTCCCAGGTTGCTCACACAATTCTCAAGGCTCATGCCAAGGTCTGGCACCTGTATAACAGCAAATACCGTTCTCAGCAACTGGGAAGGGTGGGGCTGGTGCTGAATTCGGACTGGGCTGAACCCAAGACTCCAACCAGCTCTGAGGACATGAGGGCATCTGAGAGGTACCTGCAGTTCATGCTTGGCTGGTTTGCTCACCCCATATTTGTTAATGGTGATTACCCAGATATGCTGAAGGCTCAGATCCAGGAAGTGAACCAGCAGTGCTCCACAACAGTCGCACAGCTGCCTGTGTTTACAGAGGAGGAGAAGTCCTGGGTGAAAGGGACTGCAGATTTCTTTGGCCTTTCCCATTACACTTCCCGTCTGGTCAGTGCTGGGGCTAATGGGACGTGTACACCAGGCTACGAGAGCATTGGGAACTTCTCCTTGCATGTAGATCCTTCCTGGCCACAGGCTGCCTCTTCCTGGATCCATGTGGTCCCTTGGGGATTAAGAAGGCTGCTGAAGTTTGTATCCCAGGAATACACGGGGTCAAAGATCCCCATATACATAGCAGGGAATGGTGTGCCGACAGGAAACACCGGGGATCTTCTCAATGACACTCTGCGAGTGGATTATTTCCACCAGTACATCGATGAGGCGCTGAAAGGTATGGAGAAATCAAATTATTTTATTTCTTAATCATGGCAAGTAGTTATTCCAGCCCTTCCATGGTGGTTAACTTTAAAACATCACCACTTGCACAGTGATGTGAGGTCAGCTGCCTGTTGTGTAGGTAATGAGTGTGTCTTTATATACTTAAGCCTCTCTGGTGTCCAGATATGGAGCTCTCCGTTCTCTTTAGATATTGGAATGCATTTTTTATATATATGGATTAATGTAGCCTGGACCCTAAGGTCAGTCCCTTTGTGAGAACACTGTTTTATACACTCCAGGTCCCCTGGAGATGATTGGCCTGCAGCCGCTTGCCTGCAGACATCTCATAAATCGGGGCTGAACTGCCTTTACTGATTAATCAGATCTAACTGGCAGCAAGCACTTCAGACTGGAAATATCTCCCTGAAATTTCTGCCTCAATCATTTTGAGAATGTTTAAGTTATGCTTGTAGAATGTTCAAGTTATGCTTGTATCTTTGCAAGATGTGTATCATTTGACATAAAAATAGTGTTAGTGGCAAGTTCTGGACAAGCACAGAGAGCTGAGATTTGAAAGAGAGATTTGACTGATGCCCTCTAGATAGACTAAACAATACTGTCAGGAAAACATTAAATATGCTGTATTAAATATGTTGGTGATCAGTGTGCACTGAAGATCAGCATTTGATCTTCTGGACCTAGATCTCAACATACTGCTAGAAGTGTTGAAAGAGCTACAGAAAACACAATTTAGCATTGCTGTTATGCCTCAGCAGAAGTAAAGAGAGGACGGACTGCACATGGGAGTGAAGTTTTTTCAAATGAGAGAGATTTAGTACTTTTTTGTAAGCAATGTGAGGAGGGATACTGAGCTTGCCTCTGCTGGTATTGGGTACACTGTTCTGCTAAAAGAAGCTCTCCTGTGCTCAGTAAGTATAGGCAAGCACTAAATACCTGCAATGTTTCACCTTAATTACAGTGTTAAATCTACAAGCGCACCATACATCTAAATTGATGAAATCTGCTTGAAAACAAGAATACAGGGGAAGGGATACCAGTGGCACAAGTGTCCTGTACTCAGATACCTCTTGAGCAATACTTCTTTTCTCACACATTTCTATCACTAAGCATTTCACCAGCTCCTATTACTGTGCTGACTGCTTCTCCTGCCAGATACTCTTAATTATTTGGGAGGTTTTTTTAGCCTTTAAAACCATTTGTAAGTGTTTGGCTTGTCACACATATCCTTGGCTGTGGTGCTTCTGTTGTGCTGAGCTGTGCTCAGGAAATGTTCAGGTGGGTAATTACAGTGTCTCGTTGTTTCTGTGGCAGCGGTGAAACTGGATGCTGTTGATGTTCGGTCCTACATCGCTCGATCCCTGCTTGATGGCTTTGAAGGCCCAGTGGGATACAGCCTCAAATTTGGGCTGCATCACGTGAACTTTGAAGATAGCAACAGACCAAGGACTCCCAAGGCATCTGCTTACTTCTATTCCAGTGTTATTGAAAAAAATGGTTTTCCATCCCAAGCCTTGGGCAGATCTTCTGCACCAGTGGTGTCTGACCGACCTGTGCCATCAAAGCTGCCTAATTTACCAGCATCAGAAGTTCCCTCCAAGGCAAAGGTTGTCTGGCAGAAGTTTTCATCCCAGACTGCTTTTGAAAGAGATATGTACTTTTATGGGACATTCCCAGAGGATTTTACGTGGGGTGTGTCTTCCTCTGCCTACCAGATAGAGGGAGGTTGGGATGCTGATGGCAAAGGACCCAGCATTTGGGATAACTTCACCCATGTCCCAGGGAATATAAACAATAACGACACTGGAGATATAGCTTGTGATAGCTACAACAAAGTAGAGGAAGATATTTACATGCTGAGAGCCTTAGGGGTAAAGAATTACCGTTTTTCCCTGTCCTGGCCTCGAATTTTCCCCACTGGAAGGAACAACTCAATCAACAGCCATGGAGTTGCCTACTACAACCGTCTCATTGATGGACTGGTTGCAAACAACATCACTCCAATTGTCACTCTCTACCACTGGGACCTGCCACAAGCTCTTCAGGACATTGGTGGCTGGGAGAGCAATGAGCTGATTGACCTGTTTGACAGCTTTGCAGACTTCTGTTTCCAGACCTTTGGGGACAGGGTGAAGTTCTGGATTACATTCAATGAACCCAACATCATTGCCTGGCTGGGCTATGGCCCCGGGACATTCCCACCCAGTGTCAAGGACCCTGGCAGTGCTCCCTACAGGGTTGCCCACATCTTACTGAAAGCTCATGCCAGGGCCTACCACACCTACGACGACAAATACAGAGCAAGCCAGGCAGGGGTCATTGCCCTGTGCCCCTTCATTAGCTGGGCTGAGCCGAAGACACCAAGCGACCCCAGGGACATTGAAGCTGCTGACAGGTACCTGCAGTTTTTGGTGGGTTGGTTCACACACCCGATTTTCAAAAACGGGGACTACCCCGAGGTCATGAAGTGGAAAGTTGGGAACAGGAGTGAGCTCCAGAACCTGCCGTCATCGCGCCTGCCGGTTTTCACAGAGGAGGAGCGTGAATACATCCGGGGCACAGCAGATGTCTTCTGCTTCAACACATACTCCTCCAAAATTGTAACCCATTCAACAACACATCTGAGGCCCTTCTCTTATGAGTATGACCAGGAGGTTTCAAAAACTGTTGACATCTCCTGGCCTTCCTCAGCTCTTACTGACCATCGGCCTGTGGCCTGGGGTCTGAGGAGGCTACTGAACTGGATCAAAGAGGAATATGGAAACCCCCCAATATATATCATTGAGAATGGAGTGGGGATAAAGACCAAATCGGATGTTGATGACAATGCCAGGATATTTTACTACAAAACATACATTGATGAAGCTTTAAAAGGTACCAGAGTTTTCTTTTGTTCTGTTGGTGTTGTGTGTCTCCTCTCTAGATTTCTGGTTACTTTAGTCCTTTGAAGAGTACTTTTTAAATGTGATTGATTATCAGTTTTTAAATAGTCTGAACACAATATAAACATAGTGTTTGTTTTTATGATCTCCTTTGCATGGCTGTGCTTTGTTTCCTCCAGCTACGACGATACTCTTAATGATCTTAGTTGACCAGTGCCACCTGTATGAAACTAGGAGCCTGTATGTGCTTGCATGTGAATTCCATAGGATTCATTCAATGTGTGATTATGCCACTGATGCTCCTCCATTTATTCTCTGGTCTTTCAGCTTACAACATAGATGGTGTTAATCTGAAAGGATACAACGCTTGGTCTCTGATGGATAACTTTGAATGGGTGGATGGTTATGATCCAAGATTTGGATTGCACCAGATTGATTTTGACAACCCCAACAGGCCGAGAACGCCAAAGCGCTCTGCTGTGTACTATGCAGAGATCATCCGCAATAACGGCATCCCACTGCCCAAGGAAGAGGAATTTTTATATGGAGAGTTTCCAGAGAACTTCTGGTGGAGCGTAGCAACTGCAGCTTACCAGGTCAGGAAACTGATATGGACTCCTGAAGTATCTGTGGAGAGTTAATTCATTGTGTGGCACCACAAAGAATAACAGGCTGAATTCTTTGCTAGGCCAAGACCTAAATTTGGGTTTGCTAACAATTTCTCCCCCATTTTCAATTACAGATTGAGGGAGGATGGAGAGCAGATGGGAAAGGACTTAGCATTTGGGACAAATATTCCCACACTCCCTTGAGAATCGGCAATGATGCAACTGGAGATGTAGCTTGTGACAGCTACCACAAGATTGAGGAGGATGTGGAAATGCTGAAAAGCCTCAAGGTGTCTCACTATCGTTTTTCAATCTCCTGGTCCCGTGTCCTCCCAGATGGGACCACCAGATACATCAATGAAATGGGACTGAACTACTATGAAAGGCTGATCAATGCCCTTCTGGCAGCCAACATTATGCCTCAGGTAACTAAACCCAGTAACACTCAGGTAACTAAAAAATAGTAAACCCCAAATCTGGTGCTCAAAGCAACATGTGTGTTTCCATCCATACCCTCCTTCACACAGAAGTTGTTTTTCATGGTTTTTCATTTCATTTTGTGAAGAAACATGGGGTATTGAATAAGCAAATGAACTTGGAATGTAGGGATATGTTGAAATTACTACCTGGAAAGACCACAGTAACCTTATTGTTGGCTGTTTCCAATTGCCTTCTCATCCCTCATGTGCTTGGAAATAGATTCCACAGGAACCTATGCAGGGTTCTTTCCAGACACTGAGGTGAGACTGACTAACGTAGTTCCCAGGATCTTCCTTCTTGCCTTTCTTAGAGACGGATTTAACTTTGTTCTTTTCCTGGGAGTCAGGAAGCTCCACTGGTCGGTGTTGTTTGTCACATACGATGGATGGTGACCTCACCCCTGCATCAATCAGCTCTTTCAGCACTGTTGAGTGACTGTGAGCTGTCCTCATACCTCTGTACCAGCCCGGACAGGTGTTCTAGTGGATTGTATTGCACCTGAGAGTCAGTGCAGATGCAGCAGTCCTTCACTGACAAGTTCTTGCTGTCACAAGGTGGTTTTTGGTAAAAGCTTCCAATGGTGAAGACACCATTAGGCAGTCCCTAAAGAAACTGGCAAACAGGTATTTTACTGAGTGCATGAGTGATCACTACGTCATCAAACTACATTAGGAACAGGTAACTGTAGGTCAAAGCAGAGTTTATCTGTGTTCATAAATGAGTCTGAGTTACTGTAAGAGTGACTGGTTGAGTCCTTTGTCCTGCTGTCTTTCCTCACAGGTGACTCTCTATCACTGGGACCTGCCACAGGCGCTGCAGGACGTCGGTGGGTGGGAGAATGATACTATAGTTCAGAGGTTTAAGGAATATGCTGAGGTCCTTTTCCAGAGGCTGGGAGATAAAGTGAAATTTTGGATAACCCTCAATGAACCCTACAACACCGCATATGTTGGCTATGGCGTTGGCACAGCTGCTCCAGGTAAGACTGCTGGGCATAACCTCTGAGCCGTCACAGCACTGTCAGCACAATTGTTCTATGCTTGGGGCTTGCAAAGGTAGAACAAGGAAGATGGTGTGGTGTGGATAGATTGGATTGCTGTGGTCCTTCTTTCTCTCTGCCTGTCACCTCCAAGAGCCATCCTCCCTCTTCCACTCTAGTCCACCCCTCCTCTGCAGCCTCTGGATTACACTTGTTGCCCAGAGCAGACCTCATTTCCAGACCAGCTCCAGGGACTGTGGAGAAGAGTTAGGGCTGGAGGAGGACCCAGCTCAGCAGCAGGGTAGAACCAAGAGAAGAGGGGATGTGAGCTAACCTGAACACACAGCTTTCTGCTCTCCATAGTGGCAGCAGCAGCTCATTGCCAGGGCTGGCAGCCCATGTCCCACTCCAGAGGGAGGAGGGGGCAATGCAGGGTCCTCCTTGCACAGCCTTCCCATGGCAGCTGCTCCTTCAGCTGCCTGTGCCGAGCACTGATCCCAGCCCAGGGCTGGGCTCGGGGCACCAGGTGTTGCGTGTTCATTCCTTTACCAGGGGCAGTTCTGGGTGCCCCAGGGTTGTGTTAACCTGGAAGGCAGCCCTGAGAGGGCTGGGAAGTGCTGTCCACTGCCTGTGCTGTCCCTGTCCCTGCAGGCATCTCCGTTCGGCCGGGGCACGCTCCCTACGTGGTGGGACACAACCTGATCAAGGCGCACGCGGAGGTCTGGCACCTCTACAACGAGACCTACCGGGCCAAGCAGGGAGGGCTCATCTCCATCACCATCAACTCTGACTGGGCAGAACCACGCAACCCGCACAACCAGGAGGACATCGAAGCTGCCAGACGATTCTTGCAGGTACAGAGACCCCTGGTCACAGCTCTCCCTGCTGCTCCTGGTCACACCCCCTCTCCAGGTGCTGGACGTGAGCCCAGGTCAGCATCTCATTGAAATAAAAGGAAGAGGCAGAGGCATCACTGCAAGGAAATGTATGTAGCCTCCTATGGGGGCTGATCAAGAGTGCAACAGAAATGAGACAAAATATGGTTGCAGTGACAAAAGCTTATTAAATTTACTGCTGTTATATGAGCATCCCTGTGTATCTCCGTGTGCCTGTTTGTTATAAATTCAGGTATCACCTATAAAGCAGCACATGACAGAGGAATGGCTAAATCCCATGTTTTGATTTATGATTTATCCTCCCTTATTTCCTGGTTTAGTTTTTTCTAGGCTGGTTTGCTCATCCCATTTTCAAAAATGGTGATTATAATGAAGTGATGAAAAGAAGGATTCGGGAACGAAGTCTGGCTCAGGGCCTGAGCAAGTCCCGGTAAGAGCCCAGGCACACACCTGCTTTTGTTTCACTGGCTGTGCTGAAACCTGCTTTTCTTATAGAAATGATACATTTCAATGATTCTATTCCAATGTTACTGTACAAAAGCTTATTATATCCTCACAGAAAAATTCCAGTGTACATTTTCATAGAACCACAGAATGGTTTGTGTTGGAAGGAACCTTAAAGATCACTTAGTTCCAATCTAGGCAGGGGGGCTTTGCCTCTATTCCCTGTCTTTACCTCTCTTGCAAACTAAATTTACTAATGTAACCTATCTTTGGGGTAATAAATTGTCAGCTCAGTGACACAGTAACTGCACTGCATTAGACACAGTACTTGGCCGGATGCCTGTGGTAAATTTGTTTAACTTTTCTTAAAACTATGTAGTGAACTCATTGGTCCCTCTCAATTACATTTCTTGTTTTCCAGTTCCCACTTTCTCTCCTTGTGCCTGTGGTGCTGGTACCAGAGATCCCAGCATTATCCATTGAGTGTGTGCAAAGTGTATTCTCTGTTTTCTCTTGCAGACTTCCAGAATTTACTGAGAGTGAAAAACAAAGAATTAAAGGCACATATGACTACTTTGGTCTAAATCATTATACCACAGTTTTAACATACAACGTCAACTATCCTAAGGGTGTTATGTCATATGACTCTGATAGGTAAGAGATGAATGTAAATTATTGATCAAGTAAAATCTGCACACCTGGAGCCTGGGTCAACTCACAAGTATAAATTTATAGCAAATAAAGCTCTGAGATAGGTATTTTAAGCTGTTATAACCAATACCAGGGAAAATATAACCAAACAGTACCTGTGGTGCTGTTATTTTCACAAAAGTCCAGAAATAGCCCTTCTTTTTACAGACATGAGATGATAAACAATATTTATCATATTTCCTGCATATTTCCAGTCCGCAGTTTGAACTGTGTTATCCTGGTTTATGGATATTGGATCAATATGGATATTGATCCATTTGCTGTTTAACAGATTTAGGTCCCCCACTGCACTGTAAGTTCAAAGCCTAAATAGCTAAATCACTTCATGGTTAAGTATGCATAAGTCAAGATTTTTAATTTAGATACTAATTTCATTCCCCAGCTTCAAAAGGTAAACAATAGGAGTTTACTAGTGTTTCTAATGACAATTCAGGTAATGGTGGGACCACAGAGAGGTGAAATTGTCTGCTTTCTGAAATGTTTCCACAGGGAATAGATGAAATTGTTATAACTTGCCTTTGCTGCTACATCCCAGCCCCTTAATGTTTAGCCCTTTAGGACAGTGGGTTCAGTCTTGCATTCCTGCACATACGTGTAAAGGGCAATTTTGTGTGCTCAAGCACTGCATTATGTCTTGAAAAGTAGAAATGGCATTGTAGTATACAAAGGTTTGGAACCAACATCACATCCTCAGCCACAGCTGATTTACACAGAGTATGACTGTAAAACAAAGCATGACAAGTGGTTTTCAGGCTTGTGAGCACCAGCAGCACCTCAGCCCTGGGCACGGAGGTGCCTGGCACATGGGACTGGCCCTGAGCAGTGTCCTTCTCCACAGGGGCGTAGCCACAGTGACTGACCGCAGCTGGCTGAACTCTGGTTCCACCTGGCTGAAGGTGACACCCTTTGGATTCAGGAAGATCCTGAGGTGGATAAAGGAAGAGTACAACAACCCTCCCATTTATGTGACCGAAAATGGGGTCTCGGAAAGGGGAGCCTTTGAATTCAATGACACTTGGAGAATGCATTACTATCGGACCTACATCAATGAGGCACTGAAAGGTAAGAGTGATTATTGACATCTGGTCATCCAAAGCTCTAGAGAGCAGCAGTGGCTTTGCCACAAGACTGATGTGTATAGAGCAAGTTTTGAAGAGCTGAAAGGCCACTGCCATCACACTTGCAAGTTACACAGTCACATGGGCTTACTGAATCCACTACTAAGAGCCTTTGGGTTTACCAAAAACTGCCCATAGTCACAACTGTGCCAGGAAAGGTCATCTAAAGGAAGAACAAACCCTGGGTTTAGTGGGGTAACCTGCATGTTCCTTGATTTGCTGCACCTGGTGAGACAAGGTACTACTACCCGATAAACTCCTATTTTGGCTTCTAGTGACTACTGCTGTGTCTAAAAACTGCATCTTTTTTAAAAACAGTAAAAACCCAACCCCCAAACTGGTTTCAGTTACAGCAGTGGTCAAACAACTTCAGGAAAGGGCTTTTTCAGCTTGCTTTTCTGACATACTGGGAACTGCCAGCCAGATGTTCAGGAAGTGCTCATTTACTGCCTTGTAGCAGCAAGGCCCCACAAACACTTGTTTAAGCAATGGTTGCATTTTGATGGCTTTTCTTCTCTATTCCTAAACCTTTGTTTCTTGGACAAAAGCTTTGATTTTTGGAGCAGAGAAAAGCAGTGTCCAGTCCTGGGCACTGAGTGAACTACCCTGGCTGCTTGTTGCCTGAACTTGGCTGTAACTTTGAGCTACCTCAAAGCCGCTAAGCCAAGTCAACATAAGAAAGAGATGGGAATAGGGAGAACAAAACCAATGAGGCCGAAGTGGCAATAACCTCACTGTGTGCCAAGTGTGGATGTGCTAGAGCACCTTCCTGCCCTGGCTGGCTGAGGGGTGACCACCAACCTGTTCTCTCTTCTCTCTGCTCCTGCCTGCAGCTGTTGCACTCGACGGCGTCGACTTACGAGGCTACACTGCGTGGACATTGATGGACAACTTCGAGTGGGCAGTGGGGTATCAGGAAAAGTTTGGGCTCTACCACGTGAATTTCTCAGACACTGCCTTGCCACGGCACCCCAAGGCCTCGGCCAAGTATTACTCACAGATCATAAACTGCAATGGGTTTCCAGATCCAGCATCAGGTCCACATCCCTGTCTGGAACAGAAGCCAGAAGGTAAGTGAGGCAGCAGAAACGGTGCTTGTGTGTTTGCATCTGATCCCAGAAGAGTTCCATATTCTAAGGGCTTTAGAGACACCACCATTTCCTGCAATATTATTTTTAAGGACTCCAATCAATGTCACGTCCCTATGCAAAACCAGACTAACAACTAAATCTTGTGCAAGAGCACCTCAACATGCCTGTCTCCAAAATGTAGCAAAAGTTATTCCATTAGACTTTTCTCTAACAGAACTGCCCAAGATGTTTTCCAAACCACACACATTCAATATTCCCACAAGATTGTCTAGAAAAAATTTTGAATCCTTTATACAAATTCTTGTTTTGGGTAAGGCTTTGGAAATACTGATTCTTTTGTGATTTGCGTCTTCTCAACTGGTGCAGTACAATGAACAGCAACCAGTGTAGTGTGGGGCTTTGGGAATGAGAATACTTACCTGTACTGCCAGGAATTGCACTATCAGCCTCAGCTGTGCCTTTACTCTGGGCTGAAATTGTGTCAAACCCTGATTCCCCAGAATTACGGCCCCTGCCAGAATACTGGACAGCACTGTTGAAAGCCTTGTGGAGGCAGGAAGCAGCAGTGCCCACACCTGCATGGAACAGTTCCCCCAGGCTCTGTCCTAACACTTTCTCATTGTTTTCCCGTTCAGTGACACCAACAGAGCCCACTCCAGGAGCAGCTGACAGCGTGCGCTTTTTGGGATTGGATTTGACATCCCACAGTGCAGAAATAGCACTCTATGTGCTTTTTGCTCTTTCTGCAGTTGGAGCATTGGGCTTGGCTCTTTTTGCATACAAATATGGAAAATCATCCAAAAGATCCCATAAACAATCACACATGGAACTTAGTAATAAACTGTAACATTTCCACCTGATAAAATGTTTCTTTGGTTTGTTTTTTTCTTAAAAAAAAAAAATCTGTACCACCAAGAAGAGCAGTGCTTGCAGTATTGCAGCTGTCTTACCTCAGAGATGGCGCCCCAGCATTTTGCTTCGTAGACGTTTAAGACAAGTTGGTGTCTCTCCTGGTGAAAACTGTTGTACTGCAGCTACTGTACAGATTGGTACAGTAGCTGCAGTAGAACAGGAAAAGGTACACCCCCCTTTTCCTTTATTTCATGTACAATAAAGTCATTTAAACCGGAACAAAATGTTTGTCTGCTGTATTTTAAATTTCAGTGCATAGCCCTGCTTGCTTCCTTGTGACACCAGAACGTCAGAGGAACTTCACAAGACAGTTATGTTTTCTGGAAAATAGTTTATTGAGTGCTTAGGGAATTAAAAACTACAAGGTTTTGCTTGCAGTTGCAGAAGCAAGAAAAAAGTTAAACATAAGTTAGTTACCTGATTTGCTACTTACAGTGCTTCTGAAACCCTCATTTTAATTAGTCATTGTCTACCATGACCTTTATATTAATATATCTGGCCCTTAAATTCATATAGCAGAATATTTATAGATTAAAAAGTGCCTTTCTATGGCAGAGGGCAATATTTACGAAAGCTGATGGAGAATTTCAGTCTTTTTACTAGGTTTCCCCTACACCCACTTGATTTTTCTCACATAGGTGACTTTATTCCATAAGCCACTGCAGGAATAAGAATTAAGTAATTCAGTCAGTGTAAAATAAGCCCCACTTGTCCAGAAGCTTCAGTTGACTTAGATCAAATAAGAGAAGAAAAAAAAAAAGCAGCCAGATAGTAACTGCAGTTACCCAAAACTACATTTGTTGTGTAGAATTTCCATTCCAAGTATTGTTTTCATCTTCTCCATCATCTTGAGTCCTCAATCTATATATTTTGCCTTCTTTTTTGAAGTCTTCCCCCCGCTTTTCCACAACTCGTTTCCTGACTGCTTGCCTAGGGCACAAAGAACAGTGAGGTTTGACAGTTTCCTCAGTAATAATTACACAAGAGAAGCAGCAAAAGCAATAAACACAAATCACACATCCTTCCTTCTCTTATCCTCAATAATAGTTTTCTTCAGCCTTTTGTTTCCTTGGGAAGCAATACCTGGGTGAAAATTTGTCACTTAGCAGTCAGACAGAGTTGGCAGACTCTCATTTTCCCTGTCATTGACGCAATATGTGGTTGCTTCACCAGAAACAGCCAAGCAGCTCTCCTGGTACAGGGGAGATCTCATTCTTTAGGCAACACAAAACCTGTCAAAACCAGACTTCATCTGCTTGCGTTTCTTCTACAACCATACTGTCACAGTTTGGTATCTCATTTTCAACATTTTTATCTTCCAAAAAGCATCAGCTGAAGTGAAGCTCACCTTTGTAGTTACAGCTAAATTCCCTATTCATAAATGACTGCAAGACAATGCTTTCCCAACTGTGTAATTGCAAGTTCAGTTCCTCACCACAAGATTAAAGCAATTGCAGCAAGTAGCTTGAGAAATAGCTGCCTTAAACAGTTCGCCTTACCTGCTTGGCTCCATGCTGCCTGACGCTGAGGGAGCTGAGTGGTCTTGCTGATGAGCTGATCTCACAGAGGGCTGTGAGGGGGGTGGGCTCGTAAACAGAAAGTTGCTAATGAATCTCCAAACCGCTAAAAGGGGGTAAAGGATTGTGCCCAAGAACTTCCACAGATCACTGCCTGAAGCCTGAACAACAGAAGTAGCAGGTCTTCCTGCCTGTCATGAACACACAAAGCAAACTTGTCAGGTATTAAAGTCGTGCTCTTGTAGACAGAGTATTTCACACATAATTTTGAAGTAGCTCAGCAGACACAAAAGAACAACTTTGGTTTCACATTAGACAAGTATCACCGATTTACCTACTTCAGAAAAACTTCTCCAAATCAGTCTTGACAAAAACTGAAGTAATTTTGCCATCTGTTTAGACAAAATTCCCAAATTCAAGCCAAATACTATTGTGGCTAACTAACAGCAAATATCCAGCTACTCTACTGCTGTTTGTAAGACAATGAAAAATCAAACAAACCAAAACCGAACACCTACCGGCAGCAACACTACTGAAGCACTGGGTGCTAACTCCAGTTCCAGTAACTTCTTTGCATAATCTTCTTTGGTAAACTCCCTCCTGGGAAACATTGTCGCCAGTGAAAAATTGCCGTAAGTGTTACCAACCGTCTGTCAAACACATAAAGAAAACATTTTATTTATAAGTGTTCATTTTCAAACTACTGCAGATTTGCCAGCTGAATATACCTTAACAAGAGTTCTATATCAAACTGTCCATCATCCTCAGAGTAGGATATGAAAAATCCCTCATTTCTCTCTACCTCTTACTAATGATATACTGCAGCAACACAAAGGCAGTTGGTGGCACTGGAGAAGGCTGTTACAAAACTCCCTTCAAACAACAAGGAAAGGAGTTGATGACAACTCCACCACAATCAACAACTCCTTGATGCTCACCAAGTCAAAATCTGCACATAGCTGAGGAACAAAATGCCCATTTACCTGTGCAGCAAACTGCCTGGCTTCTTCTAGCCGTGCTTCAGATGGGAACTGGTTAGTGAAGGACGATCCATCGGGGAGGCGGAACTGAATCCTGGCTATTGCACTGTGGGACGGGAATTGGGGTCAGTCAGGACATGAACACTTACAGACAAAGGCTCCTGGGCCTTTAGCTTGGTCGTACTGAAATGTGGGAGAGAGGGACAGTTATCCTGCTCAGGGCAGTGCAGATGGGTTGTAAGATTGAATTCACAGTGGATAACCACCTGCTAGTCTCTCACAATGCATCTCTTCCATATCTCCATAAAAGGACTCCACAGGTTCGGACAATTCTTGAACCAGCAGTGCTGGGCAAAGCAGGAGGCAGCTCTGACATGGGCAGCCAATGGCCCCAACCCAACCTTGCTGAATCCAAGCCATCCACACGCACAGCCCTGCAGCTGGATCAGCACCAGGGCTCCCCACCAGTGCTGACATTATCGAGTCATTCTGCCCAGGCATTATCTTTCACGTTCTCACCTTATCTAGTCCCCCACCAAGCTCCATTATACTGGTATTTAAATCAAAGTTCAGACACAAAAAGCTCTTATCTAACTAAAATAACACAGGGGAAAAGGTGGTTAGTGTTTCATGATCAGGAATGTCAAAAGGATAAAAGCTATCAAAGAACATAATGTTCATGTAAATAGCTACTTTTAATGTCACTATTTAAACAGCTCAACACAGCAACATGTTGTCAAGAGATCAGGAGATATATTAACTCTCTTTAAAAAGTTTCTTTACCTCTCTCCCCCAAAATACAGATTTGTGTCTCTACTGCAACTCACCTTCGCTCCCTTTGAGCTGCCTCTTTTCTGGCCTCTATTTCAGCCTGTTTAGCCTGAAGAGCTGCAGCTTTTGCAGCTTCTGCTTCTTCCTTCGATTTTGCAAAGCGAGCTGCCCTCTCAGCACGATCCTGTGGAAGGATCAAAGGGAAACCTTAATTGTTAACAGAGCTTGTTGCTTAACAGTCATTAAAACACAGCTATGATCCATACTCATGAACCAACTGCACAGATACAAGCAGACCATATGGAGAAAAGACAGTAGAGCTGCAAAGAATTATTCACTGCCAAACTGCACAATCTCGTGTCGCTAGCCAAGATGACACTTCTCCCTGAGTCACTTCCCACAACCAGTTGTTAACAGATGATCTTCCCATGCAAACTTAACACTCCAGGGAAGATAAAGGCAAAAATCTTCTGACAAGTTACACGACTGAAATTTTAAGTGTTCTACCCTAAAACCTAATAATGAGGAAGAATTTCAGTTGTTATCAATTATTTACATCCATATATGGGCACACATATATACAAACTTAGAAAATAATCCTCCTCACCATTTTGAGAGCAGTGCTCTTGTGTATATTCTACAACTAAATACTCCCTGTGCTTCTCTTTTAGTACCATGCCTAAATTGCAATCATTTTTATGTCTATATGATAATTCTCAACTAGGCTCAAGCAATATGACAGAAGTGTTTGTTCAGATAGAAAAGAATTGTGAAGATGAAAGCAGAAGTTTCATCTTATACACAGGAAATGCTACATAAACCCCAAACACTAAAACTGTTACTATACAAGGCCACAGGATTCCAAATGGAAAAATGAACACTCTTTCAAAGCTTCATCAAATGAGAAAATTTATCATTTTAGTACACTGTGAGAGAGAGAAACAGCAAGCTCTCTTCCAAAGTGCAAAATTTACCATTGCAATCTGTTGCCTTATGCGCTCTCTAGCAGCCTTCTCTTCTGCCTTTTCTCTGTTCCTTTCCTCCAACATACGTTTGGTCAATTCTTCTTCCTGTCGTCTTTTGTACTCCAACATTTCTTTACCAGTTTTCCTTCTTTCAATTTCTTTCTTAATTTCTTTCTGAATAGAGAGATACAAAAATTGGACCACAAAGTTGTCTTGGACAAGAGAAAAGACTGAAGTATATTTGTTTAAGAGGGAAT
Organism: Struthidea cinerea; assembly: GCA_013397865.1. Lineage (NCBI taxonomy): Eukaryota > Metazoa > Chordata > Aves > Passeriformes > Corcoracidae > Struthidea > Struthidea cinerea. Next base: position 328,711 of record VZTI01003048.1, on the reverse strand, counting down.
TAAATATTTATTCAAATAAGGTTATAAAAAGAAAAAAAACCTGCAAGGGGTTTTACATTTTTGTGTTACCTGTTCTTCTTCTTTCCTTTTCTCTTCTCGTCTTTCTTCAAGCTTTTTTGTTAACCTAAATTTAAGAATGTATTGAGAAGTGTTATAATTGCAGTATTTTCAAATGTTAATGAAGCATTGGCAAACCCTGAAGAGGAGAACACATGAAAATTAGCTGTAGCACAGTGCTAATACCTTGTGTACCAGCAGTGATTCATCCACATGTGGGTGCACCATCCATGCAAAGGGCAGTGGTGACTTCACCACCTCCTTTCCCACTTCAGAGTTGTTCTAACGTGCTCCTTTTGTCCTTTTTCCACCCAGTAAATGAAGAATCCTACATATTCTTACTGTTGAACCAACTTATGAAGACATACAATAATGTATGATCTGTGGTAACAGGAACACCAAATCTCAATTTCTTAGCTATTTAAGCCATCTGGTTTCTTCTGCACATCACTTCCTAAAATGGAACACAAGTAATATACAGCCCTGACATAGATGCACATGCATCTGTTTCAGCTATCCAGAAAAATGCCTCAGAATAAGGACAGACTTAAAAGAACAACTTAAATCTGTCAATAGAGATTGACAAAAAAAATCACAACATATTTGAAGTCTGGGGAAAGGGCAGGCATGACCCAACATGAAAAGTCAGATAATCAGAAAAATGTTTGTATGGCAGCTGTTTTCTTAAAAAGAAAGTGGTAATTACCACAGAGCTTGGTCTCTTTTTCTGCCTTGCAAAAAATGCTGTAGATAAACTATGCCATATTTGTATGTAAGATTAATGCATTTTTTAAAAAGGAACAATGATAATTATATTAAAATATTTACTGTATTGTCTTATCAGTGGTAAGTAAAAATTATCCCTCTTGTCCAATAACTTCAGAAGAAAACTGAAATTAAGCATGAAAAGGCTTTAAAATATATTTTAGCAGTATAAATATTCCTATTTGCTAAATATGTGTTATGGTTTTAGACAGGATATTTCAAATAGTATCAGTCTTACTAAAAACAAGTTTATAAACAACATCCTGTATTTAAACACAATGAATGCAAGGAATTAATCATGTTTTGAACCGGGTGTTTCTGAAGACCATACTTCAAAAAACTAAACTCAACTCATTACTGTTCACAGATCAAAGCACGAGTCTCAGAACAGGATTCCTTTGACGTTTCCAATATCCCTAAACTACAGTCATCAAATCAATCAGAAGAAGAAATAAGATGTTCTTTATACAAAACCTAGGTCGGCATTTTATTACACCAATTTCCAGTGCTTTCAGTTCGATGTTTCAATTCATTCAAGAACTTGCAGCAAACGTATCATCTCTATTGAAGTTATATCAAAGGTGAACATGTGTAGTTTTCCAGATTACCTATTTCTTTCAAAGTACATGAAAAATGAGATTAATTAAAAACCTGATTTGGTATCAGCCCTAGTATGGTCACAGGCATCTAATAAAAAATAAGACCACATAAATGTGTGCCAGATGACAACAGATTAACCACCAAAATCCTGTAATTAAACGTGTTTCTTAAAAAAACCTAAAACCAACCCAAAACCCAACGAAACTGCCTCCTGAGAAACAAATACAACACATTAAGAAGTCTGCAAAAGAAGACTTGCCTTTCTACTTTGAGTGTAAGATCATTCACAGGCTGAGCATCATTCACTTGCTCATCTGCAGAATTAGTTGCTTCTTGGCTTGCTTGACCTGAATTTGCTTCATCTTCAAGGGATTTACAAGAAAGCAATGCATAAGAAAAAAGAAAAGGTGTATTTCTTGTCATAAGAATTATTAGGCTCATTGTTAGCCAAAATTTGCAGCAACTGGGATATCTCAAGGAGATACGAGGTTCTGCTACTTAGATTTCCCCCTTCAACAATTTGGTTTCAGGTTACTAATCCAAAAGAACTTTTTAATTTAATCCTTTTTCAGGAAAGCATACACAATTTTTATTGAGTTATAAACCATAGATTCCTCACTTATGAAAACTAAGCAGAACGACAAGTTATCTTTCCCTCTAGAGTTGAACAAAGCATTCTCAAATATTATCCAAGTTTTTTCCTCAGTGAGTCTGCTCAATATATTGCCTTTATGTACCATCATGTAACAACTTAAGAAAAACCATTTCCAAAGCAAATGAGGAGGCATTTGTGTCAAATCACTAACCATTACCAGCAGAAGATGTTATTGTCTCAGGTATAACAGACTCAGGAGAGTCACAAACCGCTGCTGCTCTGGATTCTGCACTTTCTGAAGCACCATCAGGCTGGGAGGAGGGACAGGGAGCAGACGACTGACTGCCGTTTTCCAAAGGCCGCCCTTTCCCTGTGTGCATCTAAGAAATTGGGAAAAGAAAGAATGGAGCCTATGAAAGTTCAAATCTTTTCCACAGGTTCAAACATCAAGACTGAATTATTATTGAGGAATGAGCCCTATTGAAAATATAAAACTACAATTACTACATGTTGTTAAGTATGGTGCAATCATGCATTTAATATTTTTTCTAATTTTAGTCTTGCATTTGAAATCAAAGTGATAAAGCTATCTACACTTATTTTATATTCTATGGCATAATTTTATAAATCTACATTACAGAACACTTCTGAAACCACGTATGAGCTCAAGAGTAATCCCCTTAAAGGTGAGTCGTCACATTTTGCCATTCCAGTTTAAAGTTCCTGACACATTTCTTCAATGCTGTGGGTTTACACAGATGACCTAAACCAAACAAAAATGAATGCAGCACTTGTGCACAGTGCTTCCAACATGTGTACCGAATTCAAGGTTGCAGATTTTCTTGTTGGAAGGACAGAACCTGTAACTCACACTTCCCAAAGGCACAAGCTAAGGGCCAGGGCCATCGCTTGGTCCTGAGCACACCCAAGTCCATCTGGAAGATCCAGCGTGTCAGCAAGCATTACCTGTTTGACTTTATGGATTCTGGTAACCAGCTCTTCCACAGAAACGCTGCCAGCAATAACTTCCAAAGGGATTCCATTGTCTCCTATAAAAAAACTGGATGGGACGCACACTACAGGATCTGCACAGCGACAGTTAAGGATGATGGATGACAGAAGTTGATAGAGTAACTGTACAGGCCAAAGCAGACATCCTTCCTACAGGAGCTTCTAGCCCAATACTCTTATTTCCAACTGGTCACCAGTAGCCAGGGCCAAGAGAGGAAGAAAAAAAAAAAGATGCTGGCAAATATTACATGCAACTGGATAGTATTTCTTCTTTTCTTTGTACTGGTTTCAGCCAAAATATTTTTCGTCAATTCTTCTGGCAACTGATTATGCTTTGATTTGAGAATGATTTTGTTTTAGTGTCAGACAACATCTTAAATAGACAGTAATGAAATCTCCACAGCATGAAGGACATCCAAGTTAAGGTACAGAATTTCCTGCATCACACAGAATTAATGAACCTTAAGCAGTGACCTCAAGGCAGGCAGGGGCTTACCTGACTTCACACCTGTGTATGTGACAGAACCCAGGCCACTGCTTGTTCCTCCTCCTCTCCAACTCTGAGCCCCAGCTCATAATTCAAAGCATTTTTTGTTTGTTTTCTAATGCTGATTAGTAGGACCAACAGGTTATTTTGATTACATAAAGATTTAGATGATTTTCTATTTAGAAAATTACATAGGATTAACATAAAAAAACCTAATTTGTTCACTTTCTCTAATAACTGACAGCAAGTTGAATACACAGATGGTATCTATTAACTACACAGTTCATTGCATTGTTTTGTGCCAAAATAAGTATTTTCAATAACATTGCTTGTAAGTATTTGTCTTAAGAACGGTATTAACTTGTAAAGAGCAATTATCTGTAATCATAATGTAGCATGTAAACGGATCTCAAAGGATACAAATTTGAGAAAACTGCAGGCATGCTTCACTGTTTAAAAGAAAAGATTCATTTAGGAGGAGCAATCATTTTGCAACAACTTCAGATTAAGTCTTTCATCATAAAAATAACTGTCCTACAAAACTATTTAAATACTTGAGAGAACACTAAAAGCAAATTTGCATCGCATCTTATCATTAACATTCTGCAAAAGTGTTGACATGGTGACAATCCTTGGTTATCACAGTTGACTACATAAGAATTAGGAAAGCAGTGCTAAGAGGCAATTCAGGAAAAAGAAATCTAGTCTATTGAGCACAAATAATGTAGTAAAACTAATAAAAAGTCTATAGAGCATTTCAAAATAATACCATTTGGGGAAATGTCAATGCACTCTGTGCACATGGACTGGAACACAAACATAACAAAAATGGCTGAGTAATTTACCCAGGAACTTAAATGCTTCTCCATTCTATGTGTTACAATGGAGGCAAACACAATTTCTCTGGGGCTTTACAGATTTTTATCTTTTTTAATTCATGAAAGGTTTTTAATTCATTATGTAACTTGGCAAATCAAGAACTGCCTCTAGCACTTGCATTTTTATTCCAGCATTTTTAATAGAATTAAAATAGTGTAATAGCATTTTTGTGTCTCTTCCTGTTGAGAAAGGGCAACTTCAGGCATTCTATTACCAGTACTGGAATACAGTCTGAAATACACAGTGAGTATGTGCAGAACACAACAATAATTTTTGACATTTTCTCAGGCTCTGCTGACTTCAGGAGTATTGAATTCACTTCTGCTCTGGAACCCTGTGTTTAGACTATCTCTTAATCAGGGTGAGGACTTCAAAAGCCTCTTACTCTCATCATCATCAATGAAAGATTGTATAAGAGACAGAACTAGAATAGGCTCAAACCTTTTGGTGTCGATTTTAATAGCAACAAAACCATCTGATGCAGCCTCAGTCACTTTCTCATCTTCCCACCTTGCAGCCATCTCAGTAGATTGTTCATCTTCTCCTGCAAGACACAGCACACAAGTTAAACCCACCAGGAATTGCTGTTTCTGTCCTGAGTTTAGCATTGCTTCAATCACTTGGAATCACCTTTGTGAGACACTCTGGGGATTATTTTCAAGTCAATTTATAATGGGCTTTTTTGGTAATCTCGAGACAATTCACTCCATATTGTTCACCTTGATAACATGTAAAAACTACCCTCTGCTTGCCCCTTGTTATAAATTTAATTACGTATTAGTACATCAGCTGCTAGTAGGTAAAACTGTGTTCTCCACTCCCTGTAAACCCATAATTCAGCAGGTAAGGTTTCACAGTTTGACAGTGTAAAAAGATGCCCAAACCAAAAAACATTTATTTGCAGATTATTTGTAACTTAGTTTTGTATTCCAGTTCCTGACCTGAACAATAACAGGAGGGGAGGAAAAAGAGTGAGGAGCACAGAGGAACAAGAATAACAAGACCAGAGGAACTACTTGGGTAAGAGAAGCTCAGAAGGCATTCAGGGGCCACAGATTCAGAGGTGTTATTTTAATCAGATGAAACATATCAATCATACATTTATCTTCCTGAGCACCAGTTTAGTGAGGGTGTGGGTTAATAAATAGATTCTGATGAATATTAACCATCTTTCAACAAGTACACTGGCCTGCAACCATTTCTTTATCTTCAATCTGTATTAATTCCTAGCAGCTTGGAATGGACTGCAGTCTTGATGAAGAATCTGAGTCACAAGTATAGAAGTATAGTAGTCCATTATTCAGTGACAACAACAAACCACTTGTTTGTTTCATCCCAGTTGCCATTCCATGCAATATTTTTGACTTGTTAAAGATCAGGAGTTATATGTGGAATCTCCCAGTGAAGTGCTGCTGTCTGGTCACAAGGCCCCTCACAGGGGCACGTATCAAAAATACAATTCTGAAAAAGTGGTTTTCAACAGTATGTCTCAATTTCTCTCTGGAATTACTGGAGCAAGTAAGAAAGTATCTACCTCTATTATTATTATTCTGCATAAGCAAGCAAATATTTATGCTATTTTATGTGGGAACCTTTCCTCTTGCTTTAAGTGCAGTGCTTCCAAGTGTGGTCAATGGATGCAGCTGTTGTGCCCAGAGCAGCTCGGCCTCCTCTCCTGTTTCCAAACGCTCACAGGCAGGCAGCTGCTTCACCACACACTTTTTCAAAAGGACATGTGCTCATCCGATTAGGCTACTAAAAATATCCGAATACTTGCCTAACACTAACTTTTCCACACAAACAACTGCTGGAGAAAAAAGAACGCTGAAAGACACAAGCAGGTCAGAGACTGCTCACAGCACACTCTGAGAGATGACTGAATGAAAATGCTGATAGCTCACATTTTATAAAGCTCTGTGCCATGATGCACTGATTAATATTGTGACTACCCACTAAGCAGTTGCTTATTCTCACACATTTTTTGTTTTGATAACCCTTTCTCATTTAGGAGCTACGGTTCATTTATTACAGTTCTGTAGCAGTAATTATATCCTGAAATCAAAACTGCCAGGTCACAGGAAAAACATCAGAAAAGTCAAGAGGTCAAGAACAACAGAACTTGACATAATTCGTAATTCTGCTAAACACTGAGCCAGCACAACAGCATCAAAATTCTAGTTCCCAAAACTCCCAGATTTCTTGTTTCTCAAACAAAAATATCACCTTATTTCACTCAGTGGAATGATCTGTAAACAATTCACAGTCATACTTCATCTCTTAAATCTGATCAGGTAAATCTACATAGGGAAAATAGCGATAATTTCTCAAGTGATTCAGATACTGGACAAGACTCTTTTTCTGCAATAATTTCTTTCCTGTACAAGGAACTTACTCAAAACCATCACAAGTTGTCAGAAGACTTTAATTCCCTTATTCCTCAGCACGCAGTCATCAGGGAATTGTCTTCCTTTCAGAAGGAGACAGATAAGCCCAACTGACTTTTCCATGTCCAACATTTCATAATTACTCAGTAAGAGTAGGATTGCCATTCCGGAAATGCCAGGAAGCCAGGACATTACACCATTCACCTCCTCCTCCTCCTTTGCCTCATTTCCCTTATTTAACTTGAAAAGTACCTTGATACATCTTGGCTACAAATAACTAACAAACAGCTTATGAGTGCATTTTGTGAAAAAATTATTAAATTAATAAAGTCATGAACAAAGGACAGAAGATTGCTACAAATGTTATTAAAAAGAAACAAACATTTTAGCTTAAAGCTTTTTATTGTCACACACACCCCCCTTCATTTTTTCACTCTGCAAAGCACTTTATGAGTGGCCTGGTATTTTCATGATCAGAACATGTCTAACTTTTGGAAAGGATATTCTTATACATCTCAGTCAGAACAGAGGAGGTTTCGTATCGAATGAACTATTAACTTTAGATTAGTGACTCAAAGAACGAAAGGCTTTTTTTAACTCTGTAGGCTACAAAATCATCTACAGAACAGCTACCAACAAGATACCAGAGAATCATAACATATGCTGGGTTGGAAGGGACCCACCAGGATCATTGAGTCCAGCTCCTGGCCGTGCACATGACACCCCAAAAATCCCACCATGTGCCTGAGAGTGTTTTCCAAATTCTCCCTAAACTCTTCCCTGAGGAGCCTGTTCCATTGCCCAACGCCCCCTGGGGAAAGAACCTTTTCCTGATATCCAACCTACACCTCCCCTGACACAACTTCACACCACTCCCTGGGGCACCTGCATTGCCAGACCAGTTTCACTACCAGGTATAGTCTCCCTGGGCAGCAACACAGGGAAATTGCTGCTGGCAATTAATTGATGTCACAAAGTAACTCCTCTGTTCCCCAAACACAGCTCCTTCGCCTGGTGCATTCAGAGGCATCTAACATCTCGCCTTAGTATTTCAAACCAATTTCCTAAGGCAGACACACTTCACCTCATGCTCTCTGGGGAGAATGGAGCAATCCCTTTTATTGTAACTTCCCATGGGTTCAACGGGATCTCTGATACACTTACACCATCCTGTCACCAGAATGGGCCATGAAGGTTTTAAACACTAAGCTCAAAAATGCTGGGATTATAGCTGAAAGCAAAAACGCTTACGGAGAAACCTGCTTGAACAATGTGCACTTACAGTCACAAACACCACCTCATTTTTAAGATAAATAACAGCATTATTCCTTGCTTGACTAGAAAATATTCTGGAAGTAGAAAGAATAATCCACTTCTTCATTTTCTAGTGAAAATGTAAGTGAAGTGCAGAGGAGAGGGAGAGAAGGACAGGCAGATGGTGGCAGAAACCAAACACAGATGGACATATCAGAATTTCCTAATTTTTGTCGACTGTACCTAATAGCTATCCTCCACAATGGCCACCCCAAAATGATAATTAACTTCTATTTTCAATTTCTCTCATTTTTTTCCTTTAGTCATTTTTTGTCCCACAGATGTTATTAGATGGAGTATACAGAACCAAACACTGCTGAAAGCCTGTTCTCCAGCTGCTTTCAAATGCCTGTCTCCAATGGGAAGTGTGGAGTGTAAAGGCTCAAAGTTACCATCACGGTGCAGTTTGAAACATGTTTCTGCCCAAACAACAAACCCAATCTCTGCTAACACAAAACCAGACTATTCTTTCAGCACTCCACATCCTTCAAACACAGCTGCTTCCACACACAGCAAGAAAGTTCTTGGGCTTCCCAACTCCCTTTCCCATCACATGTAATAGAACTGTTTCATAATCTGCTCCGCCACGGGTCAGCTGCCCTGATCCCATGGTGCCCAGGGTGGACCAGATGTTGGCAGAACTCTCAAACTCTTCCATTTCAGAGATGTGGCTGGCTGAAGTCACACTCTCCCTTTTCCAGGGCTCATAAGAACAAACAAAACAAATCCTCGCAACACACCACAATGACAAAACTAGGTTACATCCCTGCAACCATAAATATACCTCCCCTGTATGTCTACATATTCCAATATCCACACGGTCAACATCAGCATCTCATAGGCCCCATTTTGTGCACAATTTTTGTTTCATAAAAAATACTGGACATAAGTGACAACATGCATTTCTCAGCCCCTGATATATGTATCAAGTTGAAACTACTCAGAGGCCCACCAAAGTCCCTCTGTCACTGCCCTCCTCAGCTGGGCAGGGGAGAGAATGTAATGGAAGGCTCACGGGAAGAGGTAAGGGCAAGGAGAGATCACTCACCTGCTACCATCGCAGGCAAAACAGATTTGACTTGGGGAAAAATTTATTTAACTTATTACTAATCAAAAGTCAGAGCAGGATCATGAGAAATAAAAAAAAAATCTTCTCCCCACCCTTCCTGCAGTCAGTTCCTTGTCTCTGTTGCTCCTTCCTCCTAAGGGGTTGAACTCCTCACACTCTTCCAGCGTGGGGTCCCTCCCAAATTCTGCAACATGACTCTTTCCCACGGGCTGTGGTTCTTCATGAACTGCTCCACCCCATCCCTTACTCCAACACCAACACAGCTCAGTCTGTGGTCTGACAAGACCTTGATTTCTATCAGTACGTTTACTATCCAGCAGAAAATGCTGTTCTCCAAGTACATAGAGAGCTGTGTCAACAAAGGAATTTAACTGCACTTTTCTGTTCACATCCCCTTTGGGAGTGAACTTCTTGAAGCCACGTGAGTCCCACAGTTCAATAGTTCTTAAGGGAACAACACTAAGCCACACGTTTAACATTGCTGTTGTTTCATGAGACATCTGAAAAACTTCAAGCCACGAGAACTTAAGGCAACAGTAAAAGCTTAAGAAACAACACACATTGAGATACGCAAAAGCCCAAAAATAAGTTAAAGAGCCTGTCTAATCACAGATTATCACAGTTTCAATCATGTTGGAAAAGAGCTGTGAGACCATCGAGTCCAGCCTATGACCAAACACCACCTTGTCAACCAGACCATGGCACAGAGTGCCACGTCCAGGCTTTCCTTTAACACCCCCAGGGACCTCACCTTCTCCCTGGGCAGCCCGTTCCAATGTCTGATCACCCGTTCTGGGAACAAATTCCTCCCAATGTCCAACCTAAACCTCCTCTAGCGCAGGTTAACACTATGTCCTCCTTCCCATCTCTTTTTCAGAAAGAAAGGCAGCGTACACAAGACGATGTGAATTCCTACAGGTTCCAATTACATTGTTATGAAACACGCACTGTCGGTTCGAGGAAAGGAAACAGAACACAACAAACAGCCCCGACAGCTGCACCGGCGACAACCCAGTGCAGCAGGGCAGAACGAAGGGGACAGCGACACATCGGACGGGCCATTCCGCTCCACTACACGGGCGGGCGGGGGCCGGACACCGACACCGCGGGCTGGGGCTGACACAGCACAAATCCCGCTCGGCGGGAGGGGCAGCGGGCGGGACACAGCTGGGAAGGAGCTGCTGGGCCCTGCCTGCGGGAGCAGCGGGCGGCCCCGGGACGTACCGTACCTGCCACGAACACGACGAAGACGGAGCTGCGCTCCTTGGCGGCGGCGATGGCGGCGGGGACGGAGCCGCCGAACCACATCGTGGGACCGCCGGGACCCGCGGCCCTCAGCGACAGCGGCACCACAGCGGCGCGACAGCGGCACCACAGCGGCGCGACAGCGGCACCACAGCGGCACCGCGCCTGCGCCGCCGCCGCGCCAACCGCCCCCCGCGCGCCTGCGCGCGCAGCCCGGCGCCACCGCCGCGATTGGCGGCCGCGCGCGGCACGCGCCCCTCCTGCCCCCTCCCCGATCGTGCGGGGGGGTGGTGGCGGGTCCCGCCCCCCTCAGCCTGGCGCCATCTTGGTGTCCCAGCGAGTGCTCCGCGTACTTCCACATCTGGGCATCGCCCCCCGAGCTGTCCCGCTGGGAAACGGGATCGGGGCGTCGGGAGAGGCGACGGGAGCTGCGACTGTTTAGCCTAGGGAAGAGAAGGCTGAGAGGGGATCGCGGTAGTACAAGNTGTTTAGCCTAGGGAAGAGAAGGCTGAGAGGGGATCGCGTTAGTACAAGTCTTGTGAGGAGCGGCTGAGGGGGCGGCTCAGCCTGGAGAAAAGCAGGCTCGGAGACCCTTATCGCTCTCTACACCACCCTGGCAGGAGGGTGGAGCCAGGTGTGGGTCGGGCTCTTCTCCCACTGAACCAGCGACAGAAGGATAGGATACAGTCTTAAGCTGTTCCAGGGCAGCTTTAGGTTGAACATCAGGAAAAATCTCTTTACAGAAGAGATGGCTGGACATCGGAGCAGCCTGCCCAGGGAGGTGGTGGAGTCACCGTCCCTTGAGGTCTTTGAGGAAAGACTGGAGGTGGCACCCAGTGCCATGGTCTGGTTGACAAGTCTGACTCCATGATCTCGGAGGTCTGTTCTAACTTGGTTGACATTGTGATACCGTATTGCAGAATAAATACATCAAAAAGAATATAAGTATCTCAAAGGCAGGTGCCAAGAGGATGGTGCCAGACTCTTTTCAGGGGCGCCTAGCAACAGGATGAGAAGTAATGGCCATAAACTAAAGCACGAGGAGTTTCAGCTCAACATGAGGAAGAACTTCTTTACATTGAGGGTGCCAGAACACTGGAACAGCTGCCCAGGGAGGGTGTGGAGTCACCCTCTCTGGAGATTGAATTCCAAATCCACCTGGACACGTTCCTGTATCATTTGCTCCAGGTGACCCTGCCTTGGCAGGGGGCTTGGACTGGGTGATCTCCACAGATCCTTTCCAAGCCAAACAATTCCATGATTCTGTGAGGCAGCTGTCAGAGAAAGGGGCGCCCGGAGCTGTGGGGACAGATGGCCACAGCCACCCCTGCCCCAGCGCCCACCCCGGGGGAGGCAAGAGTGTGACTGGGGGGAAAAGTGATGGCAGAAATGACAGGAATCCATGTTAAATAGGACAAAAGTAGAGTGTGGTGTGCAAACATCCTCAACGAGAGGCAGGAGGTGAAGCCAGGGCATCCTCTGTGCTCCCAGGCTTTGTGAGGGACTGGCACAGCACAGCCAGCAAGGCAGAAGGACTCTTTGATAGGCACTGCACAGCAACGAGGACAGGACAGTTTATGTTAAGTGCTCTGATGACAACATTTTGGACAGAACGCTGCACTTGAGCTTTTCTAAAACACCATTAGGACTGTGACTCTGTGTACTGGGTAACTTGCTGAGGCAGATACCCAAACATTGAAAGGCCAAAAAACACACAGTCTCTCAGTCTGGAAAGCATTCACTGTTGAACGTTGTGTAACTGGATAATAACAACTAAAAGACCCTACAAACTTATAGTGAAAAGGAAGCAAATCAGTGTTGACAATAGTATACAAAACCTGTTTTACCTCTCCCAAGATGCAGCATGTGGAAATCGTGTTGTAGTAATGCTCACTGGGTAAGCTTTGCATGTGTGTTGTGCCTCTGCAAGTTTCTTAAAGAAATACCATCACAACATGATTCTGAGATGTTGGTTTGTTTGGGTTTTTTTTATTTTGTATATTTGTGTATTTTGTTTCTTCATGATACAAAACATTTTTAAGGGCAATGCCAAAGGTTGGATAGTATCAAACTATAAATTTGTTTTTGGAGATGAACAAAGAGACATCTCTGTTACACAAGTGCATGTGTAGGAGGAGGAGGTTAGGTTGTAAGGTGTATCATAAACTCCCTGTTAATATATTGCACTAATTCTCTTGGTATTTCCAGCAACTGTAGTTTGCATTTACTGCATCTGATTTGGAATCCGAAGTTGGAAGCTTTCATGAGAAGGGTGAGTGAAATGTTGAACACTGTATGTTTTGAAAATAGTTTTGCAAATATGATTTTCAAACTCTTTGACACCACTTGAAACAAGGAAGAAGAAGGGCTTACTGGTGACTGGATATGTAATTTTTGTGGAGGTGTATAATCTTTTATATCCTCAGAAACTATTTATTCTCATTCTCAAATAATTTCAATTTTAGAAGGGGAATTATCCCACTGTAGAGTCACGGAGTTGCTGCTGTTGGATGTGCCTTTGCTGTTTATCTGAGAGCCTTTAGCACAGGTGTGTCTGGAAACAGCAAAGGTCTGCAGTTTGTAGGCCTTGGAAAAGGGAGGGTAACTAACCAGTAAGTTAAAAGTTTTATTGAGAAAAAGAAAAAATAATTTGACAGCTGGAGCACTACCTGGGATTCAGTTCTTTGAAGGGGGATGTCTTGTGCCTTTTCAATTGTTGGCATGGGAAACAAAGTAATTCACATTCTAAGAGAATCATTTTTTCTCCCCAAAACTAGGACACATCCATCTGAATTAAAATGGAAAGTGTCTTCATTAGGGAATTCCTATTTTAAATTGCACTGTTGCTTCACCCTAAATCAATGGTTCATTAACAAATCAAAGTTATCAATTTAAGCCAAGTAAAAAGTCAACAAATCTGAGCAACTGTGGAGTCAAAGTCTGGTGTATTTCCCAGAGTGTATAAATCAGTGTGATAGACCATCAGAGCACACTTAGTAATGGTGTTTCTTAGAGTAACTACATTGGAAAACCAAAGAAGGGCAAAGCTAATTAACCCTACATCTAGGGCAAAAGTTAGGATATTAGAAGAAAGCAGAATGCCAGTGTCTCCCTCTCAAGTTCAAACTGAGGCCTCTGTAATTCAAGTATGATATACAATATTGCTTGTAAATATTCTTTTTCAACTGTCAAGTAATTTTGGGAGATCAAATGTAACAGATCCCTTGGTGTTGAAGTCAGTCCATACCCCAGCCAGTGTTGAGCATGCCTTCCACCTCTGCTCACCTGCCTCTGAAACATTCCACTGCTGTCAGCACCGTGGATTGTCATCAATCCCTGGGCTAATTGAGATTCCCACTTAACTGGGGCACAGGAACTGAATTAAGAATAAACCTCACTGTTAAGCATTATCCACAGCAACACAGTTTATTTTTATAGCTTATTCCAGTTTTAAAAGCATACAAGTGCCAGCAACACACAGGTTGTCCTCTACAGCTCTTTGGTTTACAGCAGCAGGCTTATCTGACATTCAGGTTTCTCTTCCCAAGTGCAGGCACAGTCCATTACAGTTGCATGCATCCCATATAGCGACTCAGCTCATGAGCTTTACCAGTGAGACTGGAAAATGAAAAAATAGCAGCAAACACTGAAGTGTTTGTGTCCTGGACCAAATTTTAATGCTTAATCATCTCTTCAGCAAGATCCATTTTCAACCTGACAAATCTTGACAAACATCGCAAAACATCAAGTAGTTGCAAGCAGGATAAAAAATAAACCTTGCAGTGAGGGGCTGCTGAGCTGAGTCAGGGCCAAACTCCAGCCCTGCGCATCTGAGGACACAAGGCAGACACTGAAGTAAGAGGAGGCACATACACGTCTTGGTAAGAACATAATTGCACACATTTTCAAGTAATCCAAGAGGGAACTTAATTTACACTGAAGGTTTCAGATGTGAATGGTGACTTTGGTCTTAGGTTCCAGAATAAGATAACTTACAGGGACTTAATTTTCAGAATGTTCTGGAAATCAGGCCCTTTTAAGGGTTCTGGTCTACACCCAAGAGATGAAACTTTCAAAATGAAGTCACATTAACATTGTGCACTTTTAAGTTTATACTTACTGACATCAATAGCCAAAAATACCCAAAACATTTTAACTGTGAATAGGAGTAAGACATTGAGAAGAGGTGCATCAACCTTCATGAAAACCAAGCTGTAAAAACATTGACGGGATTGAAATAATTCCTTTCATAGTTAGAAATATATAGAAATTCCAGCTACAATAATTTTTCATGACTGGTAACTTAAGTGTTTTGGTCAGTTTTCTTTGAAGCATCATCTAAACATTCTTTGCTTCAGGGCTAAATACAGGAACTTAAAGCCTGCACTAGTGTTCTGTGGAAAAAATATATTACAGAGCTAAAAAGTATTTCCAGAAGTCAGTTGTAATTTTGACTCCCTTTCAAGCATCCAAAGAAGTTAGTACAAGGTTAACCCAAAACAACAAAGAAGTCAAATGTGAAGTTTTAAGGCACAAATGAGTGTCATAGAATGAGAATGTAACTATTAATTCCACTTTGAGAGGGAACTGGCTTGGAGTAAGATAGGAAATGGATATAGAGCTGTCTGAATAATGCAAAGAAAAAAAGTTCTTCCTGTGAAAGGTGTGTTGTGTACCCAAGTACTTTATTGGATTCATTGAGCTACACAGTTCTTCTGGTGCTTTGATAAAACCCCATCTGCAAACAGCTGCCCTGTACCACCCACATCTTGAAACGTCATGTGTCCTACAAAAGGGTTTGGGGTGGTTGCAGGTGGAGACACCCAAGCACTACAGTTTCTGTACACCACAGCACAGGGCTTCTTTCTTCACAGATGCTGTGCTCCTTTTCATGTCATTTTTCTAAGCATATGTGCGTGAGTGAAAGAAAAATATTTCATATTAGAACAGGTCACATTTGCTCAGGGAGGAATCTCAGGGAAGATGCAAGATGCTTGTTCCCAACCAGTCCTGTCTTAGCAAAACACTCCAGCCACAGCCTGGCAGGCACATGCGGGCTGCAAGGACATTCTGGGGTGTGATGGAATGATCCACCCAATTCCAGCATCAGGCCCGTGTGGTTTGGGGAGTCCTCAAAGTATGGGGCTTAAATTTATTTTCTTAAGTTTTAATTATCTTTTTGACTGTGATATCACAAATGATACTAAATGTTCACTGTTCAGGGAAGAATTTTACAAGCATGTTAATTAAAAATTAAAATAGTAGCTTTTGGTGGAGTAGGTAATGGCTGCATTTGTTCAGCTTTTCTGCTTATTTGTCCAGTGCTTTTCTGTAGTTCTAAAAGTTAAGATGTTCTCAGTAAAACAAAAAAAAACATATTATATTGCTGCAATGTAAGTCCCTACTTAATTCCTTTTGCCACTATTGGCTTTAAAAATGGCTTTAATGGTAAATGAGAGGAAGCTCAAATACACTGGAGTACTAGAAGATTTGTTGAGAACATGAGAATGCATTTTTCATACATCTATTTCATGCATAAAGTGCTTTTATTTGCTTTGTAGGCTATGATCCAAATCCATGGAACTTGTGTGGTTTAAGGAACCAAAAAGGACAGAAGGGTGAAGGCCAGGAAGGTATAAACTGTCTCGATTAGATGAGTTTGTATCCTGTTTGCTTACTAGAGAAAGTATGAAATAGCACAAACCCAGGAATAAACACAACTGTGAAGTGGGAATATTTTAATACTTTGCCCACTGTAGACAGCAGAAGCCTCTGACAGTGCCAAAGTCCTGTTAATTGTATCTGTGTGGCTCATATCAGCACATCCAGATAAAAAAAATGAACGTAACTGTCCCTGTTTAACACAGAATAAAACATACGCAGAAAGGAGGGCCGGCCTGCAGTAATTGGAAAGGATCAGATTCTGAATTAGAATACTACTGGCTTACTCTATGTTTTAATTTTTTCTTCTAGGGAAATTTGCATTCAAATTTACAACTTACTTGATAAAAATCAAGTATTTTCTGGGCCTTGTTCCTAATCTGTGTATCCCTCCCTTCCCGTTGTTTGGGCTGCATTCTCTGTGCTTACCTCACATTACCTTTTCTTCTCTGTTTATTATGAGGAAAGTTTATGAAATGTAGCAAGGCATGCAACAGCCTTGGAAAGGGTTCGACTTGATGCAAGATTTAGTGCTTGGGTCATCCGGAACAGATGGAAGCTCTCAGCTACTGACCACCCTTCTACATCTTGGAAAAATCTTGTTGAGAAATGAGTTGACTACAGAAACAGCTGCCTTGCTGGGCTGAGACACCTGTCCCTACAGCCCTTTAATCTCTTAGCTACTTTTACAGGATTAAACCATAATCTTCAACTAGCACGGAAACCAGCAAGAGGCAGTGACAGAATGCAGGCAGTAGTCATGTTACCTCTGTGCTGTTCAGAGGAGGGGGCATTGATAAACTGGGGCTTTTACGAGCTTTGGGTTAGGATGCAGTAAACTGCAGCAGTCCAGCCCAAGGAGGAGCAAGAAATACATCCTCAAAGCACAATTTGAATGCCAAGTACCATCCTTTTAGAAAAGCAGATTGGAATAGGTAGATTTGTCTTTTATCTGGGGACTTGAAGCTGAACATCCTCCCCTTTGTTTTAGGGGAGCATCTAAGTTTACCATTAGTCATGTTAATACCTGTTGCTACAGCATTTCACAGAATCAAGTCCCATAAACCTAATTTATTAGGCTACATTATTCCCAGGCAGATCAGTTTCCCAAGTTTTCCTCCAAGTACTTCATCACTCTTTGGGTGTTCAGGGGTAGACTAATTTGTATAAACAGTGAAAATTAATGCTGGTTTAGGCACCTTAATTCTTCACCTTTACCCCCTGTAAAACATTTTCAAACACAACATTTACCTTGAGTTTCCTCTTTCAGAAGTTACAAATGCACAAAATGATAGCCTTATGAAGTGACCAAGTAGTTGCTTGTCTACACAGCAAATAATTTCCTGAGCTAAAAATAAAAAATCAGGAGCAGTCCCTTACAGCAACTGATTAATTTCTCTTTTTCACTTATATAGGGAAACATTTAAATATTGTGAAGGACAGGATAACATAAATGCCAGTTGAGAAACAGCAGGTGGTTTTTTTAAGAGGTTCTAATATTTGTGGGTTTAAGTTCTTTTTTCACATTTGAAAGGATCCCAACTATTAATGAGTTCATCCCCGTTTCAGAAGACTCCTAGAAGCTTAAACAACTGCACTGAAAAAGTTTGTGTTTGTAAACATTTATTCTTTTGAACTGAAAAAGGCTTGCATCAGCACACATTGTACAGACTTGCAAATTACACAAGTTGAAAAAAGTTTTGTTTCATTTATGTGCAATGAATCTTTCATGTCCAGTGAGCATCTGCAAATGATGAAAACTTAAACCATTAAAAAGGTTTCCAGCACTTATCAAACACAATTATCTTAGCGTGAAAAGGAAGAGAAAGAGACCCATACTGGTGGGAACACAAAGTGCAAACATTTTGTCACTTGTATGAAGATACATAAAATTTCTTCACACTTTTGCTAAAAAGAAATATTAAAATGTGATTCAGTGAACATGTAACCTATTCATATTCCCCTTTTAGTAATTATTAAACTTGCTGGATCAGAAGCAAATTCTTCAAGGGTACAAACTTGTAATTTCTTTTGACATTGTTTGAATGTATTGCAAAAGAAAATGACCACCAAAGGAGTTAGTTACTAAAATGATATTCTTTAAAAAAAAAATAGAAAAAGAAGAGAAAGAAAAAAAAAGAAGAAAAAGAAAAAAAAGGAAAAAAGAGGAAAAAAAAAGAAAAAACCCATAAGGGACAAAGAGCAGGTGAACTTGAAGATCTTGGGTAGTTTGCTAGAAAATTAATACAATTCCTTGAGAATGGTTCTCTTTTCCCCTCCACCAATCCTCAGGTTCCTGCCTTGGAATGGACAGCTGTGTGCTGGCTGTGAAAAGAGATTATAAAATACAAATCTGCATATGGATTTTTATGAACATCTGCTGTACAATAGAACTTTGGATCTGATACAAGATTTCAAAAATATAAAACAAAACTACTATAAAAGTAGGGGGCATTCCAGCAGCATTCCTTACAGAAAGCTGCCTGTCGCAAAGATGATTCCTTGCTATTGTCTGGGATTAACTCTGTAAATTTTTTTCTTCATCTTGCTGGATTCACTGGGCTATTTATTCTTCAATGGCAAATGTCATGTGACAAAACATCCCAGGAGTCTCTATGAAGAGAACAGAAACCCCATGACATCAAACCAATCAAGGAGGGAGGACATGGAAGTAGTAAAGGCTGAGTGTCCAGCGGTGTAACTGCTACTGCGAGCTGGCCCTCTCCAGGACGTGGAAGTCGTAGTGCTTCTTGCTGGTTCTCAGGCGGAATTTGCTCACTGAGGTACTGCTCTGTCTCTTGAGCGCGCTCTGCGCGGCCGCCATGGTGGGGAAGGTGGCCAGAACCGTGTAGGTGGACGCCAAGTCCCCGGCCCGGGATGGCTCTGTGCCCCCACTGCCGTCCCCACCGCCGCAGAACCGCCGCTGCTGCTGCGTCTGCAGGCACTGGGAATCCCTCAGCCACCGGATCTTGGCACCCACTTTCAACAGTTCCCCAAAGAGTTTCTCTGCTTCCATACGAGTTATGCCTTCTGGCAGTTCAGTAATTTCTAGAACTTTTCCCACAACTGAAAGAAGAAAAACAGTGAATCTAAACTGGTCGTTGCACTTAATGATACAACACCCACAGTGGAAAATGACTTATTTCATACTTGTATTTCCAGTTGGCTGATACCAAATCCGCTTTGCCTTCCTCATATTCTGGAGAGCCTTTGGTCTCACATTTAGCACTGCTTACAAATACAATTTGCTTATTTGTACAAGCGTGCAAATAAAAGCAGGGAATACAAAAAGGGTCCTCAGAACAAAGAAGGGAAAATAATAAGATCATCAATAACTCATTTTACAGCAGGTTTGAGAACTCACTATAGCATCTCACTGGCCTTGCCTGGTAACTCTTCACACATCACCATGCCAAAAAAACTAGTCTGTCTTCTCTCAAAAAAAATCCTCTCCACTAAATAGAAGAAACGGATTTATGTGTAACTTTCTTTGACGAGCTGACAGTAGATAACACTTGCAGCAAAAATTCCTTCCAGTAAAGGTATGAAGATAGATGCCATCAGATTTTATTTGGATGACATCTTTACCAATGCCAAGGCGCTAATCTGTAGATCTCCTAGTAAGTCCCCCAAATCCATGTGTTTATATATATATATATTAGAAAGGGAAAAACTAAAAAACAAAACAACCCCAAAAAGCACAAACTAATTTGTGGTTTATGTCAAATTTCACTTGTTATGCCAGTAAAAGGAAGCAGGGGTGTGTATAATTAATATTTAATGTATCAATATCATAGAACTTAGGTCCAGTAAACTGACAAACTTGATCTTTCTTTTAGTACTCCAATCCTGAACTTCTCTGGTCTTCTCTCCAGCCTTCAAAGCTACACTTTTCCCATTTAACCTCCCTTTTCCACTCTCTCCAGATCACGTCTGCCTCTCCACCCTTATGTTTCCAGTGTTTGCCACGTCCGTTCCTGTGCAATACTCTTCACTCTGGCCCTTCTCACCTATGCTTTTCTTGTACATTCCCAGCCCATCACCATAACTCATTTTTCTGGAGGACTGTGTCAGTCAGCAATTCCATACCTGGTTCTCCTGCACCGAGATCTGCTGAAGCAGCCTTCTTTGCTGGTTTCTTTCCCCTGTTCCCATGTCTGTTTCCAGGCTGACACTGGAAAGATTGACATAAAGGGTGTACTTAAATGACAATCCATCAGTATCTTAAAATTTCTAGTCAGCTCAGTGAAAAGCAGTGCGGAGGAATGTCTGGAAAATAACCTGCACTACCATGGGACAGAAAATGTTTTCACATCCAGTTTTAGTTACTGAGTTTTATAATCCTACAGTCAGGCACATTCAATCCTTCACTACAGAAGAAAGAGAGGCAATGATGGGGGAAGAAAAAATCACCTTAAATCATCTTGGAAGAGCACCCCCTTGCCCCAGCCATCACATCCTCTAGCTGGCATTGGGTAGAACTGAGCAAGGTAGAGGCAGAGGGGGTCTGTGTGTCCCAAAAATTATATAGACGGAAAGACTTTTCAACTTTGCTAACACCAATATTTTGGGTTTGTTTTTCTTATAAGGAACAAAACCACTCTTTGTTCAGAATTACCACATGTATTTTGTATTTTTTTTTTAGAAATGGTTACTTGAATAAAAGAAAATCCTTTTAGCAAAGGGTCCCCCTTAGATTTTTGGAATTATAGTGAATTGCTTAAAATAAAAAAATCCATAATCTACTCTGTGCCTAAAACCCAAAGTTCAGATAAATGTTTCTCACTTTTTTTTAATACAACAAACAAGAACAAGGGAGAGTATTGACACAGAATAAAACTTATTGCAAAGCAAGCACCTTCCACTCAATTACTCTGCAAGTGCAGTAACACATTCCCCTATTCAAGATGGTTGTAGTAGTAGTCCTGAATTGGTTTTTTTTCATTGTTGCTATGAGATTGTTCTCTTTTAATACCTGTTGGCTTGTTACTTGTCCACGTAATAAAGATGGATTGTATTGCAGGGGTTGGCCAAGCAATGGGTATCTGGCATCTCCTTAAAGAGAAAGGTAATTAGAAGGGTTTTTCTGTTACAGGAAATCTTCCTCCAAGTCCCTCTCACACTGAGTATGTTACACAGAAGAGAAAGCAGAATCACTGTGCACAAAGCTGAGTGGCTGGGCTAATAAACTCAGAGCTGCCCTGATTCCATCAGTGTCAGTCAGCCACGTCCTGATCCCAAGGTGAAAAGGTACAAGCTTTTTGGTATTTAGGGATTACACTCAAAGTTTTTCTTCACTGCACTCTTAGGTAAGTATTTTTGTTTCAAAATGATCTTAATAAGTCAAAAGTTCCTCTCAGCTTGCTAATTTAGTCTTTTTCATGGTTATAGCCCTGATTAGGTCCCTCTTCACACTCCTATATGTTGCAAGGATCCACAAAAACAATGCACTAGACAATGCACTTTCAGTAATCACAGCAGACTGAGGGAGCTAAGAGGTGTGCTTCAAACAGGCCACCTGGAATTTTTACAACATCAGAATACAAAGCAATTACAAAGATCATGCAACAGATAAGACAAAGACAAGAAAATAAGGTTCTCTTTATCAATAAGAGAGACATACAGAATTTTCTGTAAGTTTTGATTTAAAGTAAATCTTTCTGTAAAACAGACCTGTTAATTTTGAGTTTGGTAATTTTACCAGGATGCTTTTACTCTCTGACAAAGATTTTTAAAAAATTATATAATTTTTAAAAAATGTTATCTACTATCCCATCTCAGTGAAAACTCCCTATTTTCTGTTTGTTTGTTGACATGGCAGCAGAGGATTGAAATTCTTCTACAAGGAATTTTTTGTGTCTTTGGGTGGGTCCTATCTGAAATACTAACTGAGGCACAGTCCTGGCTAGAGGCTCTATCCCATCATGCTTGTTGTTCTACAGAGGAATGAAGAATACACACTTAGGCAGTGGTTTGATTCAGTGCATTATCAACTAATGGTTTATGGTTAAGACTTGAAGCTAAATTCTAGCAAACATTTTATTAATATTTTCAGTGCTGAAATGAGAAACTTAACAGTATGAGAAAGTCAACGTATTACAGAAACTCACACTAATGAGGAGATGAAAAGCCTTAAGATATGTGGGACAGTATCAGTGCAGAGTGATAAGGTGAAATTTTAAATGATGCTTGAGTAAATAATTTTGGTGATTCTGCTTCAATAGCAATACTACTAAAGCAAGCCACAACTCATCAGAAAATCCTCACACAGCTTGTATTTTAAAACATTCAAATAGAAACCACACACACATTTTAGTTAACTAAAAATATACCTTGTCCAGGGACAAAAGGTCTAGAAAACTGGGACACAATAGAAAGAGGTGTCATTGTGGGACGGATGTTCTTCATGTTTGACAGCTGGGCTGGTGCTGGTGATTGGGCCGGTGAGGTGACAGGGCTGCCCAGTTGAGGACTGTGCTGCAACTGGAATAAATGACATGTTAGTGTTTTAAAAAGTACTACTTGAACAAGCTGAACAGCACCCACAGCCTTCAAGGGCTTAAATGAAGTTAAAATAGCTCTGTTAAGTATAATCAGAGCAAGATTTTTATTCCCCAAAAATAACTTTTGAAAAAATACAGAATTTATGCATATTTTAAGTCATCCTGGAGAAGCAAACCAGCACCTCCTACCTGTGCAGCACCGTCTAAAGTGCTGAGTTCCGTGGCCTTGTGCCCGCGGGGGTGATCACAGTAGTACTTGCCGGGTTTCCTCTGCGGAGGTGACGGGTTCCGCGGCGCGGCACTGCCGGGCACGTTGAGCTGCATCATTACCACGCCCCCGGCGGGCGGTGGCGCTGCGGCTGCAACACAAGGAGCCACAGGGCACAGTCAGCATACCCGGCTCGGTTCGCTTAGCACAACACTCAGGAAGGCACCAAGAAAAGGGGAAGTAACATAAGGATTTTGCTAAAGAAGCTGCTGATTCGAGAAAACCGGAGCAGTATCTTCTGTACAATTACATTTCCACTATCAGTTACATCTGCAATAGTTAACTTAGAGAGGGCTTCCCAAAACAAGAGACAGTGGAACCACTGAAACTCATTGCTGAGGATATTTCTGAAAGAAACCACTATTTATTAGTAGTTGACAGTATTCAACATTCACTGCAGTTTCTGTCAGAGCCATGTGTTGCAGAATGTGATATTAAGCAAAAACATGCTTCAGTTAAAAACAGAAGTTTCCTCGTTAGTTTTACATGATGTACAGCAATGCACTCAAAATTATTTTCTCTGATAGGATGACATATATCAGAAAGATCTGGGATCAAGCTTTAGTCTAGGCAAGCTTACCCTCACTTACAAGTTCTCTCTAGGAATGCTTTTCTGGGCAGATACTCCAAACTGATCCCAACACCCTGTCCCCACCTGGGTATTGCAGTAGCCACGGGAGTCAGGGGAGAACACTTGAATATCCAGGACTGTTCCACAAGGTTTCACGCCAGGAGCTGTGAGGAGAGGCTGCCCAAGAGACAAACCATCTCCCCCTTCTGCCCCAGGTAGTTTATATAATGTCCTTTTTATTTGTAAATGGTTGTTCGCAATTTCTTCCTCTGCTCTACCCACTGTTTACAGCATTTCTCAGAAACCGTGATTAAAACACACGGTTTCAACATCATTTAATCATCCATCTTTAAAGCTAGATTCTGCAATCTTCTCAATTTACTGCCACATCAGAGCATCAGTGAGGAGCAGTCAGATACAGATTATAAAATGCATTCATCTGGTGTTTTTTATAATGGACTATTGTTTTCACTACCCCTGGGCTCCACAGAAAGAAAGAGACTTCTTCAAAAATCAAACCAAACAATGTAGAATAAGGAACGCACAACATTAAAACTACATTAGCTTTTATAAATTGTATTTGGAAATATTTATGATATGGGTAATTGAATTATCAGTGTTTTCACATCTATACTTTCTTTCTAATGGCAAGTTTTACCCACGTATTGAAGCATCAGATATCTGGCCAGCTTTAGCAGAGGACATAAATTAAGGAGTCCCTGCAAGAGCCACATTGTGAATATTTCTGTTTTGTTGCAGAACAGAATAAAGTACAACTCTGTTTATGACTGCTACATAATCAGAATAATATACAACACAACAGTTTTGCACTGGTAAAGCCATAAACTTATCTAGTCCCTATGTGTAAACCTGAGATATACCAAACACCTATATACCCACTACATTTAACACAAAAATGGGTTTCATTTTACTATTCTATGCATATATTTATATATATATTATAAATTATAATCATTTACATCTTACTGGTTTATATACAGTATTTCATTCTGCAACACTCTAGCATACTCTTTTTTACTCATCTCTGTTCTGTGAGAATGGAACACCCAACAACAAACATATTTGTCTTTTGAAAGCATCTACAGCACCATTTCTAAAAGAGTGTCAATCTGATATGCAATTTAAACTGCAAAAGAAAACTTTATACATTCAGAAAATCTTGTTTTTTCTTTTGCTTCTAGTTCCCCAGCATTTCAGTAAATGAAAATAAATGGAGTTCTTTTCCTAAACAAGCATCTTGACAAAATGAAGTATCATACAGTGCATAAATCAGTTTGCAGACACTTTATGATCTGTCAAATCCCATGAGAGGGGACGTGCAGAAATCCTTCAAAGGCTCCCCAGATTTACAGTCCAGCCCCCTGTAACACAACTCTGCTACTTGTCTCTGTACCTGCTCATTGGCCCTACCTCAGAGGCCTTGATTCAGCATCTCAATGTCTTTACTTATTGAAAAGTGCATGTTTTGATTTATTCTCTCAGAATTTGCTCCCCCTCCCCATAGTGGGCTTCCTCCTTCCTGAAACTTCTTTAAACCACAGTTTACAGGTCTGAACCAGGCCATCAAAACTGCACAAAACCAGCACTTTCAGGATAGATTGGGAAGGCAGAAAAACAAACTAGTGCAAGGCCCACTTTAGACATTCTGAAATTACAATTTTCCAGAATTAAAGCCAAACAAACTTGAAGCAAAATGGGAACAAAACCAAACCTGCCCACAAACTGCTAATCCAGCTATCTTGCCACTTAACTGCATGTTATCTATTTACTAATAAACAGGCTCTAAAAATGCCTTAGAGAGAAATGTTTGTAAGAACACCACATCTGTAGCAGAATATAGGTCATTGATCTAGGGTTGTTTAATCTAGTGCTTGCTTGCAAAATACTGAGATAGCAGAGTTTGAGATTATCCCTTTTTTACCAACCAAGCCTCTAATGTATCAAATTCCCTACTGGTAAAATAAAGACAGTGCCACTGTGGTCACAGGATTGCTCTGTAATCCCTTGTTTGGAGGCTAACTCCAATGCTCTTATTTTCCTGACCAGTCCATCAATTTATGGTTAGAACTTCAGAGTTTTAAGTGTTTGGATACTAACATTTATAAAGGTTTCATGGATTGACAAGCTCTATGTCAACACTGCTTTCAAACACATTGAGGCTTCTATTTATACACCTTCTAAAAATTACCCAAGTATTTTGTAGATCAAAACCTTTTGAGCCTAAGTGTTTCTGCTGAGTAACATTTACCTGCTGAAGGTGGCCTCCAGGCTACCCCCATGTAGCCATTGTTTCACTTAAGTTCCACATTACAATTTTAAAAGATACAATAATAGCAATTCAGATGAAGAATTAAAAAAAAAAAAATCAGAGATGGCACTCAAGTTGCAGTTGTTCTAGCAGTTAGCCATGAAACCAATCTGAAAATTTACAGCAGGTTCTAGACAGAATGGCTTAGATGAAAATCCCAGTAAAATATACCTTTTTTTGGCTGCATGATGGAAAGACCAGTGGGTGAACTTTTACATGATGAGGGTGGAGACACTATGCTGTAGTGCACAATGGAAGCAGCCTGCTGTGGCTTTGACTTGGATGAAGGTGGCAATAATGTAGGAGGTGATGGCTTCTGACTTGAATGGTTGCTATAAACTATGAAAGTAAAAGCAGTAAATAAGGCTGCCATCAAAACAAAACACCCCACACAGCTCCGAAGTACTTTCAGCTTTCCAGCAGGTCAAAAAGCTACCCCAGAACGCTGAGTTTCCAAACTCCCCTCAAGACCTCTTAAGAAAATCACTGCTCCTACTCTGTTAACTGAAATCTAGACCGGATCTTGAGTAGAAGAGCCAAGTATGCTGCTTCCAAAACATACCTCACTCCTTCTGTCAAAAAGAAACCCAAATCTCAAAGTTTTCAGACCTATCTGGCTATTCAGGAAAGGATGAAAGTGATTCTGCTGCCAACATATGGTTCCCATGTCTGTCTCAACTCACCAGTAGATGTGCAAGGCATTATGATGTAGGTTATTGGATTTTAAGAAAGTAACTTCAGATATTTCAAAGATTAAAAAAATTGACATTTCAAGTTAAGCTGCCTCAGGGTGAAAAATGGAAAATAAATTCAAAAATGGAACAAAAGAGGAAATAGAATACAGCAGTTAATTCTAAATCAAATCCTTAATAGCAAATATCCAATCACCCAGCATAATTGGTAGACATTTTTTAAGCTTATCAATAAAACCTTTATTCCAACCTGCACACTGCTGTCCTTGAAGCTGCTGTGAGTTGCATGGCGATGATGTTCTAGGAAACTGTATCTGCTCTGATCCAGGAGGCTGCAAATATCCTACGGATGAACTGTAATAACAGAAAAAGAACATGACTAACAGACATTTATGCTACACTCATTTAATCACGACTTCTGCATTTGCTGTCTACATGTACTGCAAATCACTGAGCTTTTGTTAATTTTAAATCAGTAATGTTCCCACCTACCCCTGAATTCACTCATTCTTCAGAAGACTGAAGTTTCACACCTCTTCCTTACCAAAAACATGTGCCCTGCCTACACTGAGAAGCTGTACTAATTCACCTCTTTTGACATACTATTTTTGTGTCCATAGCTCTATACCAGCATAAAGACATGCAGAATAATAATAATAAAAAGACAATTTGTTGTCTTGCTCACTTAAGCAGGATTTGGTCTCAGTTAAGTGATCCCCACAGCCCCTGCCATGAGATTTGGGATGCAGAGCCTTATCTGGGGGGTGGTCCTGGGCAGCTGGTTCAGCACACCAAAGCACACGGCTCTGCTCCAGGGTCCACCGACACAGCCCAGAGAGGAGAGGGCTTTTCCAGTGGGGAGTGGGAAAAGGAACATGACTCCAGGGGATAAACAACCATTCAGTTGTTTGCAAACTGTAGGAAAAGGATGACTTCAGAAGTTTATTTATGCCAGCTAGTTTTTCAGGGTAATCAGGGGAAAAGTAGGTAACACACATAGTCAGATTCTATTATACCACTAATGCTCAGCCAGTACATCAGGTTGGTGGACGATGATCAGAACAGTCACTATAGAATCCTGTACTAACAGATAAACATTCTGAGAAAAAATCAATTCCTTCAAATTGTGGAAAAAAAGAAGG
The DNA here is from genome assembly GCA_013397865.1 of Struthidea cinerea. Taxonomy (NCBI): domain Eukaryota; kingdom Metazoa; phylum Chordata; class Aves; order Passeriformes; family Corcoracidae; genus Struthidea; species Struthidea cinerea. Next base: position 301,139 of record VZTI01003048.1, on the reverse strand, counting down.
TTTAATCCTCTTGGACCTACTATTTTTACCTATGTTGTCAAAACTTTGTTCCATCCTTTGTCCCATAGTTCACTTATATAATTTTAATTTAAAGATTCCCTTCCATTAAAGCAGACAAAATCAAGTGAAAACTAACACAGATGCTCTCACACAGCTTCTGATCTGCCTACTTATTCTAGTTTTCAGCAGTGACCTGTAGGTTTGATACTTTCAGCTCCTGCAGAACAGCATTCTGCTTTCCTTGTCCAAGTGCTGCAGCATAACAATTCTGATGAAAGCAAGATGCTGTCATTAGTTGCTAGTTTGCTCTGAATTCCTAATAAATGAGAGGGACATTCTAAATTACACAAAAGATCAAACAACCAAACTTAATTCAAACAAAGTCTGGGTTTAGGCCTACCTGTGACTTCACTCAATCTCAAATATAACTACAGAAAAGGATTAAAAAACCTTCAGATACAAAGAACAAGAATTCAGATTTAAGCAGATGAAACCATGTGGCGATGACAGAAATACTACTGAAGTCTCTGCACTCTCAAAAGGATGAACAAGCTTCATACTGTTGCTGCTTGTTTAAAAGCTTCCAGGTATTTTTAAATGCTGCACATTTCTAAGTTCAAAAAACTAGAGAAAGAAAAATTTGTAACAAGCATTAATCCTAATGAATTCTCCTAGGTACTTGCCTATCTGTTCTCAAATAGACTGCTTTGGGGACACAGATGTATATTCAGGGAGGGCTGTACAGGCAGACCAATTTGCTGCTACCAAGGTAGGTCAAAAAAAAAGAAAAGAAAAAAGGTTATTTATCAAACAAAAGCCAAGTTTCTATACTTGTTTCATAGCCAGCTTGGTGCCAGCAGGCCTCATCTACAACACAAAGTAAGCTAAGCTTTTTCCATACAAAGTTCCAAAAAAGAAGTCACTCTTTTTCTGGGATTCAAATTATTTTTCCTCTACACATTATTAATGTAATATCTTTGACAAAACCAGTGAATATGGATAGTCATCTTAAATATTACTGCAGAAAGACTGAGCTGCTGAGCACACTGGTGTTTCATGGTTAAGAAAAGGAATGCAGAAAATTTAAGAGGTGGAACTGCAGTAAAGTATTGCTGAAAGTGCTGTGGAGACAATGTTTTCCAGTCCAACAAGTATGTCAGTTAAAGCATAAAGGTTGTTTCATTTAATTGCATAAGAGCAAAAATAAATAGAGTGCCTGTAAGTCCGCCTTTAAAACAATAGCTTTAATATCTGCATTACTAAAAGCAGATCCTGTCAGTTCTTACAAAGCCACTAAGCCCAGCTGCTGAGAAAGCAAGTATCAGTTAAACTCACCTCAGATTGTTCTGTTGACCTGATGGAATGACACTGTAGTAGACTGGCATTCCTGTGGTGGGCAGTCCTTGACTGGACTGACTGGGAATTATAACAGGCTGCTGATATGTCTGCTGGGGCACTGCTTGGGAACCTTGAGGCACCGAAACCTGCAATGGGCAACACAGTAAGATTTTCTTCTGCTGACAATGTTTCTTTCTGACTCTTGATCATCACCCAGTTGATACAACACTTTAAAAAAAAAACCTCAGAAACTGAAAGATCTCTTGGAGTTTTCAAAATCCAGAAGAATAGTGGTAACAGTAGTTAAAATAACAATACTTTATTTAAAAGTTTATTTAAACCTTCTTCCCCCAAAACGGAAATGTTGGCTCCAAGGGACTCCATGAATTAACAAGATATTTTCTCTACAATAGAAAGTGGGGTGGTGGGAAGGAAACCTTCTGAGCTTTTCTTCCCCACCCTCTGAATTGGGGAAGGAAACCTTCTGAGCTTTTCTTCCCCACCCTCTGAACGGCAACTGACCCAGCACTTGGCTTTCAACAGGACTAGAACTTGTGCACTTGTGACAGACTTTCTTCTCACTTCAGTTGTGGGTTTGTATTGTTTAACTTCTATCCCCAAAGTCACTTTGACACCTGTTTGCAGCTTTCTACCATTTCTACCACAAAGCAATGGACTTAAAGAAAACCCCAACACTCAAACCCACAGAAGAGTCATTGGAAAGTTCTGAATACATTACCCACCTGATAAGATGGCACTGAGGGATATGGAACAATCACACCTTGAATTTGATTCCCAATGTTGTTGTGTTGGCCACTGACTAGATTTTGATTCTGAGACTGCTGAACTCCAACTAAACCCTGGTAGTTTTGCTGCTGGTTGGGCAAAATCTGGTAACCTGAAATTATACATTTTAATCTTACTTTGAAATAATGAACACATTTTAAGCACAGTTGCCTATGCAAAAATACATAGGTAGCATTTTCCAATGGCTTGTTTAATCTGGCAACTTCACAACAGTTGAACTTATCATGCATACAAAAAGAAGCCAACATTAAAATTAATAGATTTATTCATCTAGATTCAGCATGAAATATTATCCATACTGTTTGCAATGCTGCTCTCACAAGCATGCACTATTCATTTACACTCTGGGTTACATGCATTAACACCTTGATTTGACAGGTGATAGCTGAAAGCACTTGAACAAAGCATGCTAGACAGGATCAAACCCAATTCATTGCCTGGTATTGTGAACAAGGCCATTCCAGGTACTTTAGTTTGGAAATTCTACATATGCAAAATTCAGCTTGTACCTCAGGTGCCCCAGGGGTCAGAGCCTTATGACTGCAATTCAAAACTAAATCAGACTTCAGGAAAATTTGCATAGGCATGTGTGCAAATCTTTTCCAAAGGGGCAATTTCTACTGAAATCGGTAATGCTAAAACCAACTTGGGACTGAGAAAAATATTCCAAGTTCAAGCCACGTTGGTACATAGTGGAAGACATTTTATATTCAAAATTATCTTAAGGATACAAAGAAAGACTTTCATTTTCACTCCTCTGTAGTGTCTAAAACAATTTGTTATTGCTCAAACTGGTATCCTCTCCTATCTTTCAAAAATTGCCAAAAAACCCCACCCCACCCCAAAACCCCAACCAAACCACCCCAAGCATGAGTGCCAAACAGGAAATCTGTGCATTTATAAAGTCCAACCTAAACTCCCCTTTTCCTCTTTTTTCAAAAAGCGTATAGCAGGTAACTGCTACCATGATCCAAACACATGCAGAACACAAGTTCTTTTTGTCATGTTCTATCATACAGGTGTGCACTACTTACCACATCAGCAAAACCCCATCACAGTCAGTGTTTCTGAGACAAAGCCAGTTACCCCTCCAGAATAACAAAACTGGGCTTGTCAAGATGCACTGACGGCAAGAAGAGTCTGTGTTTGAGTTGGACACATTCACAGCCCACTGACCTTGACATTCCCCATGCTCCCTACCTTGGCATGGAACTATAATAGAGCAAATTTAGCTGCAAAACTCACTTGAGTTTTCTTTAAACTCTGCTAAAAAAAGACTTGGTCTATTCTGAAAGTAATTCAGTTAACATAAAACACCTTTTTGTGAGCAGCACCCACCGATGTTCATTGATTTCATCCATGCAGGGTACAATGAACATTGTGCACTAACAGCCTCAGCAGGCTCTCTATAGAAATTGCAACAATGAACACTAAAAGAAGACTGTTAATATAATCAAATATTGCTTCAGAAAATTAAAGGGAAGAAGGTTCAGTTTGTTAAAACCAAGACAGCTATTCATTAGAAACACACAACACTATAAATATTTTCAGAGGACTAGACAAAGCTTCAGAACAATACATGCTTGAAGTAGGATTAGTACTTAGAATTTTTAATAACTTAAGTTTGAACTGTGCACAAAATGCCCTTCATATCTGTAACAAACAAAATGCTTTAACATACTTTGTTACAAAATGATCTATGGCCCCTAAAAAGCAGCAGAATGAGAAGTTGTGGTGTTGACAGACCCAATCAGTGCACCTGCAGTCTGAACACCTCATGTCCCAGAAATTGCAGTGGACCTGTGAGTAGTTCTGCAGCCTTTTCTGGCACTTCCAAAGACAGACACAATCAATTCTGCAAGCAGAGGCAATTGGAACAATACGAATTGGCTGCCATGAAGGTTCCCCAGAGCGTTCCAAAGAATGCTCTATTTTTAGCTGCAGTTTCACCTCTGCATAGAGTGGGCTGACAGAAATGCAGCACTCAGCACAAACCCCACACCTGCCACAGCAGATTGTCCCATTACACAGAAATACTCTGAAACTGGAGGTAAAAAAAGGAGCAGGTTTCCTAATATTTCCATAAATCAAAAGATATCACAGTTAATATAAGAAAAGTTAACTTACAGAATACAGAAATACATTTTCTGAATAATGCATTAGGAGCGAGAAACAGTGTTTATTCAAGAACAGAAAAGCAAGTACAACCACTTGGTTAACAAGTTGGGAGTTGATGAGCTTGGTTATAACTATTAAACTACAGCTACTGTTACAACCGGGGTAGTTTTATCCCTGGCTTGTGAAGCAGAAGGCAGTTGATGTTCCTACAGGAACTGTAGCTCAGATAAGATTTTTAAACAACCTGTAGTTAGGTCTCATGGTAACTGGGCTCACATTATCATGGCAATCAGAAATGCCTTTTTCTTAAGGAGAGTTTTCTTCTCCCAACATCTTTTGGGCAACGAAAGCATTTTTATTAAAAGTGAACCCCCCCAAATATTTCACCTGAAACCCCTTTAAAAAGGAAGCCAGGAAGCAGCTGAAAAAGAGACCGGTTCACTGTGAGAAATGTAAACCTCTCAGACAGTGTTACGGCCCCGAATCCAACAGCTCATCAATAGTCAGGCCACTCCTCAACATTAGACCAGAAGTGGCTCCAGTTGCCATGCTCTCAGAAGCTGTCATCTTTTATCTGAATTTGTGTTTGCAAACTTATTTCATGGTTAGTAACCACTTTCTGAGATGAATAAACCCCATGGCTTTTATGTAATGCAAGATTTGTAACTCTCACTTTTGCTCAGGCACTTTGTGTATGAGCCAAGTAACGTGGTGCCTTTCGCTCACAACCACACGTTGCTAATAAGCATCAACCACTTCAGGTGTAGCTTTGTGTCAAATTAATACAAATATCAATGGCTTAAAATAAATTACAAGGGAGAGAATTTTCAAATACACTATCTTATGAGGTGTTTCCAGAACAGATAACATTACATGGAACCATCCATTTCTAAAATGCTGATTCAAATTTGCCTATAAAGCATTAAATGAGCCAAGCAACGGCCGGAGAGCAGTTTGGGGATTTCAGTTAAACACTAATTATGCAGTTTCTGGTAAGATCCTTCTTTCTCCATTAGTGCCGGTAAACACCAAGTAACCAAACACTGAATAGAATTATTGGCTGGAGTATCCCCATACTATCTAAACATGATCCCTTGACGTCAGAGTGCAGGTACAATGCACATGATCAAAGCAGTAAAGCAGCTGTCTGCACAGCTTGTTTATTTTATTTGTTTCAGGACAGAGAGGGAGTTTATCTGCTGACACTTTTCACCCACAGGTAGTGAAATTCAATTAAAATATAAAGAGCTAAAAACATACAAAAAGGGAACTTACCTAATAGCAGAAAGTTCATCCCTTTGCATCTTATCACCCCATGCTTTCCAATTCAGACTGGTTTGTTTGGGTACAAATGTACAGTGAGCTCTCTGAGTTAGGGAGTTTGTGTGCTATTCACACAGGGTGTCCCTGCAGTGGGAAGCAATCCCCCTTGAGCCTCAGACTTTTTACTATTAAGTAGTCTAGGTATTAAAAATTCTGAGGAAGGAAAGCAGGTTGTGTAATACAGTTGAGTAACACATCTCTAACACCAGTGGCTAACACAAGTTGCAAAACCAAGTAATTGCTTTTCCTTTGAAAAAAATCTTTGTGAACTGAACCCTGAATAACTCCATCAAGTGTTGCTACTATTGGAGCACTTCCTAGAAGGGCAGAAGAGGAGCTATCCCTCTTATATTCTACTTCATAGGACATAAATAAATCCAGTTAATATTTGTAAAAGCTGATCTTTCGTGCTGTTTCTGTAGAGCAACACATAGTTGGGGGAAGGGGGAGGAATTAAAAAAGACCTTCCTGAAGGAAACTCAGAAGGATGTTACATATTCAACTAAGAGCTGGTATAAAAGCCTGGTCTTTAAGGATCTCTGCCTCCAAACATCACTAGTTACTTCTGAAAGTTTTGACCATGAGTCAAGATATTACTGAAGTAAATTTGTTTCAGGAATACAAATCTTATTGAAGTCATAACAATATTTAGAAGTACAGATTGTCAGAATTATGGTAGCTACAGTTAAAATGTGTAAGGAAAAAAAGACAACAAGAAAGGAAGGAGATGGAAATGAAGCTTGCTAACATTCATAGAAGGGTAACTCCGACAGTTGAAAAGTCTTTACTAAAATAGGTAACCACGTAAGTCTCATTATATATTCCATCCAATACCCTGATATCTTTAATCATAGGACAGAAAGACAGAGTAAAACAGTATCACCAATATCTTCTGCACAGCACTCTTTTCATGCCACAGCATCTAAGATTAGTATTTTTAGCTTAGAACTTTCAGTCCAGGTACACCTCTGCAATGTTACATCATTTAAAGGTACTAATTCATCTTACTTTGCAAGTTACTCAGTTATTAGTTACTAAGTTACAAATTTTTAAAATTATTAACTTTTAAATTTTAAAAATCCTGTAATTAAAGTTACAACATGAGCCACTCAAAGGAATGGCTTGAATGCCAAGTTTCATGCACAAGCGACTCAAATTTTTCCACCTTTAGTTACACTTTGTATTCTACATCTGAACTTCTATTTGATTTGCAATTTTACAGCAAAGTAAGTTTACAATGAAAAACCAGGAGAAAAACCACATGAAGTGTTCTAATGAAATGCTGAAAGAGTTGAACAAACCTGTCTGCTGGCCAGGCTGTGGCAGGGCCTGGTTCTGCTGCGTGCTGTAATGGACAGAAACAGGGCGGTACTGTTGGCTGGAGTGCGGGTACTGGTTGGGGGTACAGTAACAAGGTGGCATCTGAAAAGGAACAATCAGAGGTTCATTACCTGCATGCAGCTCTAGAGCAGGCAGACATCTAAATGCAAAATGCATAAAACAAAGATCCAAAACTTATTAAAAGGTGCAATGGATGTTAAATTGTTCAGCGATTCAAAAATCACTTATATTACATAAATTCCTTCTTTAACAGCCAATTTCTCTACTTTCCTTGTAGAAGGAACAATCTCCAATTTCCACCAAGAGGCATTTGAGAGACAAGAAAACTATGCAGAACATGAGTTTTACCAGCTGCAAGTAAATAGGAAAACCTGTGCGATTGTTGCTCCTCAAGTAAACAGAAGTCATTCATTACAAAACACATACCCCAGAAAAGGCCCCAACCCCAGAGCAAAAGCACAGAGCTGCAGTTCTGCAGAGAGCCCCAGACCATACGCAAAGGTCCCGAGTAGAAGAGCAGGGTCAGTTTTTCACCGCAGCTTTCAGGAGGCTGGAAGGAGCCGTGGTACCTGTGGCACGGGCTGCTGCACATATCCCTGCTGCGGGAGCACGGGCTGGGCCACGGCGTGGCCGGGGCCCGAGTAGGCCGGGGCAGGCGCGGGCTGTGCCGAGGGCGCTGCGGCGGGGGCGGCAGTGAGGATGTAGCCGGGCTGCTGCGGCGCCTGCAGCACCACGCCGGGCTGGAACAGCGCCGGGGCAGGCTCGGCGCCTTCGGCCGGGGGCTGCCGCGCGAGGCTCAGGTGGCTGAACTGCGATCCCAGGCTGTCTTGCTGCAGTCGTGGGAAAAACAGGAAAAAATACATTTGCAAATGCACATTCAAGGAAAAAGAAATAAAATAGCCAACTACCTCAGTAAGTTTCAGACAGCATGTCTCACATTACTGTGCATTAGCAACGGCAGCCAAAGAACAACAGCAAAGAAGATGGAACAGTAGCAAATTATCTTCAGGGCTGACAGCAGGAGAGAACATCCATGTTCAGACTTCGCTGTTTTCACTGCAAATATTTTGCCTTTCAGATTACATCTGCCTTTATCTACTTATTGTGAGAATTCATTTGTCAAAAAGAAAGTTCAGAATTTGTGTCACTAACATTTTCTGATGAGACTCCAAAACTTGAGTGAAAACGTCTAACCCCAGTTAAAATAGCAGGATGCATTAGTATTGCTGAAGTAAATTTTTGGTTTTGAGAGCTTGACATAATGAGGTTCCAATCCCGAGTTACAAGGTACATTCCTCTAACTTAGCTATTATTCTACATGCAAAGATTAATTATCTTTTAATCTGAAACCAAGTAACAACAGAGAGAAATGTGTTCCAGTGGTTACCCTCTATCTGTGTTTTATTAACATCTGAAAGGATGCCACTGATTGCACTGAGCACTGCAGGAGTCCTGTGGAATCTGAAACTTCTGTTACTGTAACCCCAAGCTCCTTCTCTTTACAAGCAATTCAGCATCAAATTTGCAACATCCTGGAAATTAGAAGTGGTCACTAACCAGTGTTGCCTTTTTTTTTTTTTTTTTTTTGCTAAACAGGAAGATTTGGTTCATACTTCAAACATACTTCAAAAGTGGACTCTCCAAACATGCAGGAACATTAAAATTATTTTAAGACCACTTGATTTTCTCTTAGATCATCCTGACGATAGCAATTAATCAAGAAAAAAGTAAGTGCAAGCTCCATCTTTTAGTGATTAGCTACATTCACATTTTATGATCTATTTTTTTAGTTTCCAAGCTAAAGATATTATTAATTACTGCCGGAAATATGAATTTGCACCTAAAACTTAATTTAGAATAAGTACCTTTAGTATGTATTTAGTACACCTTTAAAAGCTTTATTTTCATTAGATAATAGTCTGACTTTGGTATTACATTCCTTAATGGTGCCTATTAAATGCAACTATAATGCTTTTCTACTTTGGATTTTACATTCTGCTTTTCCAAATCCTGAGATTTTGCATGCGAGTTTATCTTATATCTAAATGTCTGAAGGATAAACCCAAGCCATACCAACACTGATTTCTGTTACTTTACCAGCATAAGTAAATTCTGATCCGGTCAGTTTGTCCTGCGGTGACGTGTATGGTACAAGCAGGATTAAGCCCTGGAACATGGCATTCCCAGTAAATGGAGAAAGCACACCCTCCTGGTGCCAGCTACAGAGGTGTTACACTTGGATTGCAATCCAAGACCATCAATCCTTTTCATTATATTACATAAGCTACCATCAGCAGGAATAAATTTTTGAAACTGCCAGGGCGCTTAGTATTTGAACCCATTTCCTGAATGTGAAATGCTCTGAAATTACTACAAACCTGGAAAGAGTTTCCTTTTCTGCTTTAGCGCCTACTCAAACTCTCAGCTTCAGAAAGGACATCCCTATTGACTTCAGCTAAAACTGTATTTATTATAAGACATTTCTGATTGATGTTGAAAATTAGCTATTGAACACTGTGGTGAGTTAACCCTGGCTGGCTCCTAAGTGCCCACCAAGCCACTCCATCCCTCCTCTAATCCTTAGCAATACAGGGGGAGAAAATATGATGAAAGGCTTATGGGTCAAGATAAGGACAGGAAGATCATTCACCAATTACCATCACAGGCAAGAGAGATGCAGCTTGGGGAAGATTAAGTTTATTTATACCAATTAATAACAGAGTAGGATAGTGAGAAATAAAAACAAAACTAAAACCAGCTTCCCTCAACCCCACTGCTTCTTCCTAGACTCAACTTCACTCCCAAATCTTCTACCTCCTCCTCCAAGTATCACAAGGGATGGAGAATGGGGCTTGTGATTGGTTCCCAGTCATGTCTCTACTGCTTCTTCCTCCTCACTCTTCTGCTCCAGCATGGGGTCCTACCCACGGGATACCATCCTTCACAAACCTCTTCAGTGTGGGTTCTTCCCACAGGCTGAAGTCCTTCAGGAGTGGAGTGCCCTAGTGTGGGTCCTACCAGGACTTGCTCCTGAAGGGCTCCTCTCCATGGGCTACAGCTCCTGCCAGGAGCCTGCTCCTGAAGGCTCCAGCTTCCTTCAGAGCATCTGTGCCTGCTCTGCTGTGGGATGCTCCAAGGGCTGCAGGGTGGATATCTACTCCACCATGGTCCTTCATGGGCTTCAAGGGGAGAATCTGCTTCACAAGAGTCTCCTCCCCAGGCTGCAGGCTCTGTTCCAGCACCTGGAGCACCTCCTTGTTTTCCTCCCTCTGGCCTCAATTTCTGCAGAGTTGTTTCTCCCTCCTTTCCCTCACACCCTTTTCCAAGCACACTCAGAGGTGCCACCAGTGTGAAGGACTGACTCAGCCTGGGCTATGCAGTGTCAGCCCTGGAGCTGCCTGAAATTGTCTCTGTCCAGTGTGGGGGGCAGCTCCCAGTCTCTTCTCCCAGGAGCCATCCCTGCAGCTCCCTGCTGCAAAACCTTGCCACATAAACTCAACACAAACATGCACTCAGTAGAGTATCAGAGCAGACTTTAACCTGGACTCCAGCTCAGATTCTTCCTTGGATAACAATTCTCCTTTACTAAGTTTCAGTTTCACTTTGTGTGGCTTTTCTTCTTTTTTTTTTCCTGTTTTTTGATAGACTAAGATATTTCATTTTCCAGCTTCTACTTACTAAACAATGGATACTAGAGAAGTGGGACTGTTGAAAGTTCTAGCAAAGAGGCTACAAAAAGGTAATCCCAGAAAATCAGAGCAGCCAATCCCTCAGAATGTATTAAGGTTCAGCAGAAGAGCGAGCAGACAAGGAGACAATACAAAACAATGGAAAGAGGTTAATCCAGAGACACAAAAAGGTACTGACTGGCTAACAAAACAGCACTGAAAAACTTTCTTTACAAAGGGAAATAATGTATCTCTAAATATAGAGATATATAGATATAGCCTTAATTGCATATATTCCCACTGAACTTGAAATGTTCCTGTCTTGGGCACTCAGGTGATGGGTCACTGTGATTGAGAGCCAGCCACTACCCTGGTATCACACAGCACTCAAACAGCCAAGCAAAGGTCAGCAGCCACCAGAGATGAGCCTATGCAGGGAGCAGAGAAGAGAAGGTGTAATACCACAGAGTATTGCTGTGCAGAGGAGGCTGGCAGGAGCGGGGGTGGGTACGACACTGCGGAGTACTGGACAGGCTGGGAGGAAGGCTGCAGAGCCCGCAGAGGCTGCAGAAATAACAGGGTTATGAACAAGGTTAACACCAGAGTAAGAGAAGTGAAAACAAGTCTTTTGTAACAGAAATAAGTAACTCCAGAAGAGCAACTTGCTCCACTCTCAGAAACAGAATGGACACTTCTTTTTTCCTAGGCTTAAGACTGCATAGAATGAAAACAGAAGTAACACTGAATATCTCAGTCTCCCAAAAGACATCCATTGCTTTATTTGTAATTCACTATATAAGATATGTCAGCAAATTGCTTCTATTTAACATTTACTGTTTCCTTTAGAGAGACTAAAATCTCCACATGCATTTTAAACACAAGCTCTTTCAAACCATCTAAAGGCAGAATGAATTTACTACTAACCATAGATTCAAACATACTACTTTCATTTATTCAACAGTACTAAAGTAGATAGCTATCTATTTTCTCTAGATAGCTATCATTGCTCATAATATTTCAGGCAGGTTTAATTCCAGCATCTATTGAGAAGGTAATCAGAGAATTAGTACAGAACTCGTGAAGAAAATGGCAAATATTACATACACACTTGTGTGAACTAGAAAGAGTACAAATGAGACCTTTTTCAAAACAGACCAGCTCTACTGTGGTATACCCAGCTATCTGAACAGGTTTCAACAGGGAAAACAAACAAAGGTAAAGGTTTAGGTGAAGTTCTATAAATAACTTTTGGATAAAATTTAAGAACCATCTGAAAATACCACAGGAGACTACAGCCAGTAGCTTGGTGCCTGAAATAGCTGCTGCCCTTCTCCTGCCCATACATTTTTGCTTTTCTTCTCCTTCTAGGGCTGGGGCAGTCTTTAATCTGGCCTATTTTACTAAACTCTTGTACAAGACAAGGATAAAACACACCCTGTACTCTTGTGTGTGGTTTTCTGAGCAGAACAGGCTGAAGTGCTACTAATGAGATGTTCATGCTGTACCAGTCCTAAGATACTCCTTCTGTGCCATGACTCCTGCTTGTGCTGTATAGCCCAGGAATTCATCTGGCTGAGAAACAACCCTAAGACAAGAAACCAAAGGTTCCAGTTGGATTGACTCTCTTCCCAGCTGCCGATTATATTGCTCTTAATGCCCGGGTAACTCCACATTGCAATTAGGGATGAAGGCAGAACCTCTTGTTCTTGATAACGGAACATTTTCATACTAAAATTCCTCAGTGTTTTTAAGAAAAGGCTGCCTACCATGCTCAGGTATGGGCAGAGCTGATCGTTCTGAGGACTGGGAGGGGAAAAACCCAGTTACCCTTATCTGTGTGACTGTTGTTCACATCCACTGCAGCAGAATAAATAACCTCCCTGCCCCTGATCTCAGAGCTGAGTGAGAGCCCAGCCCCAGTGTCCCTGAGCATGTGTTTGACAAGTGCACCTGTGAGAGGACGGGGTTTGCTCCGGGCTGGTGCTGGGCTGGGCTAGGCAGGGCTGGCTGAGGTGCAGCTCCAGGCACTTGGGTCCTAACAGGCTGCTGAGGCAGGGGAGGATTGTACACAACTGGAGTGCCATCGGGATTGAGGAATGGCTGACCTGCCAAGGGAAAAGGGAACAAACACAACCAGTTGCACCATCTAAGCTGCGAGAAAACAGACAAATATATTTATAGCAAGCAAAATGAATAAAATAATAAAATTGAAAAATAAGTGAAGTCATACTATTTTATATGACAGATTCGTGCCAAATGCTCACAACTACATTTATAACAGCAATGACTACATGCAGCTAAAACCCAAACCGTTTAAGCTAAACAAAGATACCCCAGTCTTTACTTAGTGAACACATAAATATTTCTTATATCCTACTCATCTTGAAACTTTATTTTTAATCAAGTACCTCTAATATGACAGGAGTAATAAAGGAAGACCCTACTAAAAATACTGTTTTAAGGATCTTGTAAAAATGAAATCTCCTTTAATCAATTTGAACACCAATCAGAACACAGGAGAGCTTAAAGGCAAATATTTTTTGAAAACTATATAAAGCAATAGCTGCCCTGGTATTGCCATGACTGCTAATGAGATTACTGATAAAGGACTCTCTTCCCCTATATTCTTAGATTAATTGGCTTTTAGCTTTCAAAATAAATAACATAGTATTATTCTCCTATTTAATAATTTGCAACCTCAATATTACAGCAATGGGCCAGTGAAAAAGAATTGAAAAATAAACTCCATAAAAGTAAATTATAAAAAAACCAGTGATTTCTTTTTGTGCCTGGGTTGGAAAAAAACCCAAACAAATGGAAGGAACAAGAGCCTGCCTGGCAAGGACCTGTGCCTACCTGCTTAGTGACATGTGTCCTGGCCTGGCTTATTCTGATGCTTAAAGGGCCCAATACTGATGTAAATTTTTCTCTCCTCTGATTTAAAGATATTCTTGTCCTTTTCAGAAAGGTATAAACTGAGCCTAAAGCCTTTGCACCCTGTCAAAGCAGACTAATGCTCCTCCAGACTTCTTGGTCCCAACATATTTAAATACAACTGCCCAACATAAAGAGTGTAACAGTTACTGAACAAAGGACCGAGAAATTCGTGGCAGACACAGAGGGAGCATGAACAGACTCGCAAAAATAAGCTGCAGCAGCTGGACTGCAGCTCATCAGGTGACACTCAACTGAGCTTAATAGATTTCTCTTTAACACTCGAGAATTGGGAATGTTTACATGAACAGGGAGTCAGATTTTCTTATTTCCTTCTACCACTTCCTGCTAATCACTGTAGCTTCACTTGTTTCTTGGAGTGTCTAGATAAGAACTGTCTCTTCCTAATTCCCATCTTCATCCAGTGAGAACAACGGCTCTGCTGCCCCAAGGGCACAGAATCCTCTGTCAGAAACTTTGAGGAACCAATCTCTGCTTTTGGAACTCTGGCTGGCATTGGAACAATAAAGCCAGAGGAACAATTATAGAATACAATGATTCGAGTACATCAGAAATCGAAGTTTATCTGCACCTAAATGTTCCTTGTTCTCAAAGTGTTCTTCATCTTTTATTAGAAGCTTATAAGACATTAACGTAATTATAAAAGACTATTAATGAACTTAGCTCTAAGATGACAAATACATTCTCCTCCAAATCCAATGGCTATCTATGAAAATTAGGTCCTACAGCAACTCATTTGTAACCAAATTTTTAGCAATTGATTCATATTAAGAGATAAGAGAAATTTATCTTTTTCAATGCTATACCTTCTAGTTAAAGAAATTATTTACTACATGATCATTTTAACAAACCCAATGAGAAACAGATTGCTTAAAACATCATGTGTAGTTATATTCAAACATAACCAAGATCATCTACAGAATGATGGTAAATATATCCTGAAGTATTCTCTTTTCCACAATGAAAACAAATCATTATACTAAAATTAAAATATATAATTTCTTAAAATTATGTTTGACATAAAAGGTAAATTAAAATTTTCAGGATTTCTTAATTTCTACAAGATGTAAAAGTTTGCCCAGAGAATGCTAACTCATTATTTAATCCAGACAAGCTATTACAGATCTCCTTGCATCTACATTATGAAGTATCAATTTCCTAACTACTTGCTAAAAAATATCAGTATTGGCCAATTACACCAACGCTGATTTAATCCTATTTTGAAGTGGCAAGGAGAAGTTTAGAAATAGCATTTCATCCTGTGCTTCTTTCTTTCGCTTGTGTTAACTCAGCCTTGAGCATAGAGATGAGGGTATGTTGCATCAAAAAAAATGAAGGATGATAGGATTTCTATTGACTTGAAAGAATTTTTCTCAGGCTCTCTCCCCTCACTGAAACTGTTTTATAGTAGCACTGGAAAAGACTTTTTCCTCTCCTGAAAAAAGCTGGAACAATTAATTTAAGTTATTCTGTGTTCTGGATACTAAATCATATGATTTTCATATTTTGTGCAAATCACTCATTAAAATTTTATATGTAAATTAAAACTCTTCTAGAGAAAATCATGTGAGTTTACTCATTCCTTTGATCCTCCAGTCATGCTTCCTTGTTAAATTAAGTGCATTGAACAAACACAACCACATTAAAAAATAAAGAGAAAAATTAAGGACAAAGGACAATACTGTCACGAAGTCTTATGCAAACACTCGTGCATTTTTTTCCAAGCTCCCCAGTGTAACAGAGATACCCCCAAGCATGTACCAACCTGTTTGAGGGTTGACCAGCACACTGCCAGGCGGGATGCCCGCCGCTTCCAAGGGAAGCAGAAAGAAGCTACTGCTAGCAGCAGGTGCCACTTGCCCGCTCATGCCACCATCAAAGGAAAGAGAGTTACTAGAGCTGACAGTTGGATACACGGCAGGTGTGCCAGGAGAGGGCTGGCTTAGAGCTGGCACTGGAAGAGGCTGCTGGCTGTGAGAGAGAGAACCCGTGGAGGACCCTACACTACTAGAAGACTCTGAACCTAGGAAAGGAGTAACGAGAAATTGGTTTTACCTGGAGACAGTAACATCATGCTCACTTTAAAATACACACTTGTAAGTGCTCACCCTGATAGTTCAGCATTAAGCCCATCATTCAACAGCAGCCTTGTCAATGGACTCCCCCTCCATCTCCCCTGGAATACCATTACAAGGTCCCTTCTGTGAACCAAGGGTCAATTCAGCACTGCTTTGCACTGCAAAATGAGGCTTTCATATCCATCTCTGGTTTTCTGGTCAGAATATGTGTATTTGTACCTCCAGAATTCATGGAGGTGATTGGATGCACTGAGGCAGTGAACACCCAGCCCTAGGTCCTGCAGCTGTGCAGGTGGGGGCAGTGCAGGGAATGCACTGCAGGGCCCCAGTGTCCCTGTGGATTCGCCAGCTAAAGTCTCATGCTCTGCACACACAGCCTGCATGCAAGCAAGGACCGGTTTCTTTCCACTACTGGGGGTCATATCTTCTCTGACTCACCTGTTGGGCACTTTGCATTACACTACAACCCACAACACTCTTTTCTTTCTTCCTCTGACAATTTGCAGGCTGAAATCAAGAATACAGCTAGAAAAAGTGAGGGTAATATAGTAGCTTTAGCTCGGCTTTATGCAACAATTGAAATTTCAAAGGAGTATGAAATAGCCAATTGAAAGCAGTAATCATTTTACAGATATGAATTACTGTAAACATTGCAATGCAGTGGAGAACCAGACCCCGAGCTTCCTGAAAGCCAAGGCATGCAGCTAAAAGAAATACCCCAGAAGTCCAGTATGGAGAGGTCTGTGGAACTGCTGTTCCCAGGTCACTCTACATCTGGAGCTTTAGATACACAGTTTAGCAAAGACTTAATAAGAAGTATATGATACTTGCAGTACTTGGAAACAGAATATAGATGTTTAAATTTCAAAACTCCTCATTAGCAGCCTCAATACAATCTAGAAGAAAAAGCAAGACTCAAGAAGCACTCTGATGTAATTTATCTACTGCTTTGCCGTCCTCCATAAAAGTTGCTAATTGTAACTCTTCTACTTGTGCTTAGGAAGAGAGCAAAGCTTGAGGCACTGGTCTTTTTTATTGAATGAAGTGAAATCAAAGCTATTAATTGTAAACTGGGCGAGACAGCACATCCCAGCTCTGTAAAACCATCATTGCCTGAGCACAGTTACTTGGATTCGTTTCCAAGTGTATTCACTTCTAGATTATACAGAGAAGTGAGGCTGAAGCCATTATAACCAGAGCCAATTACATCCCTGAACAAAGTGAACAAACCCAAGTTCAACATGTGCCAAATCACCACAACCTGGAACTGCATGAAGCAACAACCATCAAGGTGGGCATTCCAAACCTGGAATGGTAACTCTCAGAATGCCAAAATAAGGTTTCCAGCAAAAATTTTAAGAATCCATTTATATTCTTGAAATTTAGCCAACAAAGACTTCTAAGAATGTATTTTATTATCAGGTTGCAGTTTCTTTTCAAGCTGTGCCAAATAGCATCACTACACTGCTAAATGGAATAACTCTGTATGATGGCAGAATTTTACAGCAGAAGTACCTTGAAATGTTTTTGGTTTTTTTAGACAAGTATACAATGGACAAATAGAATTTGTTACTGTTTTACTGCATTAAGATATAGCAGTGTGGCCATATACCTAAACGGTAGTGGTGGCTTAAGGAAAAGCAGAAAATTTAAATAGATACTCATTAGAAACCAATTTTATAAATAAGATCAAAGCCAATATTAATAAGGCAAGGAATTATATTCTGCTTTTTTCCAGTTCTACTTCAAATTCTGAAGCAGCCTACCAGTAACCCACCCATGTATTACAAACCTCAAAATTCTCCACAGATTAGCAACTGGATCAAATTATGTTGGCATTTAAATACAAATATTTACTAAATTTCATTTTTGACCCACAGTAGATTCATTCCCATATCTTCTGAGATTTTGTTTTCACATTAATTACAAATTAACACACCTTTGAAACCCAGACTCTTACGAGTTTTTTCCCCAACATTTTTGAGTCTTAAACAGTACACTTCATTTCACTGACCTCATTTCTCATCAATCTAAAAATTAAGCATTTTAGCTATATTCATTTTAATTTAACAAAAGAAAGAGAACACAATATAAATAACTACCAATTCATAGACTTTAATGCTGTTTTATCTGAGCTGGTAGGATAGCAGTGCACAGTTTCCTAAGACCATGCAATGCAGCTTTGCCCCACTACAACTGAAGAGCTGAACTCCAAGGATTTTATACAAAAATATTTCTGGTAAAAAACGTTTTCAAACCCTTTGTATGAGATGAAATGCATTAAACTTCAAGCCAGCTACAACACACTTGAACATTCTCCTTCCAAAGCCAGAAGTGTTCACCTCATTTGTTACATTACGGCTCTAGGGCTGGGTCCGTAGGTGTTCCACGTGTGCAGCCCCCGTATGCCGAGGGAATGGGATGCACGGAGCCTCCCCACCCAGAACACCTGCCATGCACACCCAGCTCAGCCTCCAGTGCCTGCCCTGAGGCTGCTGTACCTGTCTTGGACAGCCTGCCCGTGCTCTTGCTGCTGCCAGAGCTGTCCCCGCGGGTCAGCACCGAGATGCCGCTGAAGCTGCTGGCCTTGGTGACTGCGGGCTTCAGGTTGCGCAGGGAGCTGTCGGAGTCGGTGCTGCTCCAGGGCCGCGGCTCGCAGTACCTCAGCTCGGTCTCAGTGCTGCTCTGGTGGCTGTTGGCCGATCTCCCCGATGTCTCCTTATTGATTCTGCAAGTTACAAACTGAACTTTTAGCACAAGCAGCACTTGTAAAATAAGGGAAAAGAAAAAAAAAAAAAAAAGAAAACAAAAAACAAGAAAGAAAAGGTAAATGCATGCAGAATACTTTGGGTTTTGTTTGTTTAAAAGAAAGCATCGAATACCTAAGTATCTGTCGTCTTTGTTGTGTACTATTAGTTTCTTCCTCCTGGATTCTGTTGACATTTTAATAAGATAGCTTAATATTTATTAAGAAAATAGGAAGACAAAACAGAATTAAACGGTAAATTTTCTTACCTTTTATCAGTGAAATAATTCTCTTGGGAACACAGGGACTGAGGGGCAAAGAAGTGCAGAAATTAATATGAATGGCATCTAGAACCCCTACTACAAAACACATAGCAATCTGGAGCTTTGTGCATTATACACAGACTTTTACAGCACCCTCTTTACATTAAGCTGCCTGAGAAACTTTATCTCTTGGTGAACAATATCCATGAGGAAACAAGACAATATAAAAGGACCCACATGCAGGAAATCAAAGTCAGCATCAGGATAGTTACAATGCTGGTCAGTTGGTTTCTATCAGACTTCTTCTGAAGTTACAGTTCTTCCCTTGGGCCTTCTGTCACTTGCAGCTGGTGTGTGATTCCCAGGGCTGTCCCAGCACCTGAGCTGCCTTGTCTTCTGCTGGGAAGGGTGGAGGGGGAGAGGCCACTGCTGCTGCAGTAACTGCTCACTGCTTTGGGTACCAGTCTGGGTATGCTACAGAGCACATGGAACAGAACCAAAAAGACTGCTCCTGACTCAGATTATGTTGTCCTTGACTGTAACTACCAACATCTGGCACAAAGCTTCTAAGGTACCATTTACATGGTAAATTAAGATGCAAAAGGAAAATATAATTTTATATCCAAAAGTCCATTCTTCTTGTTTGTAATTAAGGTGAACAAAAAAATTAAACTAGCCTCTCAAGAGCTCATTACTCTCTTCAGAATGAGAATCTGGTTTTGGATGTGCAAGAGCTACAGATAAATGTCAGAAGTGGATTATTAAAAGTAACGCATACTTTTAAAGATTATTTTACTCAATATAATCACTACTTGCAATTGAGTTGTAGCCTACAATGTTGTCCTGCACGGTATCTCCAGTCAGGAGATTAGGCTGTGAGATTCCTGACTGGAATTTCACATATGGGACCTCAAATCATTTTACTGTGATTTATAAGATGTGTTTGCTATAGGTACAAGTGAGAAAAGAGTTTTTTGGTTTTTTAATTTGCTTAGGTTTTTTCTCCTTTCATTTATTGCTCTGAGCAACAACTGAAATAATTGCAGTACCAAAACTCTGTAACTTAATTGCAGCAAGGAGCAAAACAATGCAAAGGGGGAAAATGCATTGCACTAGATAATGCTAGAGAACACTCCTAAATAATTCTTGGGTTGAGTTTCATACAGCAGCGATTAGAGAAAACAGAAGATTTCTCAGTAACTGCAGTATCATTTAAAACTCACTCATGCCACTCTCTCTTATCTGCTCAGTGTCATTCAGAAACAAAGTTTCCTGGAAAGCCACCTGTGCATGTATGTGTGTGAAGGATTCATAGAAAACAGTGACAGATTGTTTTTGATACATACATCTTGTGCAAATATCCTTTCTCTAGCTCTCTGATATTCTTCTTCACGTTCTTCTATGGATTTACTTCTTCTGTCATCTTTTAATCGTATTCTCATCTAAATTAAGAGGTACAGTGTCAATTTACACAGGAAAGCAGTAAGAATGCACAGTCAAATACAGCACTTGGAAGGAATAAGTTGTGTGTGCTTTACCTGGTTGTCATCTTTGTCTAAACTAGAGTTGTCTCTCTTAAGGATGTACCGCTTCTGGAAGTCATCACTCTTCTCATCCTTTATATGCTCACAAAACTTTTGGTCAGGTCTGAGAAAAGTCGTTACAAAGAAGACATTTATGGTTTTGTAAACATTTCCTGCACACACAGTGGAACAAGCTGAAGTATACTCAAGATTAATTTTAAATATACTTAATATTCCAACTGAAAGAATAGATTTTGGCTGCCCAGGCAATGGAAAAGATGAGGTGCACAGGGGTGCACCTCAGGACAAGTCCTGTCCTGAGGCATAACAAACCTGCTTTTAAAAACCTCTTCCTCCTTCAAAGGAACTAAGCTGCAACTTCTGCTGCAACTCCCAATTAAGGTGGGGGCAAACCACATGCCCTTGGGGAATCAGAAGTGCTTTGGAATCCCGACTGGTGCCATGCAATGGATATTGGGCATGCATGGAAGTGAAGACAGGTGTTTGCTGCTAGAGCCACAATACCTCAGAGAGTTCATTTCAAGGGAAAACAGAAGAAAGAAGGTAGAGGAGAAAGCACTGAAACTTAGAAACTTCTAAAACAAAATTAAGTAGAAATGAGTAAGAGAAGAACAGTATAATGCAGGCAAGCGAGAGCTTCACACAGTCATAGGGAGAGAGTGAAGTAACAGATTGCAAATATTGCTTTGGTATTTTATCTACTTTCTGAAGGAAAAAGTGGTATTTTGCAAATCCTTGTTATTAAAGAGAGATACCAAGTATCTGAATAATAAAACTACTGCTATCATAACAGAAAAGCTCAGACAATCAGGAAATATTTGTCTAATAGAGGACAGAATAAATGTATGCTCTTCTCTATTTCTGTTATTTATCATTACCCAGGACTCCTGGATGGAGTCAGGGGAGCTTTTCCTATGAAACAGCCAGCCCTGCCTATTGGGTACTGGATGCCCAAACATAATTAGCAGGCATTTCAGAGAACCTTTAGACTGTCTTACCTCTTTCTTTTAAAGGTCTCTGAATTTACTGCCCTGCAATCACCAACTCCCACTCCACTGAGACGTGCCAGTGTGCACTGGGTGGTTGATGTCAGTAACATCCCTGCTCGGCGAGGGAGCCGCGAACCTGCCTATGAGGAAAAGGTAAGTTTGGCTTTATTCCACATGGAGCAATCTCCAAGGTTTTCTTTCTAAATTCTTATTTTATATCCAAGGCGATTTAAAATAAGAATATTGAAAACATCAAGAATCTTTATGTCTGTAGGTTAGATGAAATGCCTGCTAATTAGTAACTACACCTATAGGGGCTTCCAGAGGCCACAAGCTATTTAAATATGTTCTAAAAAGATTTAAAAAGGATAAAAATTAAATCATCTCTTATTAGTTCTTATTCCACAGTTGAAGTGCTAGACTGAAGCTTCAGCCTAGAGATGCTGGTAGATGCAAAGGCAACAGATTTGAAATGTTTGGCTTTCTAGGTCAATTTAGATATAGATTGTACAGCCAAAGCAAAACCACATATATAAATAATGTAAGTATTCAACATATATTTAGGCTCTACATATTTTTCTGAAAACTTTTGAGGAAAAACTGTTTACTTAAGTGGAATTTCAGTGTGGCATATCATTTCAGTTCTACTGACTCTAAAATAAGGTGGATAATTAGATTTTTTTCTCCCAAAGCTCTAAAGACTGTACCTAGAGACTGAGATTAGGATGCAGGCACTGTAAACTCCTGTTTTCATGTTCAAAACCAACAAAAAACAGTGTCAGGCAAATGCTTTAAGTTAAAACTAGAAACTAGGTGGCATAAATACGTCAACACGTTAGACCTGCGTCTTTTTGAGAGAATGAGGAGACAGAGCAAGTGCAGAGGACAGAGAGAACAGCTGGGTCCCTTGAATGAAAACCTCAATTCTGCACAGCTTTCAGAGTTGCTGTGGCCCCAGTGCTACCTCCTCTGCAATATGGATTTTCCTGGGGGTTTCTCCAAGAACTCCCCAGCCCTCACAGTAAAGCAGCACGCCATAGCTTGTTAACCTGGTTGACATTTCCACTGATGTTTGTCTTCCCTGCTACCTTTATTTGTAAGGCCATGAGAGATCTGTAAGCAACATTATTCCAACAGAAGAACTTCAACAGCTGATTTTCCCAGTAGAATTTTACAATAAAAAAGCTAAAGTTGTGCAGGTCCCCTCCCTTCACCAAATCAGAAATGACCCCGTTCTAAGATAAGGGCTGGCTCTGCTTTCCAAAAGAAACAAAGAATGTACTTTGTACACTTTACTGGTGTAAATCTTTAAACAAATAAACAGTTGCTATAAATTTGTATTTCACAGAAAAAAAGTTAGCAATGCATCTCCGCCAGAAAAGCAACAAAAATTCTTAACTTAGAGATAACATCCTTTTTACCCCAAAAGAATTCAAACATGAAACAGATCACATTATTACACAGCAGAACATGAACAGGAAAGAGCTCTCAACTACCTCTCCTTGATGCCTGTTCCCAGTGAGGAAACAGGCCTCACCTGCTACAGCATCACTGCCTCGCACATCCCAGGCGTTAGAGCTACGCATCAAAAGGGGTTTTCAGGGCTTTGACACTTACATTCTTGTATTGCTAGTTTTATTTACTATGACTGACTTCCCACTCTGGTCCACGTTGTGCTCTAATCCAAAGTAAGCAGCTACCCTGTGCAACAGCATTCTATGGTAAGATGTCATTGGGGGAAACTTTTTTCTTGGTACTCTGGAAGAAAGGAATAGTAGCTTTATTAAATAAACAGGAACACTCTTGAATTCTTTTTTCCTATGAGAGTACAGTACTTACTCATTATTACCAATGAAATCTAAAATTTCCTGTTCTAATTTCAGCAGCATCATTCTGTCCCTGAAAATAAAAACACAGCAACTCACATATGAGACACTCCAATAACTGTGGTTGTATTCATCTTAAGAATACACAGATCAGAGCTGTGATCAAGGGATGATGGCAGACTGGAAATAGGACCACCAGGTGTCAAATGCAGTATTTTTAGGACAAAGTATTCTTTTTTTGCTATATTGTATTGAACCTGCCTAGTGAAATATGCTGTTCTGCTCTCACATATCAGAGTACACAGATCCTCCACAAAGTCTCTGCCCAGGAGGCTCAGCAGGAAGTGCAGTCATGGAGAAGACAGGCTTCAGGAGGAAAAGCAGTGCTGAGGTTGTTCCTTGTTGGTTGGTGTGGGCAGAGGGGATGTGCAGAGGCCTCAGCTGGCCCTTGGATTGTGAAGGACATCAGTGGATCACTGAGAAAGTGATGGGGCACATCACCAACAACCAAGGGCTTAAAGCTGGCACATGTGGCAACGTGCTGACATTTTAGAAATACAAAAAGCTAAAACTTAAGGTGGTAGAAAGGAACACTGCTCTTGAAACTGCTTGCACTGGTTCTAATAAACTGTTAAGTTGCAATGAAATTCACTGATGCACAGTTCATAATCTGTGCACATCGAGTAACTAAGCTTCCCAGGCACTGTGCATGGAAACCCATGGAGATCTTCACCTACAGTTCCTTATTTCCACTGGGATACTTCATGACTTCAAACAGGAACCACCTAAGAGTCTCAGAGAGGTCTGTGCTTTCTAATTTTACTCTATAGGACTATGGTTTTGGCCATATTATGGCTCATTTCACGTTTTTTCCCAATAAAATGGAATCCAAATAAATTATGACATTGGAAGTCCTAACTACAAAATGAATGAATAACAAATAGCAGTGAAACAGCTTTTGTAGCAGAGCACAATTGCATCAAGTTAATTTCTTGGCTTGTACTACAGCCACAAACCCAGCACAGAACCCGTGAGGGAAAGAACAAACAAGGCGGACGGGGACACACTGCACATCTCAGAGCAACAGAACCAGGTCAGCTCTGTTGCTAACCAGTGATGGACTCAGATTAGGTCAGATTTGGTTTCTGATATGCAGAATGAAAATCTCTAACTACAGTTACATGGTACAGCTTAAAAAAATGCCTTTATCTCTAAATTCAGTGCAAGACAGATTAGAGTTAGAGAAGGCAGTCTGGTCTCTAACAAGCAGGTGCTAAGACAGTACAAGGTTTAGAGACAATGTATTGAAGTCCCTTCAGGGAGAGACTGCACACAGACTGAACACATTATTTGCATATTAAACATTAAAAGCATTTAAACCATTTCAGTGTCCTGAACCTCTGCTCAAAAAGCAAACCATTTACAATCATGTTTTAGACAGTCTGTGCAACAGAATCTCACCCTGAATAACTGACATGGAGGGTTAGACATTTAAGAGGGGGAAAAAATAAAACCACAAACAAAAAAATAGGTAGTGTGACACCTCAGGCAACAAGAAGAAAGAAAAACATAAAGAAAGTTGACATTATTGATTCTTACCTGGGATTGTTTTTTAATGTATTTACTAAAAATTCATGAAGATCTATACCAGTGGAATCTGTATACTCCTGGCTGGAATCTAAGGGTGAGGGGGAAGAGAGCAAAGTTACAATCTGAAGAAGCTTTTTTCCAATTATTGCTGAACATACTCTATATAGATCAATACTATATAATCATTAAGTACATTACTGCAGAAATTGAATGCTTCCAGTTTCCAGGCAAAAGGTCCACAAGTCAAAAACAAAACAGAAAACACCACCCGCTATCCCCTAATTTAAGAGTAATACGGAAGCAGAGGCTTCAGTAACACCACCAATCTATTAACAACTGGCTGTATGTTGTGAAGCAGTTTATCACCTTGAGAGACCTGATTTCCATCACCCTGCAACATCTTCTCACTATCCTACACTGCAGTGTTGTGTACACGTCTGTGGAGCAGCAGCCTATCTACTGAACTACTGGATGTTGCCCAAAGAAACTTTGTAATTCAGAATGTAACAGTTTAACCTTCACAAGGTGGTGCTTTGTATTACTAAAAATCCTTGTTCTGTTGGGCTTTGTTTTCACAACATCATGTTTAGATGTTTTCAAAAAGAAGTCTCAACCTTCCCCCTCCTTTCCTGTTTCAGTGAAAGAAAGTATTCAGTTACATACTATCCTGTAAAATCTGTCCCTGAAAGAAATTATTTAACCCCAAATCTTCCCTTGCATGAGCACCTTCGAGTTTCAGGCACTAGGATTCAAACCAACAGATGTTGGAACAGTATCTTTGGAACTAGATTTCTTACAAGAACTACTTATGTGTTAACCTAGTCTTAACTGAGTTAGGCACAACTCAAACTTATGCCCAGGTCCCAGCTCTTCCAGCTGCCCAGCGTGTAAATGAAACCAAGTAAGTCTGAGCATTTATGGTTTGGAATTCTTTTGATTCTGAGGAGGAAAAGGCAAAAAAAAAGCTATGCCTGGTAAAAGCATCAAGATTCAATAATTATTTACTTCAATTTTTCTAATTTGCAAGTGAGCAATGATTTAGCTATAATTACTAGAAGTGATGCTAAGATTCCATAATTTTCTATTTTGGCACATCCTACATTGGGAAGTAATTAACCTTTAAAGGAGACAGTGGTTGAATTCAGAACAGCCACCTCCACCACAGGCATTCTGTCACTTTGCTCTCAGCTCCCCGTCATTACCTGTTGGGTATTTGGGGGTGGTGGGGGTGGTGTTTAAGGCATCATTTCAAAGACTGAGATTTATAAATGCAGGTAAAGTTCACCATCCCAGTGCTTTTTATTTCACAAATACCTGGCTGCCAGCTGGGACAAGCTGCACTGAAATTCCACATGAGGAATACCTTATGGAATTGTGGGACATGAGATGGATAAGTGCCACTTGTCTCAAAAAGAATTCCAGCTCTAAAGGTATTTCCTATACTCTGATCCAAGATACTTAGGTAAACTTTCTGGATATTTAAAGCAAGAGCTGCCAAATGATTTGCCAACTTAAATGCATAAAGTCCTGTAGGAACCATTAGGCAGCATGGACAAAAACTGGTTTATGTCATTGATTTCATAGCTCCCTTTCAGATTAAAACCCAAAGATTTTCAGCACATAGACTGTAACTTAAGTCCAGAATGCAGGAATATTTAAGTGAAAACATAATACTTGTCCTTTTTATTTATGCAGTTCTACCCTTACTCCAAAACCTTATAGAAAAAAATCTAGATACTATCAAAAGTAAAATAAACAAAGGAGAACATTGACTCCTGTTGAATGAGGATCAGAAAAAGTATAAAGGGAGCTGTGCCACTCTCACTTCGGTTTCACAAGTCCTGTAACAACAAAGCCTAGGAATAGGATAAGAGCTTCCACTGACTTGTGAAGTCAACTTAAAGAACCCTTGGACACAACTGAGACAACACAGCTGTTTTCATGCTGCTCTGCACAGCCAGACAGGAGAGAAAGGAAAAGCATTTGCTGGAGTGTTCGATGCAGTCTCAAAAGCTGTCTTTCCTCTGGAACCAATTCCTTCTCCAGCTCAAAGGTGTCTGATCTATTTGCTTCATTTGCAAAAAAATTTTAAAAAATAAAGCAATGTTTATGCAACGAAGACCTGGAAGCAGAACTGTATTTTCGTATGTTCTTTATCTATACAGCATATTGAAAAGCACAAGGAAAGATAGCAAACCTCTTGATAACATTTTTCTGGACAGTTTATCACTGGATTTTTCCTTTTCTGATTCATCTTTTGCAGGTTTTTCTTCTTTTTCAAAAGACTGTGACAACTGGATCTGAATTTTCTCCTGTCAAAAAGCAAAAACCAGTCACCACACAAATTATTTCAAACAATACCTGCAGGAGAAGTGTTCTGTACTATATTACCTGCAAAATAATGAAGGAAAAAAAAAAGTCTACATGTTCTGATTCCACATGTGCTCCATGTGACCACACAACAAAATTATTTATCAGTAAATCAGAAAGTACAGAGAAGGCATAGAAAGGACCACGCACATTTTAGAATTCACACACACTTCCAGGCCCTGAATGCTATTGCAAAATTAATTCAAAGTATCTTACTCCATACATATAAGAAAATATTCCGGTTTTTCAGATGTATCAATTTTATACTTCCTCTATATTTTTAAGTCATGTCTCATCCGCAATACTTTTTTCCCTCCCCATTCTTCACAGTCTTTACTATAAAAGCTTGTTTCAAGTTTTGATTTGGTTCATACCAAGAAAAAACAAAACAAACAAAAAATTTGAATCTAAGACAGACCAGCATTTCCAGATCCACAAAAAAAGGGAAACATTTACAGTACAATATATCAAGGCAAAGTTTGCAAACCTGTCATCAAGGTTTAGTTTCATAACTTCCTGTGTATTTTGATAGAGTAGCTTTGTGTGCAATCATCTCAAAATTCATGGTTTTATACCAGTAGGTGAGCTATTATAAAACCTGTTTCTCAAGTATAGCAAAAAAGTTTCCCTCTGAAATTAGTAACATAATGGCCCCCTAAATACCCTGGACAGTGCAAGACTGCAGGCTGTTTTTCATGCCTCTTCACTCTTTCAGGAGGTTGTCAGTGAAGGACCAACACATTGCAGACAGCCAGACCCGAGGAGTTTGGGAGCAATAGAGTCATTGTGCCTGAGGGACTCCCGCAGGAGCAGTGGCCAAGTCCTGTCAGAGCCAGACTCCTGTCACCTTTTAACTCCCTCAAATGTCAATTCTGCTCCCACAGATGCCAGCTGAGTCCATGCTGTCACCTCCACATTCCCGAGAACATCTAATCCTTCCCAATCCAGAGAACTGTCCCTCAAGCACTCTTGCCTATCCCTCTTCTGCCCCGCACCTTATCCTTTCCCACACAAGTCCTCACTCTTCCCTCAAGCCCATTCTCACCCATATCCAGGCCCCTGCTCTAAGCTCTGCTCTTGTGTCATTGCACAGCCTTGATCTCACCCGTGGAACGCAGCCAGAGTTAAATTTAGCCAGGATCCACCAGGCTGGAGCCTGTTCACGTGCCCAGCCCGCAGCCACTCCTGCCTGTGCTGGCACAACAGGAGCCCTGCACCACCCAGGCTATGCTCCAACAGTGGTTCCCATCTGCAGCTTTGGGGCAACAGCTTTTTCAAATGAGGGAAAAACCAAGAGTTTTACCAGCTCTCCCTTTCCTGATGACTTTTCCCCACACTAAATGTTCCAATTAAACTTCCTAATTTATGAACACCCACTAAACAGCATCTCAGTGTGAATGAAGACTTCTCAGCTTTGGACAATGGCTATAAACACATCTGATAAATACCATCCCCAGCCACCAGCAAGGAACTCTCTCATCTGATTCTTTCCTAGTCTTGAGAATTCACTTGGCTACAAACCTTAAGGAGTCCAGAACCAGTCTTTGCATTCCTTACCTCATAAACCTGAGTATAATTCAAATGAGCAATTTATTTGTCACTATAAAATGCACTACACTTACCATTCACCAAGTCGCTGTGGAACCTTTATTCAAGAAAGAAATGGTTTTGTCTTTTTAAGAAATTATTCCTGACTTGGATTCACCAACGTGTTATCCTCCATGTTACAATACAACTAAACAAAACTATCAGTAAATTAAGGAAAATTTCATTGTCTGATGTTTATTCACGAGAAAAGTGACTGCAACTTCTAAACTCATTCCAAGTAATGTATACAGCAATAGTTTAGTCAAAGGATCTCAGCAAGTAATCATTTTCATACTTCCTTCCCCAATGAGAGCTAAAAAAAGGAATCACCATCTGAACAGCCAGTTCTGCTACTACCACCAGCTCTACTTCAAAGTGTGATACACCAGAACTGGGTACCAAAGGGCACTTTCTTGTGATTTCATGCTATAAAAACTGTAGCATCTAATTAAATATGACCTACTTGACTGGAAAGCTGCCGAAAAATCTTTTAACTTCTCTTCCCCTATAAAACTCTCTTAATCCCAACCCTGTTTGCAGCAGGTCTCTCCTGGCATTTGGACTGAACAGACTCCTTGCCCTAACTCAGATCACCCATCCCAAGCCCTCATTGTAGAAGAGGAAATTATCACCAAATTTTGATTAAACAAGGAAAAGCCAAACAAACACCCCAAACCACCAAAACCTGATAAATCCCTCCAGCTTAACACATTTGGGAAAAAGGTAAGAATATTTCTCAAAGCCCTACATCCTGAGGCTGGGCTTTTTACCAGGAAAATCAACATAAGTCAATAGAAATTAACATTACAGCCCTTTGCCTTCTCCCCCCACTTCCTCTCCGTTGGGTTATTTTACTTTGCTTAGAAAGTTCAACCTTTTGAAGGTTTATTTACTTGTTATCCATAATAACAACTGTCATTCATATGAAAACAGCTCTTCCTTAAAAAGGGCTGAACTGGACCACCCTTTACTAGTGTTTGTACTTCGTATTGGAGCATATGAGTCAGAACAACCTGATGTTTACACAACTGATGGCAAGAGAATATAGAATTAGTGTTACAAAGATAAAAGATCAAGCATACCACAGTTATGTTCTTCCTCTCACAATAAATTTGTAAGCTTGTATTTCACAGCACCTTTTAGTAAAGGGCTGTCAGTGCTTTTTAACAAGGATTAAAAATATGCAAGGCTCTTATCTAGGTTTCTCAGGAAGAACCAGTATCCTGTTTCATGTTGCAATTGAAAATAGAAACACAGATCAGAAAATAAATGGATCTGCTTGAGACTATTTCTTTGGTCTGTCACCGTCTTCCATCAAAGCCTTCTGAGGAGAAACAGCCAGTGGTGCCAGCAGTGCCTTGTTGAGTGCCTCCTACACCAACCTGTGTCAGGAATTTCATGCTGCTGGAGCTGCTGGTGTGAAGGGGGGGACTGATGAACAGTCACAGACAAGACCATGGAGTTATCCCCAAACTCACACCAGTACCTAGTTGAGTACATATATTTTTCATCCTATGAAGGCTAACACTTCCTAATAATCAAAAATTGGGATTCTTCAAATATCAGCAGCAATATTATCCTGAATTTAATTCTTACTGTGTCTTAAAATCCATATTAACACAAAACTGGAAGCCACTTTTTAGTTACAATCACGGATACAACAGAGCAGTGACTCTTCCAGGGAGGGGAAGCATCAGAGGTGATTCTCCTGCTGCCAGAGACACCTGTGCAAGGCAGGCTCTTCCCTGTCTGAGCCACTGGAGCTCCCACACATCCCAAGCACAATTAATGCTTCAGAGTGTGGGGCTGGAGGCAGCCAGCAGCTGACTGACACTTATGAAGAGCTCTTCCATGCTTTCCCTAAGATTGTTTGGGAAAGGAGGTCAAATGGGTGAAGAAATTGCCTGTGTGAGTTGTTACAGAGGGTCATGGGGGACCTGTGCCCCACAGGATGTGCACTCCAGCACCAGAACTTGTAACAGATTCCCACTTCTAACTCTCCAACACATTTCTCCACCCTCCAGGGAAGAACTAAATTTGTTCTCGCAGTCATTTCTCTGCACAGCTATTGGGATTCATAAGCCATTTCTTCTATATTACTGCTTCTAAAGACAACTCACAGCTAGCTCTAATTTTGTTCTTAAGGCAATCTGCTTTATGGTATTCCTTTTGTACAAACTTACATTATCACACAATTCAGTTCATTCTGCAGAACCAGCCTTGACATCCCTTCTACTGCTGCAAGGATTTCTTTCAAGAGCCACCTGGCAGCACACAGCTAAGGACAGATTCCCAGAGGACTTGGCCACAAATGCCACCTGAGGAGAACATTTCTTATAAATGTCTGACTTTAAACCATTCAACACATGGTCTTGTGTAGTGCTGGAGGTTGGAAAATCCTAATGCCTCTTATGTTGGAAATACAACCTATGGATGAACAGTCCACCAGATCAGGCTTCTGTCTTCCTGTAAATCGTTACAGTGACTGCGAAAATGAAACCCCACTGCTTCAGACTGCACAGCTCAGCTTGACCAGATCTCTCAGTCTATTTTGTTGTCTTATGGAAAACATTACAAAAGGACTGTAAATCATTGTAAACATCAATAGCTCTTCTGTTAGCTTTTAATCTTTTTACTCTGCAACCTGTTCCAAAATATGACTTAGATTTTCATCAAAGTAGCAGGGCCAGTTTCTGAATTCCTCTAGTAAACACTTCACATTCCGGTATATTAGTGAAAGCCTACAAAAATACTATTTTCTTATTTTTCCAAAGGAACAAAAAAATCCCCCAAACCTAAGTACTCTGTGTTTCAATCTCAAAAAATTTTAATTAGCTTGACAAAAACCTACATGACCTCTCAATGTCCATCCTTCCCCAGAACTGAATTACCACCCCTCCAGCAAAACCCCCCCACAGCCTGCTTTCTACTGCTTCCTTCTTAACCAAAGTGAGACTTTTCATGAAAGCACAGTTAGAAGCTTTTCAGTAACAGCAAAGGCCCATGTCTGTTTTGATAGGCATGAAAAAAACCAGCATTTTGATGGCCCTCACTCATACACAGAACTAAAGCCAGCAGTAGGGTTCTGCTCTGAAAATACAGACTGGTATGGAGGTAAAGTCAGGAAACTTGGATTTTGTTTAAATTCTCTGAAGTAATTTTACATATTTTGTTCAGCATGTAGGAACTTCTTTAAGTGTGTTGTATCATTTTAATAGATTAATTCAGACATAACTCAGGCAGATATTACAGACCTACCAGCAATCTGGACTAATATGCAGGAATTCAGTTACAACACCAGAAATCACAACTGTTTCCATTTCCAAAATATAAGAAGCCAATAAATTATGCTCCATACTAATCACAATGTTTCTGTCTTACTGATTGCAGACAGCACTTAAGCAGTTTAAGAGTCCCTCAAGTGCACTGTAGGACTAAAAAGTTTAAAAAGCTGACAAAGCCCCTCTTTCTGTCCACAGATATCAGCGAGTAGAGTTCAGAAAAACAAAGCAGCAAATTCTGCCTCTGATATTATCACCTCTATTATATCTGTACTTAAAAAATTAAAACCACATGGTGACCACATATTTAAAGAATACCCAATAGATTTTCTTTTGAACAACAAGTTACTTGAAATTGTTCCAGAAACTTCAGTAAGGTGATTTTTACCTGGAGGTCCTGTGATATTTCAGCTGTGGGAGGTGGTGGATATTCTTCGCATACAGCAAGGCTCCGAACTAACTTTAACTTTGTGTTTGACTAAAGGAAAGTATGTAAAATTAAAAACTATGGCTTATAAAAAGATTATATAAATATACCATAAGCCTTTATTTTTTCATTCATTATATGAAAAACAAAATGGCTGAAAACTGCATTTTTTAAATTTTCAGTAGAATAAATAATTCCCTTTAGGATGAAAATACCCAAGCAATTGCAGATTTTGAAGGCACTACCAGCACAATAGAGCACATCTAATGAAAAGTAAATTAAATGTTGGGAAATTGTTTCTCTCCATAACAATAAAAAGCCACCAAAAATATAAAGGCAAATCACAAAAGCAGACAACTAGGCAAGACAAAAATCCAACAGAATGAAACAAAGCTACAATGCCAAAAAATAAAACTAAAGGCACTTTCCACAAAGTAACGAAGCTGCACCAAGCATGAAGGGCTCCCTTCGCATGCCAGCACACCGGGCTACCGTACCTTGGACCTTTTGGCTGTCTGTCCAAAGGACTGCGCTGGCCGCTGGCGACAGGCACAACAGAGAAGGGTTACATTAAACTCAGTGGCACAAGTTTGTTAATGCAAAAGTCTGTACAAGAGAAAGCTTTGACAGTTAGCACTGACACGGGCAGATCTGTGAAAGGAACAGCAGGTGCTTTTGGCTGACAGATTAGGCGCTCTCCCACTTTCGTCAGCCTTGTCCTTGATTTCCCTTCTTCATTTATCAACAATAGATATTAGAGCACTTTAACAGGAACCAAATATTATCCTTGTTCAGTGGGAGGGATCCAAGCAGTTTACTCTCACAGCCAGCTCCTACACTTTCAATTCTTGTTTCCTAATTTCCTTGGCAACATGACATGGTTTTTATAAATTTTCTTCCTATTCCTGAAACCTACCTGGAAAAATGATATTAAAAAAAGAAAAGCATTGCCTCTACCAAGGGAACAGATAACAGATTATGACCTATCATAAGCAGCTTAAAACACATGGGGTTTTTTTCTTTTATCTTGGGACCTATAAAAGTATATTTCAAAATGGGCTACTGATCTTTTTTTCCCCTTTCATTTAGTAACTTACTATGCATTAATATGCTTCTTCACTTCCCAGAGCCATTTTAGTAACTCATTATGCAATAATTTGCTTTTTCCTCCCAAAGCCCTTCTTCTGTTACTATTGTTCCTTAAAAAATAAAAATTACCAGGCTTTTACTACAGGATGCATAGCTGAAAGGTACATTGGAATCAACAAAAGCATTTAATGATTTGTTAACTGTATAGTTAAAACTAACTCAACCCTCAGTGCCAGTAGCACAAGAATAGAAACATTTAGAGTGGCGTCACATAATTTAAGTACTGGTTTCCCTGGAGAACTAAAACTGATGAACAGACAAGCTTTTAACAGAGCTGGTTTTAGTGAGCACAGGCCCAATATTTGTAAGGAGAAATTAACATCATTAATGTAATTTCAAATGTTGTTTAATGGACAATATTTCCTCCTTTCAAGAGGAAAATAGAAACTCCATTGGAAAACTCCATGAATGCAGCTCTCCTTGCCTTAGCTCACAGGAGATGTCTACCAAGTGCCTGAACTTCTTAGCAGGACATACAACATTGCTTAAAAGAACACCTCACTTACAGCGAAGAGCTCTACCATGTAAAGGCAGAACTGCTTTTTCTCCCATTTTCCTCAAGTCCTACATGTCTATTTTGGATGCTGCACCAGCTTAGCTGAGGAGCAGCAGAAGGGGAGCTCATTTAAGCTCATTTCACTATGTAACAGCATTTAAAATAGCTGCACTGAAAACTAACTGAACTCATCAGCAGCTTTTTAAAGGAAACTTGCTGAGATTTTGAGCAGCAAAGACAGTTCAAAAGCTTCCATACCTAGAACCATTCAGACTCTTGAGTTTTGCTGTTTCCATACCTGGAACCACACAGAGACTTTGAGTTTTTCTGTTGCCTTTCCATCATCTCCTCTGAAAGCATTCCTTGCATGCTGAAAGCTGGCACTGCATATCCCTGACAAAGCTTCTGTTACATCAAGCTACTACATGTCAAAAACTGGATGATTTCCCAAGTTCCTATCAATTACTCCAGCCTCAATTAGCTTAGGTGTGTTCAAATCAAGTAGTGGAAATTTCAAGTCGAATGAGGACTGTCAGTGGAGTCCTCAGTTCACTGTTAAGAGGCAAAATAATCTATACTTGAGCAATTGCCTATCTTTTTCAAAATTTTGGAAGCTTTGAAGCCAGTATGTAAGCCAAAAGAATATATGGAAACAAACACCCCAGATCCAGCATTTCATAGGGCACAAGGGGGAATTCAACCCAGTTATACAGGCTATTGAGCTACTACTAATTAGATAAGTCACACACATTTCAGTTATTTTTAGGAGTGATTTGGAAAAAAAAAGAGAAGAAATTGTTGCTGGGACTAAACTAACACCAACAGTATTGGGGAGAGCTCAGGGGGCCACTGTAGAAGGGAGGCTTTCCCTTACAGATACTTACAAGTATCACCCCACCCATCATATTCAAACTTTTCATTTATAAACAACTGCCCTGTACAACACTCCTGGGATAGGTGTGGATTCCTGGCTTTCCTGTGTGACTTTAAAGATGTCAAAACACGAAATCCCAGCCCCCAAGCCCCAGCTGTAACTGTGAGCAGTAAGCACCACACACGGGTCAGGTGAGAAGCTCTGGAATAAAGCTGGTACAGCTGGACTGCAGGCACAGCTCAGGTGAGGACAGCCTGATGGTGCAAGGTCTGGCCTGGAAATCCAAACCCCAGAGTCCTCTGATACCACCAGCAACTGCACTCTCAGAGCTTGAAGATGGGTGGGTACAATCCAATGATTGCTTTCTTGGACAAAACCACACTGACAGAGGATGACACCACTTCCACTGGAATTGCAGGAAGTAGGTAGCCAACGCACATTGTAGCTGTTAATATACATTTTCTCTCTTTTCAGGCCCATCAATTTTATCTCTGTCTTAATTTCTCTGCATATACTAAGTTTTGCTCTGACAGAGCATCTTTATGTTCCCCATTTGTGAAAAAGAATTTCCAGCTAATTTAGAATATGCAATCCTTGGTGAGTGCAAATTAGGCAATTTCTTTATATTTGCAGTTCTCAAAGACTTTTTCTGCCTTGAGAAAACACTGTGTTAATGAAAGCCCTATTTATAGTCATTATGGGCATGATTTCAAGACAGTGTTTAAAAGCAAGTATTCCAAATAATTGCATATTGAAAATAATGATTAGGTTCTTGCCTTTGATAAAACCCCACAAACACAACTTTTAAGACCAACTGCTATGCTACATTTCCAACTGCAAAATAAAAAGGGAAGTATGATAGCATTTATCAGAAACATATAAATATCCAGGTTTGCAGTAGGAGTATTTGCCTACTTTATTTCTTCCTAAGTATCTCACCAGATCACTGGTATACTAAATGCAAAGTAAAGATCTGGAGCTGTTACATGCCTTCCTCTGTCATCACTGTGCTGTCTAAACAAGCTGGATAAAAACAGGTCAGGCACAAGATGGCAAACTCAGACGTGTGAAAGGTTTTGTGAGAAGGGGCTCTATTTCTGAGGTACCATTTGGGCATTTCTGAGGATAGGCACAACATGACAAACCTGAACAAAGAGTGTTCTAAGGACATTCAGTTTTTTACCTTTCTGCAAAATTAAGTCTCAATTTTAAATCCAGTCAAGTACTACAGTCCCAAGAACCATGGATAGCTTTGGAATGCTGAGGGGAAGAACAGTGTGGCCCATGGTTACTTGCTGTCCTGCACTAGTGAGCAGTGACAGCAATTTTCCATGACACAGTAGAGGATGACTGATGGAAAAATAGTTTCACCCTTGGACATGGAGGCAGCTCAAGAGTTAGAGAATCTGCCCAATTATTTATCTATTCAAAAGTATTACATCACATATTTTGGAGACAAAGACAGGTAAATCCTGACAAGACCAAAACAGCTGGGGAGGAGGCAAAAAAAGGCTTCAGAGAACTTTACCTGTGAAACAAGAGAGAGAAGCCCAAGGTTTGTGCTAGTATGGAAGGAAGATACTTGTAGAAAAAGAGATGTCAAGTTGCTAAGTTAAAAAAAATATCTAATTCCCCCAAAGGACAAGGATATCTGGCTAATTAGCATAAAACAAAATCAGAATTATACTCAACACAACATTTGCCTTGCCCTTATAATACAGTAGATGCATACAACTGCACTCATGCCATGAGGCTTTTTTGGGTTTTAAAAGAGAAATCTTCCTAATAATAAGCATGAGGGACTATCTTGCAGGATAAATCCAGGATCTTTAATTTGTTGCCAATATTCCCTGCTGCTTTGTCCTTGCAGTGGATGACACTGCCTGTCTCACCACCCAGAGACAGAGGCAACACAGACCCTGTATTCCAGCTAATTCTGAATTCATTTGTTGTCACCTGGCCTGGATAAGATGAACAGGTAGAAGACAACAGTGACTGGTGAGCCAAAACGTTTTTGATCACAAAACCCACCATAGTGCTGATGTGCACATGACTTCTGTAAAGTACTTTTCATAACAGTGCCTCTTGTCTCCAGTGCCATTTAAATGACACTTGAATCTCACTGCAAATACGCCAATTTAGAAATTATCTCTATATCAATTACACTACTTTTGTACTGCTTAAAGAAATTGGGAGCGCTGGCCATGTAGTCTGATTAGGTATTTTCCTCATTCACATTGTACCTCCAACAGCAGATACAGCAGCAAATCAGTTACTAATGCACAACCTCAAAATAATCTGGAATTCACACCCACAGTTACATTTCAAAATATAATCATCAGTTTCTGAACTGTGCAGTTCCAGAAACATACCTGAATTCAGCCCATGTCAAGTTTAGACAGAGGAAAAACCATAGCCTTTCTTCCTTGGCTGTAAAGCAGTCAAAAATGAAGTGATAACTGTACTCAGGAATGTGACTGTAGTTTGTCAGTAGGTACCAAACCTATTCTGCTCATAGGAAGGAGAGCCAAACAACACTCCCATGCAACCCCCATGCCCAACCCATCCCAAATGCACTCAATTAGTAAACAGAAGTACACAACAAATTCCAGTAAGTTTCTCATAATCTTTTCTAACATTTCTCAGCAATTTCTTTCCTCTTTTTCCCACCACTACAGTAACATTTAACCTGTACTTAATGACAAGTACTGTGTCCACTGAAATTTCATCAAACTGTTTAACCATCCATTAGTTAAAAACTTGCTGACTGCCACTATTCCACAAGGGTTTTCTAGTATGGACAACCCCAAACTTTTGTTTTGTATTTTAGCATAAAATATGCTTTAAATGAGAAATTCTCAAATATAAGACACATATATTTGCACTGGCAGCCTCCACAGTACAAGTGACATTAACTTCTGCTGATTTCAGTTGTTGCAAGGGGCTTGCTCACAGTAGCCAGGTTCCACTTGGTAACTGACTGTCTTCCTGCCACTCCAGAAATCTGCATCGTCAGCCTCAGTTTTTAATTCAACTCTCATGTAACAGCAATGTTCTGATTCTGATGGAGACTCCTGGACACCACACTAAATGCACTGACAGCAAAGCTGTTTCCATCCAACAGCCTTCACCGCGCAGTGTCCAGTTCATTTTGTGGATGTGAGATAATTATTTCAGGCAGCAGCTCTTACTCCTGAACAAGCACCCAACCAAGCAATCAACCCCCTGCCAAACCCACAGCCTCTGGCAGCACTGGCAGGTTCATTCCTCTGCATTCTGACAAGACAGCAGCAGTTGTTTGCAGGTTATTTGCCACTTGAGTCCCATAGAAGTTTCCACACTAAAATTCATTAAATGAGAAAATGTGAATGAGATTTTTCCAAATTACTGAACTGTATGAAAATAACTAAATCTTAGATTAAGTTTTAAGGCTCACTACTAGAATATTCCATTAATTAAAGAAAATACAAGCTCAGCTATAATATCTCCCAGCTTTCCAGTAGCAGTTATTTCTCATGTTACAGGAGAAGTATTTCATTTCAAGGATTTATTTTTTCCATAAAATTATCTATTTACACTGATGCCAGCCTTAATAAAGCCAACAGATATTAAAGTGTAAAACTATTGTTATTGCATTGGTCTACAAGATTTATCTGGAAGCAATTTAACATAGCAGATAAAGCTTACTTCACTCAGTGGAATATTGAATTGTTAGTCTTGAACAAAACTGCTCCCCAAAGAACCTTCTACTCAAATCTCAATAACAAGAATCTAATAAGCTACTGTCCTGTTTTTGCAACCCACAAGAGAATCCCTCAGATCCCAATCAGGATTTCTATAAAAAATTCTTTAGTATTAACCCACAGACACAAAATTCCTATAGACAACTATAGCTTTTGCCAAACACAAACTTCTGTGTTTCATTTTACAAATCTGGCCTGTTTTGTAGGTTGTATCAGAAATTTTCAGTTGCTTTCCTGAACTCCTCACCTCATATGAGCTGCTTACACTCTTCAGTGACCAGGTGGGCAGCCTGAGCCAGGAGTGAGCTCTCTTGTCCCACACCTCAGTCTCAGAGGTACTAAATCTGCTGCCACAAATTCCTAAGCTTTCCTTATCAGTGTGTTCTCCACTGACACAAGGTATTTTCACACTATTTGCTTTGCCTCCTTTCTCACTTGAAATGTGATGCCACGACTTCCTTATAGGTACTTCTCCCACCTGCAAAGGCCACCCATTTATTTATATGCCTCAGCTTTTCAGTGCGTGCATGAGGAACTGCCTCAGCTTTCCTACCTAAAAAGTCACGTACCAAAGCTATCAAGCAGTGAAGATCAGAGAAAGAAAGGTGCAGGGAGTACCTGCTGCCCACCAAGGCAGGATGATGCTCACCAGCTCATTCTGCTACTCCTGTGGGGTTTCTGCAGGTGGCTGGGGCAGCACCCAGACCTGCTGACCTCAGGAGCTCTGGATTCCTCTTACTCCCGGGGATTTGGATTACCTACACCTGATTACTTCAGCCTTATGCTGAACAGCTCTGCTGGAAAATCTACAGCTGAGCCACCTGTAAAGTGCTACAGCTCAAGAGCCCTGGGCTGGCCACCCCTGCCCACGGCAGACAGGCCAGGCTGAGCTGCAGCACCTTGTTCAAAGCACCAACACTCAGCA
The DNA here is from genome assembly GCA_013397865.1 of Struthidea cinerea. Taxonomy (NCBI): domain Eukaryota; kingdom Metazoa; phylum Chordata; class Aves; order Passeriformes; family Corcoracidae; genus Struthidea; species Struthidea cinerea. The sequence goes on along the minus strand of VZTI01003048.1, from coordinate 261,701 downwards.
CACACAGCCCAGCTCCAAACTCTGTCAGGATTCAGCAACAGCAAAAGCCAGTCTCAGTTTGTTCCTTGTTCTGCTACAATGAGAGACATCGCATATGTACTCAGGGAAACACAAACATGGACAAATTGTCTGGTTCCCAGCAGAACCAGTCATCTACTTCAAAGAATTAAAAATGACTGAGTCATATTTACATGAGTATAAACAGAAGTGGGGCAAAGGAGGAGAGAGGAAGCAATAATCATCATGCTTGCTTCCCTAACACCAGCCAAGTTTTCCTCACTGCACCAAAGAAACATATAAGAGGATCAAGAGAATGGAGAACAATGAGACACAGACTGATTTAACATGATATACTAGTGAAAAACAAAGTGAAAAGCTTCTTACCGGCATATTGTTTTTGTTATCAGGACAATTTTCATCCTTTTCCACTTGAATCTGTTCCTGACTTCCTGATTTTTTAAGGTTTTCAACTGGGTCTGTATCTTTAAATTCAGCTTCTGAACCCTTCATTGCATCAGTTTCATCTTTTACAGTAAGAATATCAGACATCCTCATTAGAAAAGGTTATTTTAAAATTCTACAAGAAATATGGAACCTTTAGGACAAAGAAAAAGTGGATTATTGAGTAATTTTAAATTAGTTAAAAAACCCACCCGTACCTAAACAGCTACCCAAAATAAACATGATTTGCTACAAAAAGGATCTCCCCCTCTGCTATGACACTTTTTCCTGTCTTGTATTAGAGGGAGTGATTTCTTTTTAACCACTTTTATCAGTGGCCTGTAACAGCAGACATCTACACAAACAAGAATTAAGAGCTACACTGTTGGATAACACTCACAGATTTTTCCCTTCCACATTTTAAAAATGAACACTTGAACATTCAGATACTCCAAATCAAACTAGGCTCCAACAGAAACAAGGGAAGATTTTCTCAAAGAAAAAGAAAATTACATATAGATTTATTTTTAAAGGGTTGAAAGTAAATAGATAAATCATAATGCCCCAAGTGTGCCAACATTCATAAATTTCATGCATTTAAGTTTCCTTGTTGACAGGTAATAACTGGGTAAGTTCTGAATGCAAGAATTATCTTTCTTACAAACTGTAGCAAAACTAGTCAATAAAATTAAGCATTCTCTCAAAAGCAACAAAGAAGACACAAAGAAACAATTTGGTAATTAGGATAATAACCATGATCAGCAATTACAATTTATAATAATAATAATTTAAAATACTATATAAAGATAACTAATGATTAAACTCCAAATTTTCCGTAGGAAATAAGAAACACAACTCTTTGTCATTACTCAGCTACAGTGCAAGATGTAAAACCAAGGATTTTCCATTTCCTACAAGAAATAAAGATCTGAATGCCTAAAGTCCTTCGTAAGAAACAAATAACAATCCAATAATGTTACAGAAAAGCTGAGTATTTGATTTAGTACCTGATATGTCCTAGAGTTTGGGGATTGTGGTCTCCCACAAAAATAAAATAGAATAATCCGAAGATCCTTTTCACAGTTGTCAGCCAAGATGTCAGTTGTGATGAACCATCTGGAATCTGGCAGGAGGAGTCCCATGTCCTTATCCCCAGTGTAGAGTCCTGGACAGAACTATTTTGTCTTGAATCAGCAAGAACATCCCTTTTGAATGCCTGAAAATCAACAAAGGAAATGCATTATACTTTTATTTGCTGTGGGAGGGGAGATGGAACATGATGACATCTAAAAGCTTAAATAGTCATTTTAAGGAAAAAAAAAAAAAAAACCAGAAAGAAAGAAGAAATCAGCATTTTTCATATCCATCCTGCTTGCATTATTCAACCAGCAGTAACAGTTTCATTGGACATCCAAGACATTTCTGCATACAAAGTTAACAAGTAGTCATAATAAACATTTTGTTGGCATTCCTGGTGAAACTCTGTTTCTATAAACAAGCAGGTATCTTCCCAAGGAGTCTGAAATATGCAGCCCAGCAGGTGTGGAGGAGTAACAGGCCATGAAGGCTCACAAATCCCTGTCAGCAGAACAGCGTTTTTCTCTTTGTTGGAGTTAATCACCTACGAGCACAATCCATAAGCCATACTTTGGGCAACTGGAATTACACAAGACAGCTTTACTTTATTCAACAAAATAACTGCCCTGGAATGAGGATTTACACATTTTTGCAAAACTGATAGTTTTCCATTTTTCCTCCTTTTCAGATTTGAGAAATAAGTAGCAGCAGCACCCCCAAGGAAGCATTTGAAGCCCAGGCCAGAGCTCTAAGAGCAAAGCCAGTGTAGCCCTGAGAACACCTCGAAGTGCCCAGCTCCTCCCACGGCCCAGGGGCCTCCAGCTCCCTCGAAGGGGAGATTAAGGCCTGGCTACAACCACTTCTCCAGAGCTGAAGAAAAACAGTTTGGTAAGAGATGAGATACTACAGACATCTGGAGTACTAAAATTTGCTGCAAAGTATGGAAAAGAAAGATAAAAGATGGGCTGTGATTCAGGCCTGTAAGAGACCCTATTTACTGACTCTAATGGAGGGGAAAGGATTACAGATGAAAGAACAAATTGGAAATAAAAAGATGCAAAAATGCAGCAAAGGATATCCAGCATTGTTTGGTTGGTTGTTGAGGTGTTTTTTCCAGATAATCCAGATGCTGATATAAGATTTATTAAGAAGTTCAGAACCTTTATTGTAAACAAAACTTGAATAGAGATGCTGTTTCACTTTGTTGACTGGCATGTGATTTGTACAGTATTTAGATAAATGTTAAAAAATACTACAGGCTGAAAACAGCAAAAAACAAAACCCAAAACATTTATGTCCAGTTGGAAATATAATACTGCAAAGTAAGTGTAATTTAATTGCTATTCCCTACACAAGGCACAAACATAGTAATGGTAATCAACATCTGCAAGTTTTTCTTTAATTGTATCAATTACACCAATAGCTCCTGTCCCTTTGCAACACCATTTTAAAAAACAAGTATTGGCATACTCAGTTACTAAAACTCCTTCTGCAAACATACTTGCTTGCCTAGGTCAATCCAGGAAACTCATGCACAAGAAAAGTCCTTATATTTCCTCTGACAAACTAAGTGCAAATTAGTTTATAACTTGGTCTGAACAGATTTTTCCCTGCAGATAGATTTAAAGCCTGCAGATCTGGTGCTATGTATCCTACAGTCAAAGAGACAGAACTGAGGAAAAGCTGTGGAGTTCCAATTCACATGAAAAAATATTTCAATTTTGGGTTCATAGAATGGAGCTATTTTGAGTCAACTGGAATCACCATATGTGCATCCATGAGTAAATGCCAAACTCTGTGCTTCACATTAGCAGCAAAACACCCAGAATAGAAAACTGAATCTTTGCTTACCTGATTATTTTTGAATAACAGCAGCCATAGAGTCATTGAGATTGGTAATGCAACCTTGTGTTTGTGATCCACAACTGTGAGTTTAAGTACTTGGGTAACATTCTGTACCTGAAGTTTCCTCTAATTCAGCAAATTTTCATAGCTGAGATAATCTGGTTCTAGTTTCTAAACTTGCACAGATTGGATTAAAAAAGATATAAGGAATTTTATGTGGTGGAGCAAATCACAACCCATCCTTATGAATCCCTCCTCTTTCACCTTGCCATATAGCTGGATGTTAATTTCTTGTGTCCCATGTAGGACAAGAAAAAGGAGAAAAAAACCAGCAGGAAGGCAGTCCTTAGGAGCTGCTCTGTTCTTTGGAGAGAAAATAGGGTCTGGTAAGCAAACTGATTAACTGACACCAAATCCCAACACTGGCTATAGACTGGATTGCAATACAGACAAACATAGTATTTGCAGATTTTAAAAGGAGGGACACAAATGAGGTTCTGCCCTAAAATTATCCACAGTTGAAAGGACTGAATATTAGGGGCAGAGCATTAGCTGGGTTTGTAATTAAAAGTTCAAACAGCTCACAAAACAACTCATAAGAAAACCTACCAACTTTAGTAACTTTTACAGGTGAAAACAATAGACACCTACTTTAGTAGACAGGAAGTAAAAGGACTTGCATGCAAGAGTGGAGGATAAAATGTTGTACCTATGTTCTTCACCCTCAGGACTGCTGTCCCCATCTAAACACTCAGTATTGACATGTATGTTCTTCTCCATCATATTAGCAACATTATACCGCAATAATCATCCTAAAGTCCAGTAATCCTCATTCTGACAAGTGGTCACCACTTTGTCTATGCAACCATTCTCCCTTTTCAGAGGGAAAAGTGTTATTAACAGCTGTGAGATGGATGTCCAGTACTGCACAGACATGAGCTTTTCAGTCAGCAGATCATAAAACCAGTCAATGCTGTGCTCTTAGTGCTTTCTTTTGCACAGCCTAAAGGATAAGTCATAAAAAAACCCAACTTATCAAGCAAAGTCATTCCTGAGTTTTATGATGGCAGCCTCCTGAATCTTGATACATGAAAAACCACGGGGTCCCTCGTTTTGGGTTCTGACTTGAAAATCACCATATGTAAACCCACTAAATTGACTTGTAATGAGTAGAGATATTTCTGGGAATAGGATCTACTCCACTTAATCCAATTTCTCTAACAGGCATCAAGAGTTCCAACTCCTTCTTGCTGGCAGTGTAGCTGGAGATAGGAGGCTTTACTATGCCCATGACAGAAGAAATCAATTTTTTTCTTTTAAAAAGAAGGTAGAATAAAGAATGTGATTTTTTTTTCCTTTAATTAATGATATGATTGCTGTCAGAAGACCCCAGGAATGGCTGTCAAAATAACTTGTATCAATCAAATTCAGGGCAGGAAATTGGATTAGAAGGGTGGGGGTGAAAAAAATCTATGTTCAACACACAAAGTGGGCACACTGTCAGTGGAAAGGTAAAATGAAAATTTATTTCTTAAATAAGCTTCTGTTGACTGATGTGTCAACAGAATTCCTGCAACCAACAAACACTGGCCTCTTCCCACAACTTCCACAGCAGCTTTGTGCAGCAACTCCCTCCACAGCTCAAGCAGAAGAACCAATGGATGAATCCTACAAAGTCTGTGGGAAAAGTTTTGTCTTGCCCCTGGCGTAACAGTGGTACAAATCTTTCTTGGATGTGGAAGTGCTTTATTTTTTTTTGAGAAAAGTCAGGGCCTTTCCTACAAAAACAAGATCTTTGAAGACTCATATAACAGACTTGCCACAACAAGAGCTTTTCCCAGCTGTTTTTCACCTCAATTGTATAAACAAATTTATATGAACATCATAACCTCAGGGTTCCTGTGACTAGAACAAACACCAACTCTCCCCACCAACTGAAAACACCTAAAGTTACATGTTTCTTTGTTAGGATGAAAGAGGAAAATGCTCATGCCTTAAGCAGAAAGGTATAAATCAAAATTATCTTAATAAAAACTATGGGTATAACTAAAAGAATTACTGCACCCAGCTACTGTTTAATCCCTGAGGACCACTACCTACACATAGCTCTTGGTAACAATTAATTTTGGCAAGTCAGACTGACGTCTCAGACACCCAAATCAAGGGAGAACTCACTGCTGCCATAAAGTGGAGCTCCTGCTTCTTCCTTCTGCTGCCTACATCCTCTGCCCCAAGGTCTCCAGGTGTGGTCCCACCTCCACCTTTCCACCAGCTCTGGTGTTTGCCAAACTTTTCCATGGTGTGACTCCTTGAGGAGCGACCCAGAACCATGAAGCTCTTTGGCTGGGGCAGGTTCTGTTGGGCTGAGGAGCTATGGGGGTGCACAGGACATTTATGTGAGCACTGGGCAGCAGGAACAGAGCCCCAGGAGGAACAGCAGCAGCTGTACAGCTCTTTCTGCAGGGGTCACTTAGAGCTCTGCCCCAGTAGCTCCAACAAAGGCACTTCAACAGCACCAGCCCAACTCAAATAAAGCTACGAGAAGATGCAGATTCACAATATTATCTAGTAACTGAGAGCCTGTAGATGAATCCTGAGACAAAAGGTGGACAACCTAACCAACATGTATATTTGGAACAAATTAGTCCCTCCTGGGAAACTTTTGTTAAGACAGAGGTGGGAAAAGGACTGGAGGAAAGTGCCTGAGGTGATAAAGGACAGGAAAGGAGAAAAAACAAACAAAAGCAACCCCACACAACCTTGAAAATCCTGACTTGGAGAGCAAGGGAGGATTCCAGAGGGAGCAACAATTCTCCTGCCCACAAACAGACCAGGCTGTGCTCATGGATGATCCACAAGCCATAAGCCAGGGGCTGCAACCAAAATTTTGCTGTCCCTCATAACTAGGGCCTCAGTGGCCCAGGCTGTTAAAATCTACCACAGCACCTGTAAAAATGTAGCAGCTGATATTAAGATTCCCATTAATTTAACAGAAAATTCAAAGCAGCTTTGTACAATTATCAGAAATATAAACTGAAATTACGCAGAGGCAGCTGTTCCCTTTTTCCAGAAAAGCCAACACACACCTGCTTTCTGCATGTTATCTTATGTCTAAAGTTTGAGACCATAAAATAACCAACTAGGGAGCAAACAGTCCTGGCCTGCCTACTGAACTATGATATTGTGCAGGTCTGATCTTAATTATAACAACTATTAGAAACAAACAAATGAGAAATTGGTCCACTTTTGAAGCATGAATCAATAAGATTCCCTAGTCTTGTTTACTGGTCAATGCCATACAAGTAAATCCACGCTGCAATGATTTAAATACACTTAAATAGAAGATTTATGCTTTTCTTGATGATGCTCTTTACACAGATTTTAAAAGTTCTGTATTAATCAGTTAACAACTAAATGCTATTTACTCCTTTAGCATTAGAAGATACTTATTTGATTCAATTTACCAAGCTACTTAATAATCAGATTATCAAAGAAAGAGTATGATAAATCAGAATACAAAAGCATAATCTGCAGTTATTCTACCTCTTCGAAAATTAATTAGGGACTGAATGCATCTCACTGTCTGTGCAAGTTATGTCCTACTACCAAGTGTAGGTATCATTGAAACATTAACTGGACAGAAATAGCACCAAACGCACCAGAAGACATTTGCAGACAAATGTCATTCTCAACAAAGTTTCCTCCAATTTGGGAGGAAAATCCCACAATTGTGAACCAAATAAAAGGCTCTCTCAGGTTTGCTCTGGTTCATCTTGCCGCAATTTTACAAAAGTGATCTGCTCTCCTGTTTACTGTCCTGCCCCTCTGTCAGAGGTGCTGCTCCAGCAGCAGAGCACAGGTTCACACTCCCTCCCTCCAGCTGGGCCCTGAGCTCCCAGGGACCATCACTGGCAGCACCAGGACACGGCTGGGCACCCCTGGGACCAAGGCACCACCACCCTGCCTCCCCTCACTGGCTGCTGCACAGCCAACAGCCTGCAGAGAGGAAGGAGAGGCAGAGACAGCCTTAAAGCACCAGAACATACCTGTCAAACATCCATTCCAGACCTACACACACCTAAGAACACAGGGTATTATTTGGACAACAATAATGCTGAACATCAGAAACAAAAACTGAAACTTGCCCCCAATCTTCTTAAACACCTCCTCTTTTTTACTGGGACATTTTGCATGCTACAACCTCTCAAGCACTTTTAAAGAGCAATATAGTGCCCTTCTTTTTCACACTCAGGGCCTAAGATAGGACACTACCACTGCTCATAAGACAATTGACAGGCTTCTAAAGAGGACACCTTTCACAGGAATAGGCATGTGAGAAGCCAAGGTGTATTATTAGCAACTATCCCTCCCCCTCCTTTTATATTTTAAATTCTGAGCAATACTCTAAGGCTCTCTAATCCTGCCTCACCTTCTCCTGTGAGTTCACTCCTGAATGCAACAGAAACACTGAGCTGACAGTGACAAAGAATAACAAGATAATTCCTTCAGGAACGTAGTTGCATAAATGAGAATAAGATATTAACAACAAGCAAGTCTAGAGGAGTCTTATTCTACATATTGATAGGAAACTACAGTATTCAAATACTTGTGGAGATCAGGAGTTTGTTGTCATTTGTTATCCATAAACTCAAAAAATAAAACTTGAAATGTACCCTGAAAAAACCCTGCCACTACACAATGCTTCTTCAGAGTACTCTGGTCCCCAGGAGGGTCAGCAGTTCCATTCTGCACAAAGCACTGTCATTCTCCTGTGAGTTTCCTTCTTCCACTTCACTTTGGACTTTTAGGATACAAACGATCAGAGCCAAGCACATCAAGGAAGTAAACACCTTTGGTTTCCTCCTGGAAAACGAAACAGTTCTCTGGATGTAGCTCCTACTACAGTGCAACATGAAAAAGGGGTTCTTGTAAGGTGCTTCCAGCTCGCTATCAAATCTGGCTGACTACAGGCACTGTTCTTTTAACCATTTAGAAAAAGAAAAGTTTGGGCATACTAGGATACTACCTAAGGAAAAAAAAAATACCACTACAATCCTTGTTTTGACTAGAGGAACTACCCAATATGAAACACAATGAAAGTCCAAGTTGCAGGATTTCTGATGAAATGACAGTTCTAGCATTGAACAATCTGTGGTGGATGAAAACCAACCTGGCTAACATTCACAGTGTTATTATAAAACATAGCTCTGTGGCTAGGCCACCCTCATTAAGGGAACAAAAATAGTCTTAAATAGTTCATATACTATTTGAAGTTGTAGCTCCATTAGGATCTATTCTCACTCTTTTTTTTTGTAGCTTTAGAGAGAGAAGGGAAAAAAAAATTTCCCAGACAGACTTCAAAACAGTTCACTAAACACTATTTTTATATAATTGTCTCCTGGCAAGCATCTGCACAGAGTAACATACGTTGGCAGACAAAAGCCATTTCAGCTTGAAAACTATTAGAGCATTAACCTTTCCAAAATGCCATACCTCAGAGAGAGCAAAGCATTAGGTTAGTGGAAAATCCATCTGTTGAATGGCTAAGCCTCTCCTCCCCCAAAGAACACGCCTGTCCAAAGGCATGAGGAAAGAACTATTTAGAAATGCTTATGAAATACAGCATGACATATCTTTAGTTTTTGCTAGCATAGTTCTGTTGGCTTGGGAGGGGAAAAATGAATGCCCTTCTCACATGACATTGCTGTACCAGCAAAAGCTCTGTAGAAACAACTATGCTGACGAAGATTTTGGTGGCTTAGCTTTCATCATTCAGAGAAACCCAACTGACAGCAGAAAAACTCCTCCTGGCTCTTGAGCTGTGTCTAGGGCTGATATTCAGAAAATTGTGTCCATGTGCCCACACCAGCACCCTCCAACAACTTCCAGCCATTTTATCCTTCAAGAAATCCCCGAATCTGCCCTTCCTATCCTCACGTTGCTCTCATATTGCATGGTCACCCATCATCCTTTATCAGCTCCTTTTGACATCTTACATTTCCCCGCAAATTTTTTACTCACTTTTGACTATACCTTTAGAAAGCTTCCAATAGTTCCAGGAGATGCACACTGTAATACCACATAGCACAAAAGTCTGCATCACCATATAATCTGTTTAATATTTATGTGTATGTACCTATTTAATACCTTTAAGTCACAAAGTCAGTCAGATCACGGGCCCAGACCCAAAGTATCTACCTGTTTTCAACTAACAAAAAACAATAGTTGTCTTATTCAAAACAATCCTTAAAAACTGAAGAAGAATCATCCGTTACTACATCATTCTCTGAAGCTTCATTTCTAGTGTTAAGGCCTTAAAATGGAATAAGAAGAGTAACAATATGCTTTTTTTGTGTCAATTGAAAATCAATAGTTTGGGAAAAAAATAATTGGTTTTCTCTTTATGAGGCTGTCAATGCTTGCTAAAGGTGAGAGGTTTTATAGCACAATAAAGTATAAGTATAGCCTGAGCTGTTTACAGTTGCCTTAAAAGAACTTTAAATTTAAAAAAAATCAGAAACTTTTTCTGTATTACCCAACTGTAGACTAACCAAAGGTATCTTCAAGAATCTTTTAAGCTCAGCATTGATTAATTTAGGTATATTAGAAACAGGGCAGAAGTAAGAGAATATAAATATTTAAGTTCAGATGATGTAAAAAAATTACCTTGCTACTCAAAATACTTCATAGAAAACATGTAAGATCAAATAAAGTCATGCCATCTACAAGTCCCCAGATGATAGAGTAGCAAACTAAAACCTCAAAATAGTCAGATTGATTTTTTTTCCTCAGTTATTTTAAGTAAATGAACTGAAGCATTGCCTGTGACTATTTCCAGTGGAGATCCTCCAAATAGCAGCTTTCTTAAAAGACACAAATCTCCATTTCATTTAGAAAACAGCCATCCAGAACTGCACACAGCAGCTAACAATTTTCTGTACATAAATCAGGTTTCATACTTAGAATATCTAAGTTAACATTTGTCCATCATATTTCCAGCAGTAACATGAAAAATTGTCTCTAAAACTGACACAAATTTCCACAGAGGGTGGTAGGAACAGACTCCTGGAGTTACCAGGCCAGGTTAAAGATTCTGTTTAGGGCCCTAAGATACTCAAGATTATGCAAAGGATTTAGTTTTCAAAAAAGTTAAGAAGCAAAAGCTTCAACTCTTTAACCCTTTCTTTCCATCTTATAACAAAATTCACTAACTTGGTAAATTACTGTACCATTATGGTCTTTCCCTGCATAAAATAAAGACAAAAATCACCAAAGCAAACAAGAAACATGACAAAACTTTCCCTGGGGCACTATCAATACTCTCACCTATGTCCTGTTGCCACAGCTTCACAAATACCACACCAATCACCACCATACACACAAACATCATTCGGCTGCTTCAAAATCAGGTGATTACAAACATTATGCAAAAACAGATCAGAATATCAAAACTGTCTTCCTTACAAGCTTTAATCCTCTAGCAGCATATTTTTGCTTAGGTTCTAACAAAGCCACAGCAGGTCTGATGTCAGCAGTTCGGATAATGCAGAAACTTGATAAAAATTAAATGACTGATCTTCATGGAATCAAATGTCATCAATTTAACAGCCACCCAAAATTACTTATCTCAACAAAAATACATTTGGTCCACAACACAAGACAGTCATCAACATCCTGCACAGGAAGAAAAGAAACATTTTCACATAGCCTACTATAAATACTGTCGCTGTTTTGGTTTGAAACCTATTTTTCAGTTCAAAACTTATCTTTATAAAAAAAAATTAACCTTACTTGCAGTTCCTCGCTGGAATGGAGATAACAGTAACACTTTAAAAAAAACGCACTAAAAAAATTTAGGCGTCTCCCCCATTTCTGCTACCTTGGGAAATAGTTTTAGCAGAGGTATTTATAATGGTTTTCCAATCACAGCACAAATAAAATACCTAGTAAACAAAAATTAGCAAGAATGCTGTTATTAAATGAGGGGATATAAGAAAAAAATATTTTTCAAGACAATGTTTAAAGCAGGAAGAGATTTAGGCATGCTAATGATCTCTGCTAATTGATTAGGCCTAGGATGGCTTTTGTGGAAAAAGGGAAACCAAACGCAAACTACAATTTGTCTCGAGACCTTTCATTCTTCTCCTCTCCGCCAGCGTTTCGATGTCCTATTCCAGGACTCGCATACCTGCATGCTATCGGCATTTTGCTCCATTATTCAGCCCCCGGGGCCGTGCTCTCCATCCCCCCCGGCCGGGGCTCAGCGGGCGCCCGTGGAGCGGCTGCGGCGGCGCTGCCCGCAGCTCGGAGACAATGGGAAGCCACAGCTGGGAGCCGCGCTGGCACTGGCACTGTCACCCAGCACCGCCACCCAGGGAGCTCCTCCTCGGCAATTCACAACCTCCCGAAGCTCGCCGGGTGCTAGAAAATGGCTGGACAGATTTTAATCACTTTCTCCATTAACAGTCAGACTACTCTAAAATGAAAGTTTTTACACTACACTGCGAGAATTTTGATGTGACAAAGAAGCAGAACAAAACCCTTCGTACTGTAAAGATATTAATTTCCTCTCTAGACAGTTTTATTTCTTCACTTTGGTATTGTGAACACAACACAAAAAGTCATCAGTAAGTTAGTCCACAATGCCAGCAGATAAACATACTTGTCACTGGCAGTATGAATGCTATGATAATTTTCTGGACTGGCACATAACCACTATCAGAAACCAAATATGGAAGAAAAACGTCTTCTAAACAGAGGGGTAAAACAAAGCCAGTTATATGATAATTATCATACTTCCAAAAGCAGTGCCCAGACCAGGAGTCTGCAGTTCTGTTGCTTGTGAGAAACCTCTATCCCTACCCAGCTGCAGCATCAGCCCAGCGCTCAGCAGCACTGCTGCACACTGATAATCATAATCCCCTTTCTGGACTCCCCAGAGACCTCTGTGAGGGATCCTGCACACCAAGTTACGCTGCAAGGAGAATGGGGCAGTATTTTTAATCTGCAGGCTCCAGAGAGGGGAATTACAAACTTGGGAGGTTACAATTCCTGACAAACAGGAGATCAGTATCCCATATATTTAAGTCACAAGATTAAAAACCACATATATAGACACACTAATTTCTACAATGTAACAAACATAGGAAATAAAAAATCTAAAACAACCATGGCAAGATTTAGACCGGTCACAGACTGCAGCAGTCTCAGTATTAAAATAGATTTTTGTAAATATAAATAAATATAAAATATAAATATACGTAAGTCTATAAAAACTTTTGATACCAAAACTGCTGCCATCTGTAACAGATCCCAATCTTTCTATGCTTGCTATTCTCCTCTTCTGCCACCTCTGTACTCCCATCTTTAAAGCCTTCACTCCTTCTGCCCACACACGGCAGTGCCACACACTCCACACATCTTGGCTGTCATCCTTGACCAGCAACATCGTATGAGGGGGAAAAAAGTCAATCTTTTTGATTTAGCTGAAGACAGCAGCTCTTGGAATTCCTGTTTTTCTCTTGTGCACTGAGTTCAGTGTAACTGCTGGCTATGCCCCTCCTCTACACACCAGTTCCCTCCCCACCTCAGCACACACCCCCACCATCCCTGAGGTCCCACCCCAAACTGAAGGAAAATACACACAAAAGGCATAATTCTGGGAGGCCCTTGCTATTTTTGCAGAGGTTCCAGCTGGTCTGCAATGGGAGCATTATTTCTCACGGAAAAGGCTTCCTCAGCAAGATGTTAGACAAGAAAATTACTTTTATTTTCCTAATTGTATAATGATTTCCAAAGAGGTGATCACCTATGTGCACAAGCCATTCATTGCAGGGTCCATACTCTGAATGCTGCCAAAGAGAATAGTTTTCAGTTTCTGAACACATTACATAGAATACATTATTGTCAGAATAATCTTTTAAGCAGTCTCCTCACACCACACTAGAAAAATGTGTCTGTGTCCATGTCTAGCTACACTGTTATAATCAGATTTGGTATTCATATACACCACGACAGAGCACCTAGGAGTGTTTTTATAATCAGTAAGATCAGCAACAAGATGAAGTTAGCTCCAAACAGGAAATAAAGTAGTACCCAATGGAGAAAGAACTGAGCAACGAGCTGTTGTTATATTCTGCACTGCCCCTTGGAATATTTTTGCTAATTTTTCTAAAACTCACACACCCACACTTTATAAAGAGTTGGGGCTTCTCTAAGTCCTATCCTGGAGACTCATCCTACAGCAGAGGAAAGACTGGTCTGGGTTTACGTTCTCATAAGCAAAACCTTTTTATCCCCCCCACACATGTATTGGTCTGCTCTAAGTGATGGATTAAAAATTGGAATAGCACTCATTACCTGAAATGTTCCTGTATGAGAAATGTACTTCATAAATGCTCATCTGATGTTGTGCATTCAGCTCTATGACTGCCTTTATATAAAGATCATGCCATGTGCAAATGAACATAGGCATAACGTGTTAACATATGTGAAACAGGATAATCATTTGAACTAAGTATCATAAAAATAATGCTGTAATTTCTCCCTTAAATTAGTCATGATACATAATCAATATGCTCAAGAGCAGTAAAAACTTATATCCTGGAAACAGGAGTTGGAGCACTCAGGGCTAGTTTACAACTGCAACCCTGACTTAGCTGACTAAGTTAACTCAAAACATGTAAGTTGTATCTCTATTACCAAACACACACACATTTGCTGAAATACCATCTAAGAATAGGCATTGTAAGCTCAGATACAGATAAGCAAATAAAAAGTTTCAGCTAAATTTAAATTTCAAAGCCACACCACAGATCAAACATACAAGACAGGAAGAGATAAATGAAAAACAGTCTAGAAAGCAATCAGGTGCTTGCCAAAGGAGAAAGGATTCTAGACCTAAGAAAAAAAGTGAAGATATGCAACACCACCTCTTCAAAACCATTTTCCTGACAATGCCCTCTGTCATAGTTGTACTTAAAACTGCAGTATGAATAAGTGATGGAAATTAATCTTTATTTTTTTAAACTCCTAACAAACTTACACAACTCAGTAAAAGGCAAAAGTGCACAATCAAGTGTCTGCAAACCAGTGTCTGACTCAGAGTAGAAAAGACTGGACTGTCCTGAAGGAAATTTTCTTTAAAACTTGAAGAGAAGTATTGACACAGAGACAGAAATCCAAACTGATAAAAAGGCTCTGCTACATAGAATATACTCAGGAAGCAGATGTTCCCAGCTCTGCAATATCCAGACACTTGAGGCACAAGGGCCCTATTCCCCCAAAACAACTCCCAGCAAGACTTGCAGGACTGAAAAGGCAGGACACAAACTCCTGGAGAAGGACACACACACTGAAATGTTCTAACTAACAACAGCCTTTCCTTTTAGAAAAAATAAAAAGATGAGAAAGAAAATTAGTTCTTTGAAGATTCATAAAGAACAAGATAAAAAGCAAGCCTCTGGAACCAACCAAAAGACATTTTAAAAAAAGTTTGAGATATTAAAAGCTTAAAAAATGCTAGAATGGATATTTCAACTTCTTACCCCAATTCCAGAATGAAGTTTATCTATAAACCTAAAGGAAATAGAGCAGCTTTTCTTGGTTATGTGAGAAAGGGAGACATTTACAGAGTTTGTCCCATTTACATGAACTTAACAGAAGCATCATGTGAAGCCATATCCTGATTATTCCAAGTTCCATCCACTTGACTGATTTTGAGTTTGTCTCTTCTGAGCTGCTAGTAACTCTTTAACATTTGATTGAACAGAAATATATTCATCTCTACCCTTAGAGAAATTGTCTAACTCCAGATTGGTCATGAATGCCTATTCTGTATTTAGTTCATATCATCTCCCTGTAAAAACCTCTCACCTCCAAGAAAGCAGAAACATGCACTGCAATTTCATTCCTCTGCACCATAAACACAGCTTAGACAGCCTAGTGATGAAGCTGAAATAAACGTCTTTCTCTGGTGGTTTTATTTTTCTTCTAAGAAATAAAATATATCCTCGCTCTTACTAGTATAAATGAAACAATTTTACTGCTGTTTAGATACTAGTCACCATTTAGCCATGGTTACTGGATGATGACAAAGTGTTGTCCAAGTCTAAATACAGGAGACTTTAAGCTAAATCCTGAAATATAAACAATCCCCTAACACTGACTGTGCAAAGCCAGTCTTAAAGATTAAATGCAATTACTTTTCAAATACCTTCTGGACAATGGATACCAAATGGGCGAGTATCTGTCTGGTGGGTCTGTTTGTAGGGCTGATTGCTGATCAAAGATTAACTTACTGTTAATTAAAAAGTCTAGAGTAACAGTACAAAAGCAAGCAGAAAAAAATATTTCTAGGACTCACAGAATTCAATATTGAAGATCTCTCTACAAGCACTCATTATAGCAATCTATTGAAAAATACCAAATGTATCTCTGAATGTAAGTAAACTTCTGGTGTTAGCTGGAGTAAAAAATTCTAAATAATTAAATAGGAGTAACATTCACATGACCACACTTTAAAAAGGATAAAACAACCAGTCAAATCTGGCATCTCTCAAAGTTCATAAAAAGTGTGGGAGGGATGTTTTTGGGATCAGTTAAAGAAACCAAAAGATATATTCTGTCCAATTCTTCAGCTCTTGAACAAGGCAACTCTATTCCCCTTCTTACTCAAGGAGCGAGAACGACTTAGGAAAAAGCAAATTCTAGTAGAAAATGATCCTAGAGTATTGAGGTAGCCATTAACTTCCATTAACTATGGTCTTTAAAGTCATGCTTGGTGAAGCAAAAAACAACCCCCAAGCCACCAAACCTTTTCCTCTAGAAAGCACACTAGAACACATTTAAAAAAAACTGTATTTCTAATTTTCTGTGCGCTAGATAATTGTGTTCACACAATTTCTTTCCATAAGAAAAGGAAAAGAAATGTTACCAGTAGAAGCTCTGGCCTTTCTCCATAATTTAACATAAGAAACACACAGATTATATTCAACTACAGACTGATTTTTGACATCTTCAGAAAACATTGCTACTTAATAAATGAAAACCAAAGTATTGCTTCTGCAGTTTAAGCAAACAACTGAGTAATGGCTCATGCTAAACCAAGGAGTGAGTATATTACAGAGCAAGACTAAAGATCAGTTACTTGGTTTTGTCAGATGTTTTATCGCTGTAATTTCTGTCCTTCCACCCTCACTTGTTCCTATTACTAAGTATTCTCATTCACTCTTACTTCTAAAAACTGGGTGTGTCACCCTTTCAAGAACCTTCACATTTTCTCTACAATCTAATTTACTTTGTTGTTAACAAAAGTAAAAGAAAATGAAGGGATTGTAAGTTTAGTCTCAAGATGATAAATTCATGCACGCCTAACGAACATACCATGTCAGGTTTTGCATTCGTATCTTGATATGAACTTTTTCCTGAACTGCAGTTTAAATTCAGACTGTTCTAGACCTTCTGTTTTATACAGTCTCATCTAAATGCCAGGCATTAGATAAGCAGAAAATTAAGCTACTCACAGGTTGAAGTTTAAGGTCATCCTCACTGTCTGAAAGCAGAAGCTGTAATATCCTCTCACCCACATGAGGTTCATTGTGTTTTGGTTTTTTAATGAAAAAGCAACTGTTTGAACACAAAATAATATCCCTGAAAAACTTCCTCTGAGCTGCTCTATAAGTGATCCCATAAGTGGACTGACATAGTGGGCCAGGCATATGTAGGTCCCACACGTTGAACAGGAATTCTTTAAAACCACAGGATCTGCCTTAGAAGCAACAGTCAGAAAAAACTTGTGTTGTCTCACTGGATATACTTTTTCCATTTTTCTCCCAATATTTTTTCCCCCATAACAAAACCTGGTCTTCATAAGGTTTATGATATGCAAATACTCCTTTGCAATATACAGATTTTGAAGCCACTTTGTCCAAAACCCATCAGCAATTCCTATGGATCTGTCACACTTGGCAGGGGATGGGAATGTTGAGGGGGTGTGAAATCAACTCCGTTTCTGGTACAGACACTATCAAGCAACCAAAAAAAGCAAAGGTTTGTCTATCCCAGGAAAAAATGACCAGTAGTTTCATGAACACAAAAATGAGAACAGAGAACTGTAAGAACCTGTTTATACTAAACCAGGGTTATTTTCTGCAAAGGGACAGCTGAAATACAAGTTCCCAAATAATAAAGTCTACCCCAGAAATAACAAAAACCCAAACAGTAAGACTTCACTCATGTTTACAAAATTCCATGTTTGGGTAGCACAACAAATTGTGTTATCATCCCAAAAATTCTAAACAATTAGAGCATGGGAACAGGGCTTCAGTGCCAGGTGCTGAAAAGCAAGAAAAGAGGAGAGGAGACGTCAGCTTAAATCATGGTGAGCAATTCAGTTGTTATCCCACATTTCAATTCCAATCCTCAAGCACCTCAGAGGCAAAAGACTAAGGAACACACTGGTTTAAACCAAGGGAGATGTGAGAGTCTCAACAAATCTGTATTTTTCAAATGAAGTTGGACTACAGCTTGCCAATTTACCAGAAGTCTTTATTATTCTCTGGAACTCTGAATCTGAAAATCAACAGGTCAAGATATAAGAGATAAAGCAGATTTTCTTAGAGCAGGTATGTCTTACCTTCCACTCACATGGGAGGGAATGAGAGTAACTGCAGGGTTGAACCAAACAAGTGGCAGTGCAGCAGGGAAGCAGGATCTGAACACATGGAACAGAGGGGAGCTTTTCCCTTTCTTCATGACAAGAGAGGGGATTTGGAAAGAAGGGTATTTTTAATGTTGTTTTTCAATTAATTTTTGTCTCTGGGAAAAATAAAATCCATCTTATCAATTTTTCTCCTCAATTTTCTTCTAAAAGTAAATCTTCTGAGATAAATATGATCAACCTAAAGCAGTAAGTGCTGCAGTTGAGACTTGTGTTAGCTGTGGCATTAGCACTTTCAAGGACTTTGTTAACACCACACTTATCCCTTAGTCCTGCCCCAAATTTGGCTAATGTCAACTTCATAAGCACCGTCTTTTTAAATCCCAAAGCACTTAAGGGTAAACAAGATCTGACTTTTAATGTAGAATTCAGCAGGGGGAAGGAGAAAAGAGAGAAGAGAGAGATAGGAGGAGAGAGGTAGGAGGAAAGAGAGAGAGGAGCTCCTAAGAACACTAGAAGTCAACATGTGATTTTTCACTTTCTTGCATATCTCTACAGCCAAGCATCTCTACTCAGATGATACAATGGCATCATCAGACCCTAAAGGGACTTTAAACAAAGTCAGCATCATATTTAATTATCTATGACTAGTTAGGAAAAAAAAAAGAGAAGATAATAATTTTCAATTAATGTCACATAAAAGGAAATCATTATTTTTTAAACAGTTAGGGCTGGGACCTGGAGTTGTCACTTGAGATGCAGCCTGCAACAATACAGGTTGGATAGTGGGCTTTGCTAGATAAACAAAAGCTTTTTCATAGATCCAACACTAATTTTCAGAATGTTGCTAGGGCAACAGCAGACTGTAACAAGAATTTCTGAGTAACGAGCAGGTGGCAATATACAAAGATCTTCGATTCCTGACTAAATTATTTATATGTAATCCGGAACAGTGAGATTTTGAAAAGCAATAGCCTTATTCCACCACCACAAATGGAAATACCTTGTCTAGAATATTTATTAGAATTCTAGACATGTATCTCTTTTTTGCTTTTACCATGATACATAAGGCAAGATCACTAGTCTCACACCTCCAGCATAAAGAAGCAAAAGCAGTTATTTTGCATAAAATACACCATGTAAAAAAATAGCTTTTCTAAGCCAAAGCTAAATCTAACTTTCTACCCATGATTCTCCTTGTACAGATTCAATAATTCCAGAGGGACGGGAACAAATCCTGGCAATTATGAAGTAAGGACCAGACTAACAGAAGAGAACTGGACATGCTTTATCCATCATGCACATCCATAGCAGGAATTTTGCCAGATGTAAAATGTTATGGGAGGAAGTCTTATGGGCAGTCTAGAGTCTACACCTGAAAAGCAATGGCAGAAAGATTTGGCAACATTTTTGTTAATTTAAAACTTTCAACTCTGCTAAGTCATTATACTACTATCTACTGCTAACAACTTCCATCACCTGGCTTTCCAAGTTTCTGATTAGCTGGTCAGCAAAGGCTTGGGTATCTGGACAAGGCCAGCTGTAACATTATTCTTTTGCTGAATATGACAGAAAATAACTATTTTAACTTATTCTAAGACTGAACTGTTTCTCCCTGTGAGTTCCCTGAGACACTTTATTATATGCAAAAATCACAAACCTGGTCTACCTTTAAGGCTTTTTGTCGAAGGTCTCTGTTTTAAATACCAATAAAATAGTACATTTTGTAGTTATTTTCAGCAAAGTTTCCAGTTTTCAGAGATTACCAGAGTCTATGTATTGAGATATAAATTCATATGCCACAAGATAACTGTATATGAATGTTCATTAACAAACTACAGAGCTCTTTTACAAGTAGCTGACATTATCAGAAAAACTTTCCAAAACACAGTATAAGATGGATAATCTAATTATTTGATTATATTTGATTGATAAATACTGTTAATTCTCCATTAAGCCATTCACAAGAAAGACATCAAGGTGTTGGTGTGTGCCCAGAGAAGGAACAGAGCTGGGAAGGGTCTGGAGCACAAGTCCTGTGAGTAGTGGCTGAGGGAGCTGGGGGCATTCAGCCTGGAGAAGAGGAGGCTCAGGAGAGGCCTCATCACCCTATAACTCCCTAACAGAAAGCTGTGGTATGGTGGGGGTCACTCTCTTCTCCCAAGTAACAAGACCCAGGACAAGAGGAAATGGCCTCAAGCTGCTGGGGAGGTTTAGGACAGACACTAGGAAAAATTTCTTCATAGAAACTGTCAAGCACTGGAACAGGCTCCCTGGGGAAGTGATAGAGACACCATCTCTGGAAAGATTTAAAAGATGTGCAGATGTGGCACTTGGGTCCATGGTTTAGTGGTGGGCTTTACGATCTTAGAGATCTTTTCCAACCTAAATGATTCCATGATTCTGTTATTTACTGTATGCAATTCTTTCAGTTTATCTGATTTCAAACTAAAGTGTATTAATTTGAGGACAAGCCCTGGAACAAGCCACACATTAAATTGTGTTGTCATCATGTGTGACAGCTGTACAGACTTGAACACCCCGCAGACATCTAGAATGAGGTTTTAAACTGAAGTTCATCCAGTGAGATTTCACAGTTTAACACCTGGTCAAGTTTTACCAGCAAAGTCTTCCATGTCAGCAAAGCTTCTTGAATGAGGTTATACCTAAGTGATTCCAGAAGAATGTCCAGTGGAGACAGTCTAACTCACAGAAGATTAAAGTATTAGATTCTTACAGCTGGTCTTCCTGCATTGTTTATAAATGAGCTTCTGTCCTCTCCAGCAGCTTCAGTCTACACGGATTTAACAACCAGTGCTGAGCAGTTCCCTGCATTGCAGTTGAATTCTGTAAATTCCTTTGTTCCACTTTCTGGTCAGAGGGACGTAAGAACACAATTGCCTCACTAATATGACGCCTCATGGAACAGCTGCTTAAGCATGATCTTAGATCTCAAAACTGAGGATCCTGGCAACAAGGCAAAGTAGAGCAAAATGAGCATCTTCCTACTTCCTTATGAACACTTCTGAAAGCACATCATCACCATCATCAGATCAGCAGCTTAATTGCCTGGACCCAGGCAAATGGGAGACAGATGACTGATTCCTCCTTTCCTCAACTGAAAAAACCAGGCAGCATCACATTCTGCTACCATGGAACTCATGCCTTGCAAACATGTTTCATCTTCTTAAGCAGCAGGATGGTCAGTCAAGCAAGCAATGCTAACATTTACACTAAGTACCAATTTTTGTGATGGCACAGGCTCCTTTCTCATGGTGTGATCACTGAAACAAGAAACTTACCTGAACCAAACACTGTATCTCTCCTTGGAGGGGGGGAAGAAAAATGGAACTTAATGAAGATTTGTTTTACAGTATGATGGATTTTTTTTTTAATGAAAAAGAAGTATAAACATAGGACAAATACTGCCACCACTAAGTTTATATTCTGAAGGATTTTTGTATCTCAAAGTTCAGATGAGAAACTAATGCAGTGCATTAGAACTCAGTGAATTTCTTTGAGAAGCTTTCTGGAAAACTGGTTTTTGGACAAGTATAAAGGCATGAGGAAATTAAAAAATAAGCACCATTGTTTTCTGCAAAAATACTTCAAAGGCTACATGTCCGAGCAAGTGCAAATTTGACAGGAGAAAAATTACCCACCCTCAAAATGCAAATTCCAGATGCACTGCTCCCGAGCTGAACACAGGCACTAACACCCAATTCTGGGGGCAGAGAGGTTTTGAAAGCTTAAAAGAACAGGAAAGAAAATCTTTCTGGAAATCAGATTTTTCACATTTGAAGGGTGTTCATTTACAATCTGCATTATGGTTTGCCTAACAACTTCTGGAAGTGTGACCAGACTGGAAGGTCAGGGCTACAGCCTTCCTCTGTGGGACCAAAGATGGGGTAAGGAAAGGAGATGGTTTAAAGAGACAGCAAATTTTAACACTGCTCCACTACTGAACAAGAACCTTATTAATGTTGTCAGAATATTTAAGCAAAGGATTATTAATAATTAATAGAATATCTATTAATAATTATTAGAATCCTGCATTTCTCTGACCAAAAGGCTTTACTTTACAGGCAATTCAGGACAGGGACTTTGACATAGTCTTAGGCTACAACAGTCCAGGGATTGAGGATAATCAGGCTGTCCTTGACATAGCATTTCCTTATAAAGATATACAACACACAGTTATATTAGAATTTACTGACATGTCTTAATACATATTATGTAGCATTTAACAATGTTATGTGTGTAAGGAATCATCTGTAAAATACCTATGGAATTTGATCTCCCTAAGGCACAGGGAAAAGAGGCTGGGAAGGGAAGAAAGCCCTTTAATATGAATAAGCACAAATTTAGCTGGAAGAATAAATGCAGAGGAAGGAAAAAAAAAACCACCACAACAACCAAACAACAACTCAGAAACAGACAAAACCAAAAATAAAATCCACTCCAAAATTCACTGACCAACCAAAAGGTAAGCCTTGGAAGTCAGAAACAGAAGTTACCAATCTGAGTCAGAACTTTCTAACAAAATGGTCATTATCCATATAAACAGAAAAAGAACATCAGAAAACCACTACAGCACATCCGAAACTGAATTTGAAAGAGTACATTCAAAGGAAAAATAAGATTCAGAAAGTAAGTGCTGAAGACACCATACTCACTAACTACAGAACAGAAGCCTCCCATCAGATCACAAGTCCCAAAGATGAGATTTTTTTTCAACAGTACAAAATACATGCTGGTATCATTTGATGTTGGAATAAAAAGCACAGAACTAAATATAAGTAAAAATAACTGTATGCCTGACTTCAATACAAATTTTAAAGGAAAGAATGAATTAAAGGCACCAAAGTCAATGGAAAATGAGTTGACAGAAAAACATTGTAGCAGAGATTGTGCCAAATAGGTCTATTTAATAACGTAATAGTTCCTAGGAAAAATAAATGGAGTAGGCCTAATCTATTTGAATTACATGTAGTATTATAGAGGAAACCGATAAAGCAGAGACAATGAAGATTAACAAAATTCAAATTTTAAAGATGTAACTACCATTCAATTTATTCTCAGAAAAGCTACAGAAGTGCCATTCCAATAAAGCCCTGGTAAGGCCTTATATGGAAAATGGTATTTGCACTGATAAAAACTTGTATGGAAAAACTTAATTTCATGTGGCTGCAGCAGATAACAGATGGGTAGAAGAGCTACTTAATCTAGAGGAAAACTTTGCCACAAACCCACGTGTCTGTAAGTTTTCCACAGTCAGCCAGGCTGGAGGCCAGTAGATATCAGAACCAGATTTTACAACTGCTGTTCAGCATGCAAGAAGATAACTAGCAATTTAATTAACATTAAGATAAAGTTTGACACAGTTATGAAAGCGTTATTTCCTGTAAGAAGAAGGACTGGACTAAATGACCCAGAGTCTCTCCTTTCAGTCTTCAGGCACATTCAGGCAGCGCACTGTGCATTGAGTTGCATCCTTTCCACAAACATTCCATTATATTACTGGTAATTACTGCTATTTAATACCAAGGTACTTGGGTGGCCTAGATTCAGTGGGGACCAACTGGAATCTTTCTGTTCATCAGACTTTACTTTCAAAAGCCTTAGGATCAAGAATTTTTCCTTACAATTGAAAGAAACTGGAAAAAGTCCACTTACTTGTACTTTATTTCTAAAGATTTCAGAGAATAATTTAAAATCAATTTTATGTCCTCCCATGTTTTATATGGGAGTCTGTCTTATAGCATCAAATATATGTGAGAATCCATCTTCCTTACAGAAGTCATGTCTACATCTAGCCTATATATCTCAAACATAGTTCAAAAGTTTTAGAATCACTGCCATTATAACCAGGTAACTGCAGCATATGCAGACATGAATAAAATAAAGATATAGAAAACAACTCCTGATACTGCAAACAGCAGAGTCCCAAGGTTAATAAGTTATGAGCAGGATTAAAGCTGAGCCTGTTCACGTCACGCACCAGGACTTTCTTACTGCTCATATCGAGAGCAGTCAGTCCATCAGATACACACCGCCAGCCTGGGCAGGCGTCACACAGACCTGCAGGACACTCTGCTGCCTTTCTGGAGCATGCAGACACAAAGTATTTACATGGACAGCTAAGAACCCCATTAGATCCCTGTGATCTCAGTCAAGCAACAGGCTTTAGAATCATCACCACTGATATAAACCATGCCTGAATTCACACATTGTCTGACCAGAGCTGAAAAATCTTCTGAAGGTCTCCCACCCCAATTATTCCACATGTTAAAAATGGGCTAACCTGCTTCTTGCTGAAAAGCAGTCTATATTTCATTGCATACTGGAAAACACGACAAGAAAAAGAGTTACTGAAAGAATACCTACACATCTATATTTCTTGATTTTTATGGAACATTACAATTTTAAGCCTTCACACTGCTATAGACCAGGGAAGAGAGACACAAACCCAGTTTCTAACACTGTCCAATATTTCAACAGAAAAGGCCAGATAAAAAGCTGATTGTGTTCTGAGTTGGGACAGCTTCCATTACTATTTTGATATGCAGGTCTTAATAAGGACTACTGCTCTTTGTGCTTTTCAAATCAAACTTTGCAGTGTCAGGAAATACAAGATTATGTAGCAACTAATGGGATGTCATCATGGTGAATGATGAACAGCCAACTGTTGGAATATCATACATTGCATTAACTGAGTTAGCCCAGTAACATCATTTATTCTTTTTATATTATTGTTTTAAGAATTTAGTCTAATGGTACCATTTGAAGCTCAGAAATCTTCCTCAAAACATGGTATTATTTATTTTTCTGTATTTAATTCATTACTAGGTAAGGTCAGTCTGGACTCAGTTGCTTCTCCCAGTAACAAGAACGTCCACATAAAAACAGGTGTTCCTCTCCAGGAGCCAATATTTGAAACTAGAGGGAAACAAAACATTCCCACATGAAGTAATAGGATGAAAATCGTAACATTTTCATAAGTTAACACAATAGTTTGTGTGAAAGATTCACATCTTTTTGTTAGACCACAAGTCTAACCAGACTGCAGTAGCATTCCTACACCAGCTTCCTGCACCAGCTTCCATAAAGTCACTTAACAGCTTTCCAAGTACTGGGAGTCCTTTTCCTCCTCCAATCCGTGCCACAAGGATGACATCTCAGAGCAATACTGGCACTGCTTTGTGGTACAACTTTAAACCTTTGAAAGAACAGTTTATTTTTCCATAACAATAATGCAATGTGCAACCAAACATGCAGCTAGTAGCCCTTTTAGAGATTAAGTGCAATGAAAATACATTAAAGATCACTTTGATGTGCTTAAAACAAAGAAGAAACCACAACACCTAAACTAAGAGACTAATAATTTGTAATCTTCATTACGAGCGAAAATTAAGGGCTCATTACAGTCAATTCTAACAGTAAAAATACTATCAGCAGATACTCTGAGTATCTAATTGTCATTTTACCAGTTTCTGCCACTAAAGTATATGCAACACTCACTAACACAAGGAAATTAGTTTCTCTTGGTTTTCCCTTGGAAAGCCATTAGGAAAAAGTTCTTGTTCAGGAATAGTCTGACTTCTCAAGTGGAAGAAGGATAAGGACCCATCAACTGAAAAAAGCAAACCAGGTTTTATTTTTAGTCTAAGTACTGCCAATGTGCATAGCTTTGCAAACCAATCCAGCTACTTCTGAGGGAAGACAGAAACTGGTGAGGGCTCGGTTCTGGCTTTAAGTTATGGAACAGATTTAATGGATTACAAAAAAAAGGGAGAAAATTATTCTAATCGTAGCAGCAAGCTGTACTCTTTTTGAACACCTCCAGAGCACATTGAACCTGAAATGGAGCTCTTCATCCAAAAGATCGAGGGATTAACAATGCTTTAAAGGAAAAAGGCTTTTTTCTGTACCTTCTGTTGAATGCTTCAAATCATGCTGTGATAACATGGACAAGAATTCCCCACAAACTGATTTACTCATTTTGCTACTGCCTCATTTGGGTACAAAAACTGAACATTTGATCCATTCCAGCAATTTTTCAATGCCTCTCAAAACTCGTGCTGTATCTCCATAAGAACAAACCAAATTCTTCCAAGTTCACTTAGAACATAAAAACAGATGGAAATCTGCCTGTGGAGCCAGCATTGGTCAATGATGCAAATGCTCCCAGCTTCTCAGCACCAGCAGGAGGTTTTGATGCCCAAAGCTCTGACAGGAGAAAGGAACACTCCTCAATCTGCTGTTGGCAGAAGCACTCGAAGTAGTTCGAACTTCACTCACCAGCTGCACACCAACAGCCTTTTCCAGATTCAGCTGCACTAAAGAAGTCACTGATCTCACTTTCAGTCACCATTTCCTCCATCTGCCAGTTAAACTGCTCCTCCAAGTCTCCCAATAGATGTTTCAATTTGATAAAATAAGAGACCTACATCTTACACAACTAAAAGTTTGGAAAGTGCTCCCAGCAAAAGCTCATTAAACAGAGCAGAGGAGGTGGCAGAGGGCAGGAACAAAAAGCCAAGGATATGGCACCACGATGGCCTCTTTCACAGCAGCAGGTATTGCAAGGACTGCATCTATTTATCTCTTGCTTCACTCAACATAAATTAAAATGCTTTAGTTGGATACCTACAGCAACCCATCACACCTCACTTGGCTGGGAACAATTCCTAGGATAACTGTGGTAGGTTAACTGCTAACCAATCACACAGAACATCTTCTAGAAAAATACAAAATTCTGTACTGGATTTTTGCTAAACCAAATCCAGAGATGACATCTTTTACATTTATGCCTTTTAGAGGTTATTTTTTGACTCAGAGATGCAAGTTGTCCAAAACTATGCTTTCAAAATGTAGGAGCAACTATTTAGTCACAGCTTTTAAGGTATTTATGACATTTGTCCTGACAAGCTTCAGCCTTCAAACCATTCTATACATAATTGGACAAAGACCTTTCATACATGGCAGTACAAACTTGCTAACAAACCTGAGGAGGGGGCAGAGAAGTTAAGAGTATAAAATAAACACAGGACAGAATTCCATTTTATACACAAATTCAAGTTACAGATTAAAGAATAATAAGAATTGCTGGGAAGGAGAGTAAAGAACAAAAATTTGACAGCAGATGAAAAAAGACAGGTGGACAATGTAGTATATAATGTTTATGCAGAAACCAATGGCAGCTAAGAGGTAATGCCCCATTTCCTTACAGAGATCCAAGATAAAGAGTAGAAAAGAAACCCTGGAATAAGCACCCCACAGCCATCTCAAATCTACACTTCGCTTCAGCAGTCTGGATCCGAACATACAATAACCAAATATTCTTGGAAACTTAATTCTATATATTGGAGAAAAGTGCATCTCATAAAATGACACGTTGACAGGATTCTCATAATACATACATTAAACTGCAGGAGACTAACTTATGCACAAGAGTAGCAGTGCAGGCTGTTCTGTAATTAAGGCTGCTGCCCTTCATAAATCTGTTTCCAGACATTATTTCCTCTAAAACACTCCTTCAACAAGTTATGAAATCAAAATAAGATTACAGGCAGGCCCAAAGTGTCGTTTTCCCGACAATATTTAATCATAATCTGTTGCTGACTTACCATCTCACAGAAACAGAGCTTTCCAACACCACTTTCCAAAACCTCCTGACATTGTTATACAGCACATTCGTCCATCACCTCAAAGAAAAGTCAAGGAGGATACACAAAGGACCACATAACCCCAACTTTAACGGGCTCCCATAGATGCTAGCTATCAGCCAGAGCAAGCACCACATTAAGGCACTCGCATTGATTCTTCTTGCCTGAAGAATACGGTGTGAATGACCTTATTATTCAGGTCTTCACTGCCAAACGACTCCTCTTTCCATCACTAAAAGGCTCAATGTGGAATGCAGCGTTTAAGAAAAGCCCCTGGGTCATTCCTAGCTGGCCATTCCTAGGTGGGATGGGCACGGGAAAACTGCCACTAAAAGCCTGACTGGGCTCAACACCTCTGCGGTCCTTCAGCCCAGTGATGCCAGGATTACAGGATATTCTCCCACTCCTATTGAAAGCTCATTAGCTGTCACACCCATGAATTACAGCACTTCGTATTTACCTGCTGCTGCTTAACTCTCTTCGTATCTTTGCAACGAGAATTCGAGTATGCTGAAAAATTTCAGATCCAAATCACTTCAACTAATCAGGACATCCAAGGTGGTTCATAATTTTATCCAGGTAGTAAAAGTTAGAGCATAGAGTTGTCTAGCTCACCAAAACTGAACCATGCTGTCAATATATACTAAAAGATTTTTTTAAGATGGACTGTATGCCACCTTATAGCCAATTCAAAGTTTACCTTGCTCCATTACCTGACAACTCACTCTTAGAGAACACGGTGTCAAAAGGCCGATTTTCCCCGAAGTGTCCAAAAAATGCAACTGTATCAGCTACTTTTAAAAGCCTGGAAACTTGAAACACATAAAGGTCTTTAAAAAGATGTGGTGCTACATGTCTAAGTCAAATTAACCCTGGGGAGAAGTAGTAATGTGAAAGTGGAGATACAAAGACATGAACTTCAATTAACAGAGGCCACTGTAGCAAACTGACAGCACCTTTTAACTGAGTAAACTCCAAAACCACAGCATTTGGGTTGTACCCAGAGCCGAGCCTAGAGCACTTGACCTAAACCATTCAGCCGGTTTGAAGCACGGACAGACTTTAGGAAAGTAATACAAAATAAAGACTATGGTGTAAGGCAAATATACTGAAATATGAGAAGAAATGAAAGCCAAAAACTTAACCTAAGTTAAAAGAAGAAAAAAGGCATAGGCAGAATTATGTTTAAGATGAGAAAGAACAAAGTAGTAGTAGTACCAGCCTCCTCAACTTTTCCTTTATGCCTCCTAACATAAAAAATTAAAATAGAAACAGACAACCACTGCAGCAGATTTAGTGACTGACCCTTCCCAAATCTTTAACAAATAGTTTCTGGAACACTGCTAACAAACCTAATCCAGTACACTTCATACCCCTCAAAACTACTGGTATTTAGTATATCTATTTTTACTCACGAGAAAAGTACTAGTTGATAGCAATTTACAGCTTTGTAAAACAAAGAGTGGCCAAGCAGTGCAGTTACAAGTACTACATTTTTAATCTTCCAAGATTTAAAAGGACGCAAGTCTTAACATTATCTTTGCCACTGGGACTCCTGTAAATTGAGGAGTACAAGCAATAACTTACTTAATTTCTACAAAATACTCAAACCCTTGACATCACAGTACTTACTGTAAAACAATGGCTTAATATTAGCTGCATTCCAAGCCAATGGAAGACTGTCAAAGAAAATGTGTTTCCATTGCCACTTCTTTCTCCTGAATAGCAAATTCTTTGAACAAAACATTTTGAAAAATAATCAGAACTTCATTTTACCTTTCACTTCAACAGTAAATACATATTCCTAATTTAACATTCACAAGACATACTGCCCTGTAAGATTGCTGCTTAATATTCAGGCAAAAAGCATGTCTCAAATACATTACTCCCTGTGGAAGACAAGACATGAGAAAGCAACCCCATTAAAAACTGCAGGTTAATGCCCCAACGCAAAAAGGCCAGAGCAAGAGAAAAACCCAACACACTCCCTATTCTGGTTTGGGCACACAAGATCTCTTCGGTTTCAGGTTAATGAGAAAGGGGCATCAAAATTTAAAATAAAGACTATTAGCAAAACCACTCCAAGATAGCAAACATTATGGTAGATTGTACTATCTGCCAATGCACCCTAGGCAAAGTGTGCACCACTGGTTTTGGTTTTTTTCCATCACCTTCCTAATCCAGCTTTCTATGGACATCACACAAATCCACCAACACGTAGGATGTGTGCAAATCTCTTCACGTGAATAATCTGAATAATTCTTAGACCCCCATGTAAGAAACAGGTATTCCTCACTTCTTTTTCTATCTCGTTCCGTCTTCCTCATAAAGTGAAACCCTTCTTCGGTGCTGAAAACTCATTGAAAAACGTTTTTAAAAGAGATGGCAAAAACCAGGCTATGACGTAGTTTGCTCTCAAGTCTACTTACACTTTATATTATAATATGGTAGATATACCCACATGCAGAATTATCCGGCATGCGGCAGAAATTTTTCAAAAAATGAACACATAATAGATGAACAACCCTGTGTCCCGCTCCGGCCAGCCCTGCCTATATTAGGGAAGGGGAAGGGCCGAGCTCACCCCGCCGGACCGCGACCCGCGACCCCCGACCGGGCTGGACCCACCGGCCCCGCGGCCGCGCCCCCCCTCCTTCAGCGCTGCCCCCGCTCTGCGCACTGCGGGCGCGGCCCCTCCTCCTCCCTCAGCGCACTACGACCCCCGCCCGCGGGAGCACCTTCCCCGGCGGCGTCCCGGGCTCCTCACCGCAGCGGAGCGCTCCTTCCCGGGCTCGTACCCGGGCTCCTTCTCAGGACACCGCGCCCGGCGGGCGGCGGCTCCTCACACACGAGGGGCGCCGAACCCAGCGCTGAGCGCCGCCCGGGTTCCTCCTGCTGCTGCCGCGGCGGGGAGAGAGGCCCCACCCCCGGACAGCCGCCACCAATAGCTACACAGAACGCTGGTGATGGACGACTGTACGGACCAATAAGCGTTGCGGCGCCCTCCCCCCGGCGCTGCCGCGGAGTGGTGCCGCTCGGCGCTTACGCGAAGACAAGCCCGCCCGGAAGGCGGCGACCAATCGGAGAGCGCGGCCGCACTGACAGACAGCCGTAAGCACCAGTTAGAGCGGCGCACCGGCACCGCAAGGCCCGCCCGCTGCGTGCAGCCCATGGCCGCGGGCACACGGAGTGATCCCGCGGCAGTGGCAGTGCTGGGTCTCAGCGGCCTCCGACCCCTACCCCGGCCGCTCTCCCTTCACGCGCGCCTGAGTCGCTCTTCTGCTCCCGGGCGTGTGGTGTATCCCGAGCAGCAGTGCCCCGGCTCCACTGGGTGCCCGCGCCAGCGCTCCCGCAGCCGCACGGCGCCCGCACCCTGGCGGGGCAGGCTGGGAGCTGTAGTCGGGGCTTGCCCATTCAACCTCTCGCCCTCCCGGCCCCTCGCCCCGGCTTTCATCGCTCTTCCCAAGCTCCAGAGCTGGTGGCACTACCCCTTCCAGCTCGGCCCTTAGCGCTATCCTCGCCTCCCTCCGTTCCCAGCCTCGCTTCCCCCTTCCCGCCCCTCCTCAGTCCGCCCGCTCCAGCGGAGTAGGGGCCGGTACGACGCACGGCCGGGCGGGAAGAAGATTTTTAACTCGCTCCTGGGGAAGCGGGGCCGGGGGGAGAAGGACGGCCACGACAGAAAAAATAAGGAAAAAGCGGTCCCCAGGCCCGAAAGCGCTTCCCGTCCGTGACCCCTGGTCATGCGTCACTTCCCGGCGGTCGTTCGAGCGCGGAGCCCGCGGCCGTGAGGGGGTGCCCGGGGTGGGACGCGCTCGGGGTCGGTCGCCAGCCGGGAACTAGCTGCCAGGTGCCTCCTGCTCGTCCCCAGCTCGTGTTCGTGACAAGTTTCACTTCTTGCTGTTGCCGCTGCTGGCTCATCGCATCGTGCGCACAGGTACTTCTGCGATTGCAGCTGCAGGGACTTGCGTAAGTAAAATGAAAAACTTGCCCCCAGGCAGGTATTGAGGTGTGCGCTTCCCTCAATACAGGCGGTACGGCGGCCTGTGGAAGAACTGCTCTATGCTGAAGAACTGTGATGTCCTTTGCTCCGTCTGATTGCTTTCTCTTGTAGTGTTCTTTAAAACGCTGTGTTTTGATGGGTAGATTTGCAATTCTTTATTATCCCATTGGTGGCTTCTCAGTACAAGAAAGACAAGGAGTTACTGGAGAGGGTCCACCAGAGGCCACAAAGGTGATGAGGGGTCTGGAGCATCTCCCTTATGAGGAGACACTGCAGGAGCTGGGCCTGTTTATTCTGGAGAAGAGAAGAATCTCATTAATGCACATTAATAGCTCCAAGGTGGGTGCCAAGAGGATGGTGCCAGATTGTTTTCAGTAGTTCCCAGTGAAAGGATGAAGAGTAATGGCCATAAAATAAAACATGTTCCACCTCAACATGAGGGAGAACTTCTTTACAAAGATGTCAAAGTACTGGAACAGCTGCCCAGGAAGGTTGTGGATTCTCCTTCTCTGGCGACATTCCAAACCCACCTGGATGTGTTCCTGTATCACCTGCTCCAGGTGACCCTGCCTGGGTAGGGGGTTGGATGGGATGATCTCCAGAGGTCCCTTCTAACCCAAAAAATTCTGTGATTCTGTGAAATAGTTGATTAATCAATCAACCAAGATGTTCTTAGAGCCTTGAATTCCCTATTAAGTTTTATTGAACACACAGACATGGAGCAGTTAAGGCCATCAAGAGGAAATTTATGAAGCAAATCTCTTAGTGGAAAGACTCATTTGTCTTAGGCATCTGCTGCTGAGCTGCATTAAAAGGCTATACTTAGTGGCCTGTAAAAATAAACAGTGGATTTATATTATGTAATCAGTTTGTGTTGACAAACAGCTATTGGAAAACTTAAAGTAGTCCTTGAACTTATCAGTCTTGCACCCAACTTTCCAATAAAGAAACAGCCCCAGGGGTAAGATCTTCAACAAGCTGGGTCTCAGTTGCTGCCTCTGGAAGTATAAGGGCCTATAGTGAAATGCAGTATAGCAGGAGCAGTGATTAGAAAGAAATTCAAGATTGGGTTTTTTCAAATTGTATTTTATTTTACTATTATTTGCACTGTCCTTATCCCTCAGTAGCTACTTACTTTTCTAGATCATTTTTGATTGATTGAACATGATAGAAGTTGGAGCAGATTGGAAATACTGCTGATGTTGTTTCTCTCATGTTTGAACTGTCTGCTTGCTTGAATTAAAAAAAAAGTTTCAGTGCAATTTTTTTATGCGACAGCTCCGTTTTCTTGAAAGTTTGAGAGACTTTCTCAAAAGTTTTCCTGGAAATTATAGCTACTGTACAAATATGTTATGAAATTCATTCTGTTTTAATTCAGTTTTGAAAAATAGTGGGAATTGGACTGCATCAAGTAGTTTATAGGTACATTGTTGTGGAGCCCTTTCAGAAAAATTTCATCAGACTGGAAAAATGGGAATCACCTTGACAAAACACATGGTGACTCCCGCCAAATAAATGCATTTATCCTGGTGTTCACAGGTTCTGCACTTCATAATTTTTTACTGATTTTTTTATGCCTTATGAATAAATCATGATGTAGGTCCATGAATCTTCCTCATCCCTGTTTTTAAAAGCTGGGATCATTTACCGCTATCTAGTCCTGAGATACGTAAGCAATATTAGATGAATAGTTACTGGGTTTAGTAATTCAGCTATTTTATCCTTGATTTCCTTTAAAATACTTGCATAAATACTCTGGAGTTTGGGTTTTTTAACTCATGAAACTTGTGCAGCTGAATGTAGTGTCTCAATGAAAATGTAGGTCTCCACACAAAACCTTTCAGGTCTATTTTGTCTGAAAAAAATTAACCTCCAGAACTTGTGATCTGGAGATGTGGGAAGGTCGATGTGATCTGTATTACAGCACATTAGGGACACAGAAAAAAAATGAAAACTTGTAGAGAATACAGGCACTAGTCTTACTCTCTCTCCTTGCATCTTCTAAATCTGCAATGAGTAGAAGAACAGATACAAACTGGTCTTCTGCTACACTGACTAAATTCTTTTTTAAAACAGACTGTTTTTATTTCTTGACATTACTACAGTGTGTACATAAATGGTCTGTCTCAAAACATGAATGACCACCACTGCCACAGTCACTGTATATGTTGTTTTAATAGTTATTGTTCACCACATGTGGAGTTCTTTAATTATTCACCTAGTCTATAATTATTTACCATTCCTTTATATAATTATTCACCTAGAGAAAAAAACTAAACAAAAACTTGTACATATCTGGCAGTTAGTGTTTTCTGTTTTGCTGCTTTCTAAGATCTCAAAAATCAGTTCTAACCTTGTTAATGACTGATGCAGAAATATTTTTTGTGGTAGCATTGCTATGTACTGGTGATTCGTGCACCTCCTCTAATTCAGATTTATGCTTCTGAAATAGCGTGATTCCTATTCAGTGTTTCAGTGAAAGGATCTTGTCATGATCTCATTCAACAGAAAGTTAATTATGTTAACATTTCATTCTCATATTGTCACTTACAACAAGCTATGTAGCGAGCTGATCAGGAGTACATCATTATCTCTGCATTTATAGAAAGGAAAATTATCACAGAAAATGAGTCACAAATTTTCTTTAGAGGTGAATCTCAGAACTGAGTGCTGAACAGGTTTGTTGGGCCCACCAATCCTGCAATGTTCTTGTTGAAGCTCAGCTCTACAGAAATGTTTAGTGTTTGTTTGTTTGCCAGCAGTCTTGAAGTACCTTAATCAACTTTCTAAAGGAAAAAAAATACTCAGTGGAAAATATTGTGATAGAACTGGAGTAGTTATGATTGTTTTCCCAACAGATAGAGTTGAAACATTTTGTTTACTCAACTGAGAGCTGAAGCAGGTATTTACTGGAGCTTTATGAATTTTTTTTCTGTGAAATGCTTCTCTTGGGCACACAGGGGCTTTCCATCTTCTGGTAAGCAAAGCTCTGTGGTGGACGTGCATGAAAGAGCCTGGTACTCATCACAGTACTTGTATCTGCTGCTGAATGTTCCAGAGGCCCAAGGTACAGGAATATTGTTTCTGTGAAGATATATCAAAGATTCCACTTACGAAAATGGGGGACAAAATCGCCATGGTCAATACAATGCTTATGTCCCAACGTTTGTGTATTGATCAGTATTTTAAATTCACTATTTTTCCCTCATTGCCCAGCAGAATGGTATGTCAGAATGGTTGTGGTTAAACATCCCTTCTTTGTAGAAGTGGTAATAGAGGCCCAAGAAGGAATGCCTGGAAGTTCCAGTGTTCAATTCTTCCACAATGAGAATGTCGTGGAACTTGCCTGGAGGCTCATCCACGGCATTTTCTTTACATTCCCCTGAATGCCTGACGTCTATCCTGATAGACGTGCCTGTAATTCATCCTGTAACCAAGAAAAGCACTTACTCATTTTCTGTCTGCCTGAATGTCATTAGCCTGACTGCCAATGCCAGTAACAGATCTGCCAAAATCCTCATTTTTCTGGAATTCTACAACAGTTTACTGGATTTCCAGAACATTCAGGTCCTGTTCCCTGTCCTTTTCCCTCTCCTCATTGTTGTCAACAGTACTGACAGTTCCTTTTTTTTTCCCTCCACGTGTGACAAGTTCCCAATAACTTTTATTTGCTGTGCTCTCTAGTCCTCTATTCTTTCCCTTTCCCTTTGTATCTCCCTGATTTTAAGACAGTATTAACTGTGAGAGATTCAGAACAGGGTGCTGTGTGATTCCACACCACATCAGAATAGTGCACATCAGGTTTTGTAGCCAAAGCTTCATAAGTGGAATGCGTTAGGAGCAGAGGTGTGGTTCTTTCACCGTGGCCTATGGTTTCACCCGAATCCATCTGCCTGTTCTGCCTCCTCACCTGTACTCCACGGCAGTAGAAGGAAGCTGTTGCAAACTGCTGATCATGCTTTATAATGTTGGTTACTTTAACCATTTGCAATGTTCCCAGGTCTTTCTTCCTTTGTAAGCATTGAGTGTCCAGAAGCAGATGTCTTAGTCCTGCAGGTCCTTGGTGTGAGTGACCACGGAGCTCAGCACATCCTTCTTGTGAAAATAATAGTTCATCCCTCACATCATATCTGAATTCTTCCAAATTGCTTCAGAAATAAGTCACTATCAAAAAACCTGAGTGCACCCAGTTCAGAATTTTGCTATCAAACCTGGTGGTACTGCTAAGAGTCCAGGAAGCCTATTTTGGCTGACATTCTTTGTTCCTGTGGTAATCCTGCTCCTTACACAGGCTGTGAATCCAGAATAATTAGGTAGTGTTGTGATGTAAAAGTTTTATTCTTTCTTTGTGTTCAGTTAGTGCACTGCTACTGAGTTTATAAATTTTGTTTGCTTGTTTAAAGTCTATTGAAGTTAAAAGAGAACAAAAGTGAGTATTTCTGCTCTGACCCTGTCCCTTGAACAAAAATGAATGAAGAATCCACATTTTTAATCTTAAGCACACTATGAAAATTTGTATTGATTAGTTCTTTGGTTTAAGATTGTTTTTTCCTCAGGGAAATTAATTTCCTTACTGTTTTTCTTATATTTTTTCTTCTTTTTTTTTTTCTTTTTTTTTACTTCCCCCAAAGTGGGCTTATTTTCCCCTTTTTTTATGATTTAATTTTTAGGATTAAAAATTTTAAAGGACTGTTAGTTTCATCATCAGAAGGTTAAATAACCTATCCTTTTCCTAGAATTCTTCTGAAAAATATTTACTAAAAGAATTATATTCCGATGTCAATGAGTAAGCTTGATCTGAATGGCAAATAACTTTCATTCATGAATAGGGTATTTGCTTAAATAATTACTTTATAGTGTAAAGGAAGAGACACATGCTGACCTCTTCATCCTGGAATCGTTAGAATATTTTATTGAGGCTGAGGTGAGGGCCTCTTCCTTCAGCATCTGCAAAATTTTATGCTTTCCAGAGAGAATTCTCAAAACTCAAGAAAAGTTGTGTAGATATTGATTATTTCAAGATGAAGTGATCAGTATTGTTCCATGAAGCTTTATTCTGTATTCTGCCTTGTAAGTAAGACATCTTCTTTCTCTTTTGTTTCCCTCAGGTTCAGCATGGCCAATGCTCTTCAGGAAACACCTTCACTTGAAGCTTCTCAGTTAGAGGATGTTGACTCTAAGCTGTCCTTCCTACCTGAAAGACTGAGAAAGAAGCTGCTTCCTTTTCAGGAAAAAGGCATCATATTTGCGCTTCAGAGAAGTGGCAGGTAAAATTATTGCATTCAGCTTACTGTATCACATGCTAAAAATAATTACTTTAGGTAAAGATCAATTAATTTTTGCAAAGGGTATTCTATAGCAGCAGTCTTAGGTGAGTTATGTTACAGAAATCTTCCATAAGCTGTAAGGTAGCATGGTTTAAAATGAGTTGTGGGGTTTTTTCCGCAGAGGATGAAGAAATGTTTAAAAATGCATTATGCAAAAGAGAATCGTAGTATCAAAGTTTTCATGTGAAAGGAGGTTGATATCAGTAGGACCATCATTTTTGTTATGTTAATAAAGAATTCTTAAAATAAGTTAATTCACATTTGATTCTTTAATTCTTAATGGCGTGGTAGAGCGGTTAAGGGAATGACTAACAGATCCTGATGCATCTGTGTGGTTTTCTATTTTAAACTTGGTACAATTCTGGCGTGTAATCAGGGTGTTCTGGAGCTCACTGAGCCGCAGCAGCAGAGCAAAAGCAGCCTTGCAGAGTGCTCAGTTAGCTAGTGCAGCAGCTGATGGAGTAGGTATTCAACAATTAAGTACCTGGTAAATCAAAAAACACAGTTTATACAGCAGAGGCTGGAAATATTTTGCTGAGTAAGAGCAGGGTCAAAAAGGAGGGGGAAAATGCTATTTCCACATTTATAAATTTTAGGAAATGTGGGCAATTGCAGCCTAAAGCTGTGAAACTACTGTATGCTGTTCTTTTGGAAAGGAATGATGTTGGGGAGGTCTGGCACAAACGGAATTACTGTAGCCTGTGTGGGAAAGATGGATGAAATTAGTTCCTGATTATTTCAGCATCTTGCTGAGAAGGAGAGGCTTGGGGCCCAAGGGGGTTGCTTGCCAATGTTTGTGATTATTTTCAGGGGATAAGAAATGTGCATCTTTTCCTCTAAAGGTGAAAAATTGGAAAGGAAATATTTATCATCAGTTCTTGCAATTATATGGAACTTTTAATCAATTAAAATTTCCTGTGAATTTTTTTGCTTTGATTCTATTCCTTTGGCCAAAACTCTTTAGCACTGCTGTCTCAGGGAATGAACAAACCATCTGTTTTATACTGCCAGTTTCAGTGGCAGAAGAGAAAGATGAGTCCAGCCATTCACATGAGAGCCTGAGATTTGATATGCTTTATGCTGAATTGGCATTAACTTCTCTGTGACCACCAGCCATATCAGGCACTTTCTTGCTGCACAGACTGAGAATGAATGGATATGATTTTAATGGATAGCTAAGGTTTTGGTAGAATAGACAGCAAAGCCTTTGTTAGAGTTGAATTTAATAAATCCAGAGCCCTTGGCTGCCATTGAATATGCAATTGAGGTGTCTATTTATATATACAAACAGTGAAATAACAGAAGCCATTAAAATTAAAGAAACTGCACATTTAATTAGTGTAGGCTAATGGATGTATTTGAAAGTGGCGTAATCTTTTGTAGGCTATTGGATAATATAGAGGTTCCTTGGGAAGCAGCTTAACTACAGGACTGGATAAATTTTTATCAGATGTTTCTTCTTTTTGTTGAAGTAGTAACAATTGCCTGCAATAAGTATTCAAAAAGGTTTGGCATACCTAGTCTAATGACTCTCTGTCAAGGAGGGAATTTTATTTTTTTCACTAGGATTATGGGTTTATGTTGGGTTTTTTCTTTAAGTCTTTCACTAACAAGAGTTTTGCATAACCCAGCACTGATGGTTTTCATGTGGCATGCATATGGAAAAATGTTCATCGTGATTGCAAGAAATCTCATTCCTTGGCACAGCAAGTTCTCTGTGTAAGCTGGGTCAAACTGAGGAATTGTGT
Source organism: Struthidea cinerea (assembly GCA_013397865.1). Taxonomy (NCBI): domain Eukaryota; kingdom Metazoa; phylum Chordata; class Aves; order Passeriformes; family Corcoracidae; genus Struthidea; species Struthidea cinerea. The sequence goes on along the minus strand of VZTI01003048.1, from coordinate 222,936 downwards.
GCACACTCTCAGCCAGCTTCTATCTAAAGTAAAATGTGTTAAGTCAAACTTTCCCAAGGAGTATTTTTTAAATCTGTCCCTTGCTCATGCAGGTCTATTTCTCTTCCTGTCCCAAAACAGAGAACAAGAGCCTCTGGTGCTTGTAGCTGAATTTTCTTATTAGTTTGTCAGCCCCTGCCTCGCACAAGTCTTTCCCTTTTGTGTACTCTATAATGATTTAAACCTTCTTTCAGTATTGCCAGTGGTACATTTTCTGTAGAAGTGTCTTTTTCTAGTTTTAAAAATATATAAGCATAGGACTTGAAGTGAGCAATATATGCATCTCTGCTCATCTTTCTTCTTCCCCCAGGCTATGCACTCCCTTCACAGTCATCACTTAATCCATGCTTTGCTGGAGTGATAGGAAACTGGTGTAGAGCAAGTGTTGTTGGCTGAAGAGATTCAATTAATATCATCTTAGATTAGACAAGCACCCAGCATGAAAAGGAACTTATTATTAGAACAAACTCTTATTTTTTACATGAAGGGGGCTGGGAGTGAGCTATTAATTCCCTTGTCTGTTCCCAAAGCATAAAATAAATATGCTGTTGTGGTTTGTACTTTTGATTCATTGGTAAATGAATCAAAGGCTTTTCCAGTAGATGCTCCAAAGGCATTGCCTCGTCTAACAGAGACTGCCTAACACTTTTCTAGGAAATGACAATTCTAGAGCCAACAAGACAGTGTGTGGTTCAACGTAAGATACCTTTTATCTCACAGACATGCCTTACAGGTAAATAACTGACTGGCTGCTTATTCCTTACTAGAGATTATTCTTCAGAAATGCACTTTGGAATGGCTGCCTAGGGATGGATACAATATATAGTCTTTATTTGTAGCCTCAAACATTAATGTGCACAAAAGGTGGGTGCACACAACTTACGTCCATGAAGACTATTTTATTTTTATGATTTTCTTTCAGTGAAGGTGTAAATTACTTTTAAAACCAGCAACAATATGTATTTATTTATTTGTGTGTGCTTTAAACTGCCTCTTAAATAAAAACCAACCAACTTGTCCCTTCCAGGAACATGAACTTTTAGCAACAGGCTTAGGAAATACTGAGGGTTGTTGGGGTCAGAGATGTGTGTGCTGTTGGGAGGTGGAAGTGAGCAATTCTCTGTTTGCTCTCTGCTGCTTATTAGTCATGGTTTGGGCAGATGTGGACAAATCGCCATTTCCTAAGAACTCAGGGTATAGCTGAGGGGTCACTAGATGTTAGTGAAGAGGTGGCAGTGTTGAAGCACAATACTCTGGAAGAAGTGGTAGCAGCTTGGATAAAATATCCAAGATTCAGTGATATATGGGCAAATTACTCGATAGTACTGATAAGGATTGTATTCAGTCTCGTTTGAGCTCACCTCTCTCTTTGAGTATTACTGATTTTTACAGCTTCTGTTCCTTAATGTCATGCTTGGAAAGTCACAATTCTTTTTACCATGTATTCTTGTTTTATAGCCTCTCTTTACGGAAGTGTGTGATGTCTGTCTAGTAATGCAAACAATTTGTTCACCTGAATATTCTGTAAAACAGGCATGCTGCTGTTTGAAATTTAGCTCTTGTACTACTGGATATCACTAAATGCTTTATCAAGTTTTGTAATAAAAACTGTCAGTATGTGATTTGCAAGCATCATTATTTAGCATTGCTTGTCTTGTAGATATTATCTGTAAAAGATGCCTTCAGACACAGATATATTTCTTTCTAGGCATGTTGGCAGAACAATTTGTTTAAGCTGGATGCAGAAGAGGACTTGGAGATATATACCACCCATAAAACAAGCTTTTCCATTATAATTGTGTGTTCAGACTGTTGTAACTGGGGTGATCTTGTTTCCTCTATAAGCTTGAGAGGTAATACATTAACTTATATATTCAGGACCATGTGATTTTTAATTTCCCATACATGCTGGCTTAATGTTGTTAGACACAGTAAAAAAAGTAAATGACCATGGATGGCAATATCAGGATATGCAGAGTTCACATCTGCCATTAAGAGCTATCAGTTTTAATGAAAAGCCAATTGTTTTGTCAGGCAGTCCCTATCTGGAGTAAGAAAAAGTTGTATAGTGTTTAATATTTTTTTGGATAATAGGCTACAGAGAACCATTATGGCAGTGAAATCATTAGAGAATGGAGTGTGAATGTCCTCTGTTATAATATTGAGTGAGTGGCCTACACTTCAAAATAGTACTTTTTCCCATTGACTATGTCTCTGATTTCTAGCAAGTTACACAGGAGGAACACATAGTTAATTCTTTGTTAATTAAAACAGACTTTTACTTCAAAGATTGCTAGTCTTTGTAGAAATTATTCCCCTCTCCCATCCTCAAAGTAGACCAAAAAACCAAAGGTTCAAATCATAATTTCTTCAAAGTTTGTAAACACAGCTGAAAGATTCTTCTCTGGAAAGGCACAGTATGTACAGTCTGCTGAGGTTTTAGTAGTCGAGCCACAGAAATGGGCCGGAAGCAAAAAGAAATGTTTAGAATTCCCAGGCACAGCCCTTTGTAGGATGAGGAATTTCTGATGTAAGTCCTATTTAAATTCTATTGCGAATTTCTACACAAATTTCTTTAACTTTCTAGGATGCAATATCCATTGAGGAGTATGAAAGGTATAATTTCCATTTGAGTTGCTTGTCCAAAGGAGTGATAGTTTTACATTTTGGAGCCTGGTAGAATAAGAGAAAATCTGTTCAGTCCATGGACTCCCATGCATATTTCAGTTTGTGCTAGAGCAGTAGGCCCTTTTGTCTTACACTTTTCTATATCTATTTTCACTTTCACTGTCATCTTTATCATTATTACTGAGGTTGCTTCTGGGTTTTATGTTGTCTATTAATCTTTCTTTTTCCTTCTGTACAATGCAATTGGTGCTTTCTGCCTTGTATTGCCTTTCTGAGTTACCAGAGCTTTTGTTTTACTTTGCTTTTATCTTTACTATTTTTGATACATGATTACTGATTGATTTGCTCTTTCAGTATATTTCTATTCTTCAGGTTTTTATCTCTGATAGTAGCTATGAATAAGAAAATAGATTTGTCTTTCAATTCCATTTTGAAGCACTAAGCCTAGTTCCATGTCTACATATCTCTTACTGTCTGTATATAATTTTTCTGTCCTTTGTTTAAAACGTCATAGGTTTCTGCAAGTCGATGTTGTGATTAAATGCAAGACCAACTGCTTTCTACCATTGTCTAATTTTTTTTTTTTTTCAGAATCAGCTGTGTGGTTTAAAGGAACACTTAAAAAATATTTTGCAGGCTAATGTTGAATTTTTCCCCAGTATCAATTCTTAGTGTTTCTCTTCTGGGAGATAAGGCATAGTTATTTTCAGCTGAGTTTTACTTTACTGTTTTCGTTTCTGTTACAAATTCTCACAACACCACAGTCTTAGTTTACTGAATATCTTAGTTTAACCTAAACAAGAAGCACATAATTTCATTTACACAGTAAAAACATTAATTTCTAAAGGAAGAAGAATGTAACAGAAATACTTGACATGAAGAGTTCGTATATTATGGAGCTATAGCTGTTTGATAATTATCAGTGTATTAATCAGTGTTTATACTGATATTATCAGTGTATTAATCAGTGTTTATACTTATAATCGTCTGTATTTATGGAGAACATCTGTAAGAAGAATTTTTCTTCAAGTTTTATTCATGTTGGGCCATTTTGTGCTTAGTAAGTTGCTGGAAAGTTTAATGAGCATTCTGGCTATTTCCTTGTAAGCATAGAACAGTGACTGTCATTCTCAGATGCTGCAGGTAAGGATGTAGAACTTGTGTAAGCCCCAAACAGAATATCCTGTAATGACTCCAGATTTTGTAGTATCATTGCTGTGAGTCTGCAGTTAATTTGAATTCTTGTTACTAAACTCATGACCAATTTGATCTTAAGATGGGGAGTTCAGAGTTCAACATGAAGATCATCACAAACAGGCAAGATGAAGTTAGTCGTGCTCTCTTTTGGGAAATCTACTTATTGTCTCTGGTTTTGTCACACTGACATCAGTAAAAGCCAAATTACTTAAATTTGCATGTTGGAAAAAGAAATTACCTTCATATTTATTGTTGCTTTTTTTTTTTAGGTCATGTCTGGGAGTATTTGTTTAAATGTTTCATTTTTATGTTAATCTGTACTTGGTGGCATGCAGCATCAAGTGCCATCAACAAGTGTCTCAATTATATTATTTGTAGAACTTGAGATCAGAGATCAGATTGGAACAAAAATAATTGTAACTTTTTTTGTTCTTTCTGTCTCTAGTCTCAGTAGTTTGTAGTTAGCCTGAGAGAGCTGTTTGAAACAAGGCTTAAGTCTCTTGCTAGAGCAAGAAAGAAATCATCTTTTATTCCAATATATTCAGCAACTCAGATGTCTAAAATTATTATAATTTTGTGATGAAGGTGGGTCCTTAAACCTGCATTATAACAGGTGAGCACAGAAGTAATCTCTGGGGAAAAAGAATGGGATGGCTATTTAGTGAATATGGACAGCATCAAACAGTTAATACATTTCAGCTCTGAGGGTTGGAGAAAGGTTTCATTTTTTTTAAAGACGTTGGTTTGTAGTGATTCAGAGTACATTTCACATTTGAGAAGTGCCAAGGAAGAGAGGGATGAATAAATGAAGATGCTAGCTCACAGAATGAGATTCAGATGCAGGAAGTATGAATGAGAGACTGAGCCAAATTCTGCAGAGCTTTCATAGCCAGGGAAGCTTGTTTGGAAGTGATGCTGGAGGAACTGGGAAGAAGTTCAAATAGAACAAAAAATGCATTGTCAGTAAGTGAATGTAGGATATAATTCAGGAGAGGAACTATGTGGGGTGAAAAAAAAAACCCAACCAAAACTTAAGAACAGAAAAAACCCAGTGGTAGAAATACGAGAATTTACTTGGGTTTAAATGTGGACTTGTAGCAGTAGGAATAGAGAAGAAAATGCAGATTTTAGAAATGCAGGGCACAATTTGTTAGAATGGAAGACCGAAAGAGATAAAGACTACAAGTGTAGGCAGTAGGTTGGCAGCCGTGGTAGAGGGAGGGGAAAGGGGAAATGAGTTGGTGTTAGCTGTGTGCAGGGAAAGTTTGCAGCAGTCCATGATGAGGAGTTGGGGTGTTTAACCACAAGCACCAGGGAGAGGACAAATGGGAGGGAGCAGTTCTGAGTGTGAGACAAGTGACTTTAATGAGAGTGAATAGAAGTAAGGTCTTAAACTTATGAGTCACGTTCTGACTGACTTAATGTAAGTTGGAAGAGATAGGCAGAGGGGAAAACTGCCCCAGATCGCCAGGGAATGCAGAGTTTGTTGGGAAAGTAGTGATAAGTATCTAAATTTCATTGAAAGCCATTAGACTGCATACTAAGGAAGACTTCTGCTGCTCGCAGGTATTTCAGTCATGCCAGTTAACAGCCAGGTTAACGTTTGCAGCATAGATTATCAATAGCTGAAATTAGTTGACGTTGTTCTGTTTTCTTGCATTGAGTCAGCTGCTGAACCCATTTGTCTCTGAAACCAGTGACTGAATAGGTAAAAAGTTTTCACTATCACTATTGAGTGTCTTCTTGGCTGGAGGTTTTTCCACTTAATAGTTCCATTAATATATTCTAAAAACACATTGACATGTCTGAGCTTAACCTTCAACGAAAAAGCTTTGTTATGTGTTATTCCACACATCTTTGCCAAAGCTAGAATACCAGAACATGTGGTCTGAGAGCTTTCAAATATTAATAAAACATTTTAGGTGGGTTTTTCAGTCACGTGTCAAGGAGTGTTAGAGAAAAGCATAAGACACCACAACCATTCTCCTCTAGGCTCCTTTTCAGAATCATTAACAATGCAGATGTGGCAATTTAGTGCATCTTACGTTAAATCAAAGGTTGGGGTTTTATTACTTAGGGGTTTTTTAAATACTTAGTATAGTTCAGGAGCAAGGGTAAGATCTATCTTGCATCTTCTGGAGCACTATTTTTGGTGAAACACCCTTGATTATTTTTGCAAGGGAGTCAGCTCTCTTTGTTCTAGTTTTAGGACTGTGTGCTGTGATTACTGACACACAAATGTAATGGTTGCTTGTGCAGTTTTATATAAAAATGTTCTAAGTTCAGATTCCTTAAATAACCCCTGGTTAAGTTGTTAGTGCTGAAGTGTTGGCTTGTGAGTAGGAGGTAAATTATATGTTGTAGTGTTATATAAAACTGACTCACATGAGTAGGTGAGAATCCCAAGAATATCAGGACACCCACACCAGTGAAAGAAAGACTTGAGCTTCCTCTGTACAACATGTTCCAAAGCCTGCATTAACAAAAAACAGCTTTAATTTGCTTGAGTAGTAACAAAATTTTTCAGTGTTTTAAAAAATGAAGTGCTACTGCTTTGACTGTTTGCCTTGGAAAACGCATTTGAAAGGGAAGGAGTTTGTTCTGAAAAAGCTACCTGCAGTTCTAAGTGGTTTTTTCCTGGATAAATAGCTTCTGAAAATCAATCAAGAAGTTAAATTATCCCTACAAACAAGCAACAGATGTATTGGATTGCTGTAGCCCTTTAGTTTTTAGTCTATCATGTAAGGAAGCACAGCTCTCTAGAGAGGATATTTTTGCAAATATTTCTGTAGTTACAAGAAACCTCTCACACCAGCTGTTTGACTTGGTAGGATCCTTGGTTGTACAGACCTTAATTCCAGTGTGTTGTTAATCAATATTCCTCCAAGAGCAAAGTTCAAAATGAGATTCTTTCTCTTCACAAAAATACCTTGCTGCAGTAGCCATAATTAATATAAGAAACTTTAGCTGTATTGTTTGCATGGTTAATAGTGCTGACATTTCGAAAAGGGTGACCTGAATGTAACCCAGACACACAGAAATAGAAATGATTTTCATTTAACTGTTTCTTCTTCCCTGAAACTCATTTTATAAAACTCTGTTAGCATTAACCTCCTTCTGATGCAGACTATTTTTTTGTGGGTCTATGACATATTCCTCATGAGTTTACCTCAGTTTCCTTCTTTTTCTCCAATGAAATCATCTGCGTGAAATTTTAAAGATCTGCTTGTCCTTCTGCTTTGCAAAGTTGGTTCCAATCTTCTTGACATCAACGCAACCAGGAACTCTTTCTGTGTTTTTTGAGGTTTGATAAATTATTCTTTCTGTCCTTTTAGAGGCAGAGCTTTCCTGATAGAGCTTTCAGAGGGCTCTTTCAGGAGTTTTGGGTTTCTTTCTTAGTTCCTTCACCTGTTTTTTTGCTTACTTCAGGTTTCTCTCCAAGGTTTGCTGCAGTAAGAATGTGTAAATGCACCTTTGCCCGATGCTTGATACCTTTACAAGGTATCAAGAACCAAGCCTGTTCTGATAGTGCTGCTAGTCTGGTTCTGGGGTTCTGACTCCTCCAGCTTTGGGTGGTGCCTTCAACTACGGGATTCTCTACATCCACAAGAAAGCTGGGGCTTGTGTACAACCTCAGGTGCTTGAGTTTGTTCTCTTTAGTGAACAGCAGTAAGGTTTTGGACCTGTGTGCACCTGAGGTGCACCAGCACAGCAGACCTTGCTCTCTGCAGGCGTGTTCGCTCACTGGGGTACATCCTCACTCAAAGCTCTTTGTGTTTGCTTGATAAAAGAAAAATGTAGTTTTATTTTCAAGCTAATACACCTCAAAATGCTGGGGCTGTTACAGTCTAGTGGGGGCCCAAACTATGGTTCCCTTCTATTTATGAAAGATCCTACTGTGTCCAAAGGCCATTGCTAATGCTACACTGCAAAAGGGTTATGAATAGTAGGAAGGTTGTAGCAGCATGTGCAGTGCATCCCAATGAGATTCTACTGCTTTCTGCTAGGAAAAAATAGCAGATTTCCTTGATGAATGGACAGAGATTCAAACACAAGCCGCAGGATTCGCTCTGAAGAAGGGAAACATTTAAAGATTAGATGGGAAAGAATCGAAAAGAATTTGCCATTTACTGGTGCTTTTTTGCACGGTTGGACTTTGCTGCTGAGAGTAAGTGCAACTGAGACATCTCAAATGATTTTTTTTCCATGCTTTTCTGAAACTTTTGACCATGTGGGCTGAGCTTATAACAGGATATGAATCTGCGCATCATAGCTCTGATTTATATTCTTGGATAGAACTATTATTAAGGTGTCATATGAACAGATGGGATATGAATGATGAAGCTCAGATTGGGTAACTACCAGTTGAGAGGAAATGACTAATTGAAGTTCAGAGAACAAGAAGTCTGTCTTCTTGCAGTCAAAATATGTGAAACGAAAATACATATTTGTCCCTTCAATGTAGCTGAAGATCTGTTTCTTCTGCTTTGACAGCATGGAACCTTTATGTCCATGTTGGCAGCTTGTCTGACTGCAATAATATAGAACATACTGAAGTTTGTTTTAAATAGAGGCTGCATATTTTTAAGATTATGTAAAGTATTGCTTTTTAGCAGCTTAGTGCAACTAACTATTAGATATCTTGTTAAGTTCTGTGTCATGTGGGCTATGAAGATGGGGAAATTCTTTAAACTTCAAATCCAATTGTTGTGATTATAAACTGGAAACATTTCATGATTTTCCTCTCAGTAATATAAGCTGTTTTTCATTGCCCTAGAATCCAATGAAAAAATTTTGGACTTCTTATCTTTTGTAACTACATTAAGCAGGCACCTTTAGGATTCTTATTTTAAAACTGTGAAAGCTACACAGATGAATGCTTTAAAATGCATTATGTCATAAAATAAATGGAATATCCTCCATTTCCACTTACATTAGTTTTATTAACTTCTACCTGTATCATAAACTCAATCTTGTGTGCCATGTCAAAATTTTGTTGAGTGTGAGTGTCAATAATGTTAATTAATTGGCATAAATTAGCAATTTAAAAAATGTAGCACTTCAGGAATTTGAGTCTGAGCAGTGTGGATCCAAGCAGTGATTGGATGTCACTAACTGTATAATTATGTTAGATGTCACTAACTGTATAATCCCAGAGGACTTTACATATTCAGATAACTCTAACTGGAGCTTTAAAACCAATTTAGTGCACTTGATTGATCTCAATCTGTGATGTGTCTGGTCAAATTTTAAATGCTGAAAAATGGGTGGATTGCAAGTACAGGAAGAAAATCCCAACTACTTACAACAAAGCAATTTCATCATTGGGCAGGAGAAGAGAATGAATACTTACTAACAAAATATCACTAGAGATAACCAGCTTTAAGCATAGGGGTGTTTCTGTGTCTCTGTTTCTATTGGTACTGCAGAAATGAGGAAGATAAAACTGTGTTGATCACTTAATGTAACCTCTGTTTGCAGAGTTATTGTGGGTAAAGTGATGGCAGCTACTTTGTACTTCGCTTCATTTACCAGCAACAAAATGATGAGTCTCTATAAATATTTAAAAGTCATCAATTTTGTTGCTGCTACGTAAGAAGTTTAACTTAGGACATATTCAGTGGAAGTTAATTGACATGAAAACAGAAGATAGTCTATAACACCAAAGATTTTATGAGTACAGTCTCAAAATGACTGCAAAAAGAAAAACAGAACAATTTCTTATTCATCAGCAGATAAAGTCATCAATGTTTAAGTGGCTACAGTTCACTCTAATGAAGAAATCTAGCTTTATGGAAAAAGTTTTCCTGTGGTTGACACACTTTTAAAGTTAGTGGGTTTTTATTTGCTATTCAGCTTCTAATTGTCAGAGCCATTTGTAAGTCACTCTGGATTTCTCCATTTTTGCTTGTTATCATGAAAGGAAGAAGGAGCATCCAAACAGTTTGCCTGTGCCAGAGAACAGTGCAATAGGATCGTACCTATTCTCACTTTGTTTTCTGTGTGTCTGAACTGGCATATTTAACATTTCACTATTTATGCAGTTCTACTAAAATTTAAGTTGATTTACTGAGAAATACTGTATTTATCAGCAGATGTTGGCAAGGAATACTTTTATTTCTGTCTTCTTTACCACATTTTCTTGCTACCAGATGCAGCTTGGTTATTGCTATATTTGTACTTCTGCTCTCATATTCTTATAATAAATAATCTTTATTGTTGAGGAAGGTCTGTGGCTTATTCTTGAGCTGTCTCTGCTCTGTAGCTGTTAGCTGTAGTCTTACTCATTTGCTGCATTTGTGTAAGGAGTACTACTGCAACAGTAGGTTATTGTGCATCCCAATTGATTTTAGGCCTCAAACTGTTTTTTAAAAACATGATTAATGTACTGAAAGCAGTTGGCCTCAAAGAATCGGCAAAAAAGAAAGACTTGTTTTGTAAACTTCAGTTCAAGCAATTAACAATGAGTATTGAATGGAAAAAAAAAAAAACAGTCTTTGAGCAAAAACTGACATTATTTTTAAATTAGAATTGTGTGTTAGTCGTCTGCAAATAAATGTCTTTGCCCAGCTGCAAATCACAGACATTAAGGCCTCACAATCATGAGTTGCCACTAAAAATAATCCTCTTCCTGCCCTTTTTTTTTCTTTTGTAAATCTGTGCGGACTTGGGGTCTTTGTTTTGTTACATTTTCTTCCTTTGTTTTCATTGCTCCATCCCTAACAGCTGGAGGAGGGGGGGAATTTGCAAAGCAATTGCAAATAGATAGTTTGTTGCTTGTAAAAAATGAAGTTGTGTAAGAATTAATTTGAATTAGTTTTTTACCTCAGTTGAAAGAAACTGCTGAAATTAGTATATACTGCAATTTATACTGGCAGGCAGGGTGAGCAAACAGCAGAATACTGTGTTTCTGAAAATATCAAACATTTTATCTTTTTTTGGCCAGCTACACTAACTTCAGAGTAGCCACCACTAAAAAAGCAGTTCGGTATTACTTGAAAAGAATTTTCTGGATCAAAATACAGAATGCTTGTATCTTGGTTTGTTAAATTTTGTTAAAGACACTTAAGACCTGGAAGATCTTTCCCGTTTTTTCATGGAAGGAACATTATGTTTGAGTTACACGGTGCAATGGGTACATATGGAATCACAAATGGTTAAAATGCCTTTAAGAAATTCGTGTCAAAGACGGCATTTAATGTTTACAAAATAAAAATATGTGAAGAACAGAATTTACTATTTCTGACTGGGGACTTGGAGTTGTCATTGTCTTTACATAGAGTGGCATTGCCAAGTGACTCCAAAATGGGCAAAAAATCAAATTCATTTCCTAATACTTTAGCTGGTACAATTGGTGGGGGAGAGGGAGTATCTGCTTCTATTTCAAAACAAATGTGACAGCTCTGGAAAGCATATTTTTAAAATCAATCTGACATATAGATAATCCTTAATCATGAAGCAGCAAAAACATTGCTGTTTCTGAAAGACAAAAGAAAATTGAAGATGCACTTCTTGCCTTGAAGTGTCTCTTATGATTACAATTAATCTATCCCTGGACCTAAGCAGAAATTCAGTTTTGCAATTGCAATTTCTGCAGTAATGTAGAACTTCATTCAATAAACATTTTTGGAATAATTGTCATACTTCTTTTCAGTTCATATCAAATTCACTTTCTATAGGTGGTATCTGGAGGAATGAAGTCACCTTTTTTCCTTTCATTGGTTCAGTAAATCCAGAATTTAAATTTATAGTAAACAATTTGTAAGTATTGGTTTATGTATTATATTTAGTATTAATTTCTGCTTTTTCCCCCGCTGTTTTTGTTTCTTGTTTAGGTGTATGATTGCTGATGAGGTAAGTGATGTTCCTGTTCCTCTAACACCATTTTTTTGCGTTGTTAATGCACTTTGTGCAGATGTGACTTTTTTTGTTTGAGAGGTGTGGGCAGAAAGGCTGGTAATGAAAGAATCCTAGTTCCTGTGATAGTCAGCAGATATCCTGAAAATGCCCAAGTGAGAAAAAAATTGAAACCTTACAGAAGTTTAGAAGAATCCTTGAGAAAACTTAAAAGGTTAATTTTAATTGTAGGTTAAATCTCCTGTATTGTTACATTTTAAAAACACTGACTCAGTTGATTTTTTTTTAGAGTTCTTTATAATTGCATAGCTAGCTATTTTTAATGGATTATTAGACATTCCTGGCCCAGGGAGATTTTTAACAGATATGGTTTCCAAAGATGAATTTTTAAAAATGCACTAATCAAGTAGTAATAGTAAAATTCATGGTGTCTATACATTTGAAAATATATATTATGTTCCATATTAGGGAAATCTGAGTCCAGTATTTCTTCCCACAGAGAAAACGTTTTTGTAATAATGTTCTTGATGTGTTGTCAGTATAAAACCTTTCTGAAAAAGAGAATTGCTATCGTCTCCCAACCCTAATCTGGGTTTTCTTGACACACTAGGAGGGAGAGGGAGATAGATTATTGGTATTTAAGCATCTCCTCATACTATAAAAATCTCATTACATCTGGACATAAACCATACTGGCACAGAATGTGAAATATCTGGGAACTATGGAGAATACAGAAGTATTCAGGGGAAGAGAAAAGAGGAGCTAGGGAAAAATCAAAATATCAGCAGTAGCTATTTTTTTATTAAAACAGTTTATTTCCCTCCTTGAACTAGAAAATGAACTGTGCATATTTATGTTAGCAGTAAAAAGTCCTGGAAGATACATTTATTCAAAATAAATAATGTGTATTTTATAATGACAAGAGGTGTGGCACTGGAGGAAGTGTTGTGCACTGGTATGTATCCTGTGCTTTTAGACCTGTCTCTAGAATAAGAAAATGTTGGTAAAATTAAATATCAGTATTGTGAGCTTGTATGCAAAAAGAAATTATTGACAAAAATAGAAGATCAGAGAATTACTGTACATATTCCTGGATTGTGTAACTACGTAAGGATTAAAGTAAGATAATAAGAGTATTTTTTGAAAGGTATTCTACAAATATGTTTCCATTTTTTCTCAGAGTGGGGACAGACGAAATTTTTCCCCAGAATTACAGCTTTACTGTCATGCATTTCAGTGCTGGAGAAAGATGGGTTTAAATCAAAACCCAAGACCATCATATTTTCTACAGTTTTTCTAGTGTCTCACATTCTTGTGACCTAGCCTGGTGATCAGCTCTGTGGGATCTACATCCAGCCAAGGGTGTGCTGATGCCAAGAACGCTGCTTTTATTCCATGTTCATTTCAACTCAGTGAATCCAGTGCCTGGATTCTCACCAGTGACTGCACAGCCTGAGTGAGGGAGACAGCCATGGCAGCAAACTAAAAATTGATGTTATTTTGTTGGGGTTTTTTTTTCACTTGGATTTGTTTTCAGATGACCTAAGAACTACTGGTGACTCAAGGGAAGCTTGCAGGAAAATTTTAGTGAAAACTTGGCAATTTTGAATGAGAACTGAGTATCACAGTGGCTTTCCTATTATTTTCTTTCTAGTAATACTAGAAAAATTCATTGTTTTCTTTTGTACTTGGGAACTCTCTTCATTATATCATTACATCAGTCCATTTAGACTCAACATTGGGAGATGTAAGTTGTTGTTTTATGTCTCACTACTGTGAGTAGTTAGATAGCAGCAAATCCACTCAAATACCCACTGGACTCCATGGAAAACCTGCACAGAGTATTTTAGGGCCCGTCTCTGCTTTGATGTTTAACAGGAGCTGGGAACTATCTCTTGCCATGTGAACAAGTAGAGAAAATGGCTGCATTCTTTGATAAAATCTTGGAGGCAGGGGGTTGGTATTTTTTAAACGAAGCCCTAAATTCTGAATCTTATAATCATCTGTTGCCATGATTATTCACGGATGGGAGCATTCCCACCTTGACAATATGAAGCAAGTACTTTCCTGTTATATATAACTCTGTTTGTTGAATCTTCCCCTTGCCTGTACATCTGAATTCTCCCTGTCTGGGCTTTCTCATCTGTGTTACAGGCCAAAGAGAAACCATCAGCTCTGGTGAATCAGAGTGGTAGTTTCTTTTTGTTGACCCACTGGGTCAAAACCAGAGCTCTTCCTACAGGTCTTTGTTCTTGACTTGCTTATGCAATTGAGGACAAAGTTGGGTTTTTTTAAGAAGGCATCCTATGTATTTCTTTCCTTTGCATAGTCTTTAAAAGATGTTTTTGGTAGCTTAACAAGTTAAAGAGTTTGATCTTTTTAGTCTACCCTATTAAGACCCTGAACTGAAAATTTTCTGGAAGGAAGTGCTTCTTCTGACTTTGATGAGGTAACCAGATATAACACATGTATTAATCCATTTAACTAGAAGCATCTTGTTTCATAAAAGATGATCTGTGGTAATAAAGTGGTAATTAAATACATACTATGTAACTAGCTCTTTGACTGGGTTTCCTTTATTTGGTTCTGTCTTTGCAAATTCTTTTGGGCTCTTCTGAATGGAATATGCTTTCTGAGCAGAGACTTCTGGTTTTGATGTTGTTCTTTTCTTTTCTTTTCCCAGATGGGGCTAGGAAAAACAATTCAAGCAATTGCCATTTCATATTACTATAAAAATGAATGGCCTCTCTTAATTGTAGTGCCTTCCTCTCTGAGATACCCTTGGGTGGATGAGATGGAGAAGTGGATTCCAGAACTCTCTCCAGACGACATTAGCATCATTCAGAACAAAACTGATATTGGGTGAGTAAAGTTTGTTATTCTGCAGAAAGGCTTGCTCACTACTCCCAGCTCAAGCAGGGCCACCCTCTGGGGTATCAGATACACCCTCTGGGATATCAGCCGCTCCTCCCAGTTTTGTGTTATTGGATTATAGCAGTTACTCATTTTCTTTGAAGTTGAGAGATCTGCTTTTTGCAAAGTAGCAAATGCTTGTCTGCTGAAAATTAGATTACTTCAGTGTGTCTGAGATAGAAGAGTTATTTCTCAACTCTGATGAATTCATTAGCTTCTGTAACACATTTTTGGAGAACTTCTGGTGTACATTACAAAATAAGGAAGTAATTACTGTTAGAATTCCATTTAGCGCACTGAGAAAATTTGTAAGTTCGAATAAGTAATCCCTAAATAACTGAAAAGGTCATCATGACCTATGCTTTCTATCTTTAGACTTAATAGCATGAATTCATCAGAGAGCCTATGTCTTGGGTGTTATTAGAATAAGTCTCCTATTACCCTGAATTGCAAGGGTGTTTTTAGTCTGCTTTACTGTAAATGACTTGGTTGATTTTATGGTAATGTTTAGATGTTGTTCTAAAACTTTGGCGTGAGGGAGACTGTTCTTCATATTTTCTGGGAGTATCAGAGAGTGATTTGACTGCCAAGATGTGCTGCTTGGAACCTTCCTGATAACCACAGAAATCCAACTGAAAATGCATTTTGAAAGCTTCATCAAGGGGTAATTCCTACTGATAGTCAAAATTTAAGATTATCATAGGAATATGGAAACTAAAATTAGCGCCTTTTTTTAAGGTATTTATCCAAAAGGCACTCAGTGCTTACAGTGCTGGATGCAGAAAGGGGAAATGTGGACTAGGGAAAATGATGGGAAAATTAAATGGCAAATGAAATTCTGTTCTTTTTAGATTTTTTATAGGAGTGGACCTTAACCATTATTACTTACTTTTATTCAAAGACAAGGAAAGACGAAAGCTTGCGTTTCTGCTCATTTAACTCCCAGAAGGCTTCCTAGCTCTAAGTGAGGTTGCTGTTGAACTAATTAATATTTTAACATTAAAAAGTGTTTTATGCATTTGTAAGAAAATGCAAAAATACAGGTGCCAAACTTGGTTTAGCATTTTGTTAAATTCTGCTTCCATATGTTAAGCTTTGATTTCTCTCAGTTTAATACTTTGCTTTTCTTCAAAACTTCAAGAATTAAGTTTACTGCTTGGGTGTTGTTTAAATTCTTGATTAAAACAGATTAAAATATACTTAGGCATCAATTAGGTTCGTAATTTCTGGACAAATTTGAAAATGGAAGTTTCTTGAATAAACTGGTTCCACTAAAATAAATAAGTTTATTTGTAATTTTTTAAATGTACCCTTCAGGAAGGGTAAGCGAAAATCTTGCTTTCCTGGTTGCTGCATTTATCTGTACAGTGACAGCCAGAATCTGCAGTGCCCACAGTGCCAATGCTCAAACCACTGCCCCTTCCATATCCAGGAGCAGGAATGTGTAGGTGCATTTACTTTTTTCCTCTTAAATCCTCAAGGAAACTTCAGCTTCAGCTTGCTTGGTTTCTTGATCTCTTGCTACTGAAGAACAAACAGAAATGATGCCAGCAGGGCAGTGGTGTCTGACAGATGGGCAGACCAGCTATGACCCTCATTCTGATGACTTGTGTCTAACAGCTTTTAGAGTTTCTGTGCTGCTCAAAGGCTCCTGAAGGGCCACAGTGCTCTCTAGTGATTTTCATGCCTTGGACTTGTATACATCTTTAAATTTGTTATAAAAAGTTCATTTTCAATTAAATTCTTATTTTTCATCTTGTCCCATGTTGACTCTCTGCTTGAAGTGTTTTTATTTTCTTCATGTTCTGTTCAAGCAAAAAAGCTGAGTAACAGCTCTGACAGGAATGTTTTTTTCCAGGTGGGGAGGTGCAGCCCAGACTGTACTTTCACAGTGCCCAAATACTCAGGGACAGTCTGGTTAATCCTCTCAGGCTGCTGGTGAGGGGACTCTTTGTACCCAGCCCAGTAGAAAGCTTGCACAGAGACATTATTACTTCAGGTGTTTGGGTGCTGATAAAGATCTTGGCTTGTGTGTAATTTTTTGTGCAGAGAGTGGGTTTGTCCTATCGGGTACTCCCCGGTACCCTGGGAAGGAGCACAGGGTGAAGCAATGCAGCCAGATAATAAAATTCCTTTGAAATGCAATGTGTGTCTTCTGAAAATGATTATGAAATGTGTGTGATTGATAAGTGTGAGATGTTTTAAACATCAAAAGCTGTTGTTGTTAGCCTCACAGCCCACTTGTCAGGCAATCCAAAAGGAGACATCCATACCTTCTGAGATCAGTTTTTATAATCTCTCTCTTATATTAATTGTCCTACAATGAAAACTTGCTAAGAAAACTTGTGGATTTTCTTTTTCAGGAGAGTATCAACAAGCAAAGTAACCATTCTGGGGTATGGGCTGTTGACATCTGATGCACAGACTTTGGTAGACACTTTGTACAGGCAGAACTTTAAGGTGGTTGTGATTGATGAGTCACACTACATGAAATCCAGAAATGCCACCCGCAGCAAGATTTTACTGCCAATTGTGCAGAAGGCTCTCAGAGCTGTTCTCCTTACTGGAACTCCTGCTCTAGGAAGACCTGAAGAGGTATTTGACATGTTGTGTTTGGTTTTGGTTTTGAGGATGGTATCAGTAATAAATGAACAGTTTTGTTGAATATTTTCAATTACATGCATTATGACATCAAAAGGTGCACTAGCTGCATCAGGAAAAACAAGTGTAAGACCAATGTCTTTTTGTTTGAGTTGACTTTACAAACTTGTTTCAAGCTTGTGCACAGGTGACTTGAGACAGTGTTTCTTGTAAGAAATTAATCTTGCATGTTACAGACTGATTGTTGGGTGAAATAGAAAACAAAGGGCATGAGCAGAGAACTGCTTGTTTCTCCTGGGTAGGGGAGTCTTTGGTAGACAAGGTCATGTATTAAATCTTCTACTTCATCATCTGATAAAAAAAGCCCTTAGTTTATCACTGGTCTTTTGAATATTCACCTAAGTGGAATGTAATATAGGCTGTGCTTGTTGCACATCCAGAATGACAAATTTTCCTTTGAAGGAAATTCAGCTTATGGAATTAGGGAGGAGCAGAGAGGTAACGAAAACCCTATTGGGTTTTATACTGAACCCAAGACAACTGTTTTTATTTATCAAATGTAGGGGAAAATGGAATGTAAGAGCTGATTTGTATTCAGGGAACTTAAAAGACTTATATAAATAGTATTTTATGCTTCAGAATTCCTCACAGAATTTATGCCAAGACCCTTTATGAATTTAATTTGTTCAGAGAGGTGATAACTTGAGGAAAATATCCATGGTATGGAAAAGGGCTTGGTATATATATAATATATACTTACTTAAAACTTTAAAACAAATATTTATGTTTATAGGTGGGGATAATTATTAAAACTTCCTGTACAAAGACATTGCAACCAACCCTGGACAAAGTTACAAAGTGTTATACCTTTATATAGTACATTGATACCGAGACCAGTATCATTGTTAAAGGTCTTTAAAGGAAATTCCATACAAGCTGTCCTTGATTACAGTGATGGGATCAAAATTCATGAACAAATAGAAAATAATTTGAGACTTTTTTCTTAGTGATACTGAGGTTCTGCTGTGGCTTAAAAGGCAGAATATAAAAAGCATTGAATGTCTTTAATCAGTTTTGTGTCATAAGCAGAATCTTTGTATAAAGTCTTTGAATGTATGGAAAATGATCTCAGAAGCCAGGAAGCTTT
The DNA here is from genome assembly GCA_013397865.1 of Struthidea cinerea. Classification (NCBI taxonomy): domain Eukaryota; kingdom Metazoa; phylum Chordata; class Aves; order Passeriformes; family Corcoracidae; genus Struthidea; species Struthidea cinerea. Next base: position 204,554 of record VZTI01003048.1, on the reverse strand, counting down.
GACAGTATAACAGCTTGTAAAGTAGGATTCTTCCTGGTTAAGGTCATCTAAACCGGTATTTACCTCCTGCTACTCAACAGGGGAAAAAAGCTGTGAAACTTCTGGTCTGTATTGATATTGTTCATCTTTTGAAGTAAAACTTAAAAACTGAGTAGGTTTTTCATGTATTTTAAGAAGCAGACCACTCATGCAATACCTGCACCGAAGCTTTGCAGAAGCCCATGTACCTGGCAAATGATAAAAATCGTTATTTTTGGGAATAACTTAATCTCATCCATGTTTTCTTGTTCAATGTGAATCTTTTCCAAGCTGTCAGTACTGTTACAGTGTTCTGAGTGCTCTGTGCTTTGAGGGCTTCCCACAACTCTCCTCTCTGAAGACTCCTGTATCCTATGGAATTCCTTTTGCATGTGGGCCAAGCTGTGTGGTTTTTCTGCAAATATTAAATGTAAACTTTACACAAGAATCATGTGTTAATTGTTTCTGAATAGCATTTGCATGCAACTTTTAATTTTTCACTGTTGCTTTTTTTTTTTTTTTTTTAATACAGCTCTTCATGCAGATTGAGGCACTGTTTCCAAGAAGGTTTGGAACTTGGAATGAATATGCTAAAAAATACTGCGATGCTCGTGTCAGGTATTACTGCACTTGCTTATTTGCATTCTTATGAGTGTCTTTGATTTTTCTTGTCATGGCAAGTGAGACAATCAGTAGGCACTACCTCTAGTGCTGTATCACACCATCATGCTTGGAAAACTGGGGTCAGGTACCATCTCCTCCATCAAAGAGGATTGGGAAAAGGATGACATTGTTTAAATTAATTAATTAAAGCTATTAAAGTCTGAAATAAAGTTGAAATGCCAGCATTCTGTTAAGTAAAATTATTTATACATTTACTGTTGTTAGTATGAGTTGTGGAGGTCTTACCTTCAGAACTGGGGTTTTTGACTCTCAGTCTTTAGCTCACGGTCATGTAATGATTTATACCTCTCTTTATTATGGGATACCGGTCTTTTTGCTACCTCACCACACTTGGGTGGGAAAAAAAGTCCAGTACTTGTCTCTGTATTTCACAGGCTGACTGTCTTAGCTAAAAATTTCATGTCTACAACTTTTAATGTATTCAAAATAACAGATTTTTGTCAGCTAAATTAGCTAGCATTTAGATTTAATTTTTACAATAGTAATTACATGGTTTCATTTTCATGAAACTTGTTTTTCTCCCTCCATCATATGCACTTTATTAGTATTGAACTTCAAATAACATGGAAGAGCACTGTCTAATTTTCAGACAGAGAAATGCTATTTTTTCTATGGTGTTTTGACTGAATGCATCTGTAATTTTCACACCACAAGTGCGCGTGGGTACAGCATGGTTAGCTACTCAATCATAGATGATTATCTTATTTTTGGAATACCATAAATGTAATAAAAATCAAGTTCAGGGTTTGGCAAGCTTTCAATGAATAACTTTTTCTTCATGACTTGGCTGGAACAAAACATCCTGTGGTAATAAACTTGATAGGATTATTTTATGCAGCACTTTCCGTGAAAATACGGGTGGTTTTTCCTTAGGTGTCCATAGACACCTGTTTTAAAGATGAGATCTAAACGATCTCTGTGAGGTTTAGCCTGCCATTTCTGTCATATCCCCGATGCTGAAGGTGGAGGAAGGAGGCTTTTCTAAGGACAGACATATAAATAGACCAGGGAAGGGATATGAGCAAAAGATGTTGCTGTCTTCCATCTGTGCCATTCCCACTTCACCAGTGCAGAAGTGTCTCTCTCAGCCCCATTCCCAAATTATTATAGTCAGCTAATTCAGCTAAGTAGAACACTGTTGGTAAAGTCGGTAAGGCTTAAAAATCTCTAAATGATTGTGGGGGTTTTTGTGGCTGTTTGGTCTTTTAATAAAAATTACATGCTTATAACACACTCTTCTGGCCCTGGAAAATGCTACCTGGGCTTTTGTCCAAGACTGTCGTATTCATTATTTTATTGTCTCCTGGCAATTCTGACAGAGAAAAGCTGCTGTTCCTGCTGCAACACTTCCTCAAAAGCAGCAAAGCAAGGAAAGAATAAGGAAGACTGAGTTAATAAATTCTTTCTCTTTTCAACCTTTAGCTTCTTAATGTGAAACCTTCTTCCTCTATTTAACCATGCTCATTAAATAGTATTGCTTTTAAAGATGATAGCTTAAGCTTTAAATCCTGTCTCTGGCAGTAACTAAGAAGGAATTCTTAGGGAGGGAAAGAAAGGAATATTGATGGTGATATTTGCAGTTTTCATGATGGCTTTCCTGTCTGTAATATAATAAAGAACATTCTCAAGGTGGTGTATTCTTCTCATTAGTCCATTGAAACAGGAGTTCCAAAATTAAACCTGAAACTTCTGCTTCTTGTGGACAGTGAAGTGTGGGAAGCTGGGGATAGACAGAGGATTGTGTGCAGGTGATGGGCAGTAGCTCTTGCAGACAGTGGTGGCTGCTGGGAAGTTGAAGCACACTTTCATATCCAATAGTGTGATTTGAAATTAATTATGAACTGATTCTATTGAATTTGGAAGATCTCATGTTTACACTCTGTATTGATCTATCATTTTCAGGTTTTTTGGTAAAAGAAGGCAATGGGACTGTAGAGGAGCCTCAAACTTAGAGGAACTACATCAGCTTTTAAGTGAAATAATGATCAGAAGACTGAAGAATGATGTCCTAACTCAGTTGCCTCCCAAAGTCAGGCAACGTATTCCATTTGACCTCCCACAAGCTGCAGCAAAGGTAAATTTTCCATTTTTGATGAAAACACATTTGTTACTAAATGGAAATATCTTCGTATGGATATGTATTTTTATGTATGTGTGTGTATTATGTGTAGTTACAAAGCTTGTGTGAGTATAAAGCAGAGTATCTCTGTTACTGCTTTTAAAATATAATACAACACTGATACAGAAATTTTTTTTGCATCAGTGATAAAATTTGTTCTATTTCTAGTGCAATCTTCTTTTCTCTCTTCTTTTCCTGTAGATTTTGAATCCTACATTTACTTTTACCCAAATTTGAGAGAGTTCTCCAAAGTTCCTAAACATTTCACACTTGAAATGTAGCTGTTGAGGTAGAACATGCTTTGTACTCTGTGTCTAACCACTAGTCTCTTCTGCCAATTAGACTCTGAATGCCACTTTTGCAGAGTGGGAGAAATTAATGAGAAGTCTGAGGTCAGATGCCACTGAAAGCCACTTTTCTCAAGTCATGAATCTGATCACACGCATGTATAAGGAAACAGCCATTGCCAAGGTGAGCCTGCAAGTCTTCCCTTAATATCCTTAAACTACCCAGTGTGTGTTTTTAACCTCATAAAATTGGTTTTATTGGCCAGAACACAAGATGGGGTTATTTGGTTTGTTTTATAATCATGGCATGGAGAAGCACTCTCTTTTTCCCTGTATGTTTATGGAATAGGCAGAACCCCATTACAATGAAAAAAGAAATCTGAAAACTGCTGCGGAGTGTATTGCATTAACTGTTGATCACTGATAGATTTTGATATTAACTACCATCATTGCTTTAATAGCTTTTGTAAAAGATACTGAAAATTACATTTGACACAAAGGAATTCTATGAATGCTTAAATAGAGCAATATTTTATGATTATGGTATCATGAACATATCAGAATTATTCTTTCAGTTTTGATATATGGCTTTATTTGTGTGTGGATGCAGAAGTTCTGATTAACTATTACCTTGTCTGTTTGAAATATGGTTGTTTTTCTCAAATATGGATTAAAACATCGGATAATGACGTCTGAATTAAAAGGGGATTTATCTACATCTTCATCTGGAAGAAGTGCCATGTAATTATATGATTTTTTGAGGATAAATGTGGGGTTTTTTCTCTCTCTGAAGGAGTAAGTTAGGTTTCTCAAAGACATCAAGTTGTGGTATTTTTTTTAAACAAAATTGATCTGAATCATTTGATTCTTAGCAATGTCAGTGTTTGATAAAGCCTTACATGGATAACAGAAGATATGGAAATTTACCTTTTCATGTTACAAGGAATTGAAAGACATGAAAATAAAAACTGTCTTTTTGAACATTTTGTGTGTCTCGCTAATGAAAACACTCCCTTACGGCAGGCGGGAGCAGTCAAGGACTACATCAAAATGATGCTTGACAATGACAAACTGAAGTTCCTCGTCTTCGCCCATCACCTGAGCATGCTGCAAGCCTGCACAGAGGCAGTTATAGAAAGCAAGGTAAAGCCTGAACAAATGTGCACACAAATTTAACTTCACTTACACAAATGGCTATCAGCTGTGTTTGAATTCAGCAGAACTGCACACGAGTACAGGAATGGAAGGATTTTATGTGCTTACAGATCAGTGCCACTGCATTAAAAAGGATCATGTGGTTCTGAAGAACTGGTTTGTGGTTAAGGATGATGTAAACACACTTGTATCTGGTATGAATTTATTATTAAATCAATATTGTAGGAAGTTGTTTTCCAAATTTTTCTACCAGTCTATTTTTTGGGACATTTAACAGCACACTATCATCTGGCCTAAATGTTTACTTCAAAGCAGTGAAAATATTTGCAAACAGCTTTCACCTAATTTTGATCATGGACTCTTAATTATTGCTAGGGAATGGTGGCTAACTTTGCTATTTTAAATTGTTATTCTCTTTTAACTGTTTGACATTTTAAAAAATAGTATCAGGGAAATTCCACATTCTTCTGTGTAATATTTCATTTTGAGATCCCATGTTCATTCTATCTTCTACTTTTGCAAACGGGGTAACAAAGTCTACACCTCTCTAGACAGAGACTAGGCAAAAGATGTATCCTGATCCCCATGACCGGAATAGAACAGTCCTTTTCATAATTTTATTGGGTGACAGGGAAGGATTGGGTCTGAAAACAGATGCTGATGATGTCATTTAGTCTCTGTTTGGATGTTACAGGCTCGCTACATCCGAATAGATGGGAGTGTTCCCTCTGCAGAGAGGATTCACCTCGTCAATCAGTTTCAGAAGGACCCTGAAACCCGGGTTGCTATTTTGAGTATTCAGGCAGCTGGTCAGGTAGGGCAAAAAAGAAAACGTGAAATAATATACTTAAAGAATATAGCTACTGAAATCATTGATGACTGAAGTGATTTACTGAAGGCAATTTATCTTCGTGCAGTTTGTCCTTTGTAGACCTTGTGTTCGAGTCTTTGTACTAATCATGTTACCTGTTCTAAGCCTCTGTTGAATTTACTTGAGCAAAATGATGATAAGCAGCAGCATCTCATTCTTGAATAATTAGAAAACTCCATTTCTTTAAAAGTACTAGAGTAATAAGAAATAGATGTTATTCCATAATGCAAAGCAGTGTGCAGTCTTTGCACAATACTGAAGTGTTTTCTGAATCTGAAGCCCGAGGAAGAAATCAGTATAATAAGGCCATCTGCTGTCGAGGACCACCCTGACCAGCCTCTTATTTCCATATTAAAATGTCCCGTACAACCTTTAGCTTTCTTTTGCTTCAGATAATCTGTTGTTTTTGTGTGGAATCTTTTTTTTTTAAATGCATCTACTTACTCTGCTTAGGGTTTAACATTCACTGCTGCCACTCACGTTGTGTTTGCTGAGTTATATTGGGATCCAGGCCATATTAAACAAGCAGAAGACAGAGCACACCGCATTGGGCAGTGCAGCTCTGTGAACATTCACTTCCTGATTGCCAAAGGAACCATGGATACCCTCATGTGGGCAATGCTGAACCGCAAGGTGGGTGCGCACTGGGGCCGAGGGATCAGAGCTCGCTGTGGTTAGGGTTGCACTCCAGTGCCACGACAGTCTTGTTTTTCTGGAACACTCTCCTACACTAAGACAAATTGATACACCTACAATTGCTAATCATAAAAATGTCCATGTTTGTTCTGATTTAGTCTTTTCTAGCTTTTTGCTCTTCATTCAAGATGCAAAGATAATGAGTCTTTGCCAAGGTGAATGGGATTGTTCATACCCACAGGAGATGGTTGTTTTATCTTCTGGCTTTTTATTGCTGTTGTGGTTCAGTTTACAATTTTAAGGCATTCAGGCATTCTGCTCACTCTTAACAGCTAGAATTTGTTGTGGGTTGTTTTCTCTTAATTGAATGAATGTTGTGCCTAAACTAAGCTTCCTTTCTGAGAGGCAGAGGCATTCTCAGGTAATTCTTTCTCGGTAGATCCAAGATTACACAGATCTTTTCTTCTGTTGCCATTTTCCACAAGTACCACCCAGCTGTTGTTAGCAGTCATTGAATCATAGAATGGTTTAGGTTGGAAGGGTGCTTAAAGCTCATCCTGGCATGGTCAGGGACACCTTCCACTATCCCAGGTTGCTCCAAGCCCTGTGCAACCTGGCCTTGGACACTTCCAGGGATGGGGCAGCCACAGCTTGTCTGGGCAACCTGTGCCGGAGCCTCACCACTTTCACAGGGTAGAATTTCTTCCTAATATTGAATCTAAACCTGTTCTCTGTCACTTTAACACTAGGAGTAGTTCCAGTCTGCTTTTTTCCTTACTTGGAAAATCTTTGAGAGTTTACAGAACTAAGAAAAATCATTTGGCTGTTTTGCTTCAGTGACCCCTTTGTAGCCTTTGTGCCCATTCATTAGTGTCTTGTGTTGATAACTGAGGTGTGTCAGTGTTCTGTCAGCTCTTGTTTTCTGGTGTTGCCAGCAGTGTCAATGGAGAAGGAACTGCCTTTCAAACATCAGGTGCCAGAGCCATTTGAGACTGTTATTACACAGGGTTTATCCTGATGCCAGTGCCAGCCTATAGCTGTGGTTCCTGCATTTGGCTGGTCCTGTATTGTCATGGTTTAGTGTCCATAAGTTACTGTAGTGACAAACTGGTGACCATTTGTTTGCCAATATATTTTTCTCCTGCTGAAAAATAGTCACTGCTTAAATAATCTGGGAACTGCAAACTGTATTTGACATTCAGTTGGGGAAGGAAATTCTGTATTCAACGTCCTGTAGGTACCTCTGAAAGAATCTGTCAGTCTGATGCATTACGAGTCTCCTTAAACATGGCACAGATGGGGCTCAGTAATTCAACAACAATTTACCTTACAAGTTCTGTCACTAAATAATTCTGCCTTTGTCTCCACATGCCAAGCAAAACATAAGACTGCTAGAGATGTACACAGTGTATATATTCTCTTTTATCTTCAATAAATACTGACATTTTGTGTACAGCTTCACTGGTTGTAGTGTGCTAAATACAGCACTCACCATTATTGTCTTCCTGCAGGCCAAAGTCACAGGCAGCACTTTGAATGGCAAGAAAGAGAAAATGCAGGCTGAAGAAGGTGATAAGGACAAATGGGACTTTCTGAGTTTTGCTGAGACCTGGACCCCAAATGAAAGTCTAGAAGATCCCCAAAATGAACTTTTATTTACACATGTAAGACTTGAACCTTTGTCTTTTCTGTTTTCTTTCATTTAAAAAAAGTTATAACAGTCATTTGCTTCAGCTTTTTGTGCAGTTCAGAGTTTACTAACAGAGAAACACCAAACAAGTAGGAAAAACTACATTCCATTTTAAAACTTATGTGAAGTTGGGAAAAGTCATCTGCTGGGTATAAATGTCATCTACATCTTCTGCTGGGTCCTTATTTTAGGGGACTGAGCTGTCCTCAGAGTCAGATAAGACCAAGTAATTTCTGTTCAAATGACATCTTCGTTAACTGTGCTGAATTAATTGGACTAATATTTAAAACAGTGTTTGAAAGCCTTTCCTTGTAAGGGGCATCTTCAAAAAAGGCACATAGCTTACCAGTTCTGTGTATCTGCCTTCTGGTAGTGCCATTTCAGAATTTTCAGGAGAATATTGAAAATACTTTTCTGAAATCAGGCGAGGAATGTTGAATTGCTTTTTCTGCTCACTGTTCATTCTTAAAGTAACCTTTTGTTAAAGATATCTTTTGTTAACAGTTTCTGATGCAGTCATAAGTGGGGTTTAGAGGCCTTTTCCAGCCTAAATGTTTTTGTGATTCTGTACTCCTTTCCTCTTCCCTAGTTTGAAAAGGACAAACAGCATGACATACGTTCCTTCTTTTCCCCCAAATCCTCCATGGAGAAGAAACGCAAAAGATTTTCTGGTGATGAAATGTTACATAATGATTCAGAATCTTCTGCAGTCACAAGAGAAGAGGATGCAGAGAAGAGCGATGAAAACCTGGATTCCACAAGGATAAGTGAGGTGGATACAATTTGTCGTGAAGATACTTGTGAACATGAAGCCAAAAGAGCAAGAAGCATAAGTGGATCTACCCCAGTCAGCTCCAGCAATAAAAAGAAAACATCTTTGACTGGAAAAAAAACCAATGAACTCCATCCTTGTGGCTTAAATAATTCAAGTGAAAGTACAGCTTTAAATAAAGTTTGGCACTGCAGTGCTTGCACTTACACTAACAATGATCTGCTGCCTTACTGTGAAATGTGCCATTGCCCCCAGAGCAGGGATGGTGAGTAAGGGGTGCTGCAGAGGAAAAGATGCATTTTTCATTGCAGTTGTGATCAGGCTCAGAAAATACAATCTTTTTGAACCTATGGCTACACTGAAGTCCAGAAAAATATGAAGAATGGTGTCTTTACATGAACAAATACCCCTCAAGTGATCCTCCTTAGCCTTGCTTTCCCCAAGGATCTTTTACATGAGTCTAACTTGAAACAAGTGAAAAATTGCCATAAAAAGTTAACAGGATATAAATTCCATAAGGATGAATATATCCTCTGTTTCCTTTGCAGCAAATTTTCCTCTCCTCTTCCTTGAGGTTTATGGTTATTCTGAATACAATTAAACAGCAAAATTTTTCTTTACCTTTCAAAACTAACCAATGTGGTATTGGTGTTTTATTAACTTGAGCATTGTGTATTTGTCATGAGAGACATTATCTGGAAAAGATGGCTTTTCTTTCTCCAACAGCTCACAGTAGATTTCTTTTACTAAATTTATTTAAGCTATCTGGAAAATTAATGAAACATTTTTATAAATCTGTGCCCATATTTGTCATTTCAGTTGCAAAGGCAGGGGTAAAGTTCTTTTTACTTGCTTTTTTATTTACTTTATTTAAATCTCTGTGCATGCTCAAGTAAGGACAACTTCTGAGTTTCACAACTATAAATCAATGCCTGGAAAGCTACTTTGTGTGTTTATGGTATACAATAACTGTATACAATATAGAATTGCTAACTGAATTATTTATTACGTGTGTATTTTGTCATTAATCTGGGTGCATGAGATTACATAAATTAAAACCTTTGTTCCATGTGTTTGTTCTCCTAATATTAAAGTTAGCTCTAGCTTCCTAAGTGGTTGCACCATAATAATATTAGAGAATGAAATGCCATTTCTTTGTATTTCAGTGCCACGGTCCTGTCTCAGATGTGTTATTAGGTACCTGCCAGGTAACGCAAATCACCACTTTTCTTGTTTCTTTGTCTTTAGGTGAGAGAAATGGTGAAGCTCTCAGGAGCCAAAGTGAGGAAGGAGTGTCAGAGGAGCCCAGGAGAGATGGAGAGAGAGCAGAGAGCAGTGCTGAAGACAGGAGAGGAGATTTGGGGGAAGTGGGGGCCCAGCAATCGCTTGAAATCAGAGAACAGGAGACTCTGGACACTGAAAAGGAAGAAAGCGAAAAAGAGTGTGGGGAAGGTAAAGTGGGACTCTGAAAGAACAATTCTACCCCATTGTGAAACTGAATTAAATGCCTCTGGCATGAAAAATGGCTTCTAAATAAAAACCTACATCTTTGAAACACAGAAGTACAAGCACCAGCACGGGACTTCATCATTTTAGCCTGAGCCATTTGTTGAGTTTTGATGCTGGATAAGCCCAGCCTTTCCACACAGCTCCTGGAGCAAACCAGAGCTGATTGACTTCAGGACTGTGTCAAACCAGCAGCTGGGAATCTGGATGGTTTTACTGCAGCTGAGGACAGACACAGGCAAAACAGTTGATGGGTCATTCAGGAGAAACAGAAAAATAAAATACACAAATACCTTAATAGTTCGCTGCTTGAGCTCTGCATCTTCAGTTGTTCTGGAATTACATACATATTTAATACTATTTTTAATGTCAGAGTAGAATGAATGAAGAAAAATCTGTGACGCCACCATTTTTTCTGTTGTAGATAAATCAGACGCACTCCAAATATACGATGGGCTTATGTTTTGTGCAAGCAGGAATACTGATAGAATCCACCTCTATACAAAGGTAAACCTGAAATACGCATGGTTATTGTCATTTTAAAATCTCAAAGGAAAATGTTGCCCTATGAAATGTTTCTGTATGCTTTCAATTGTTATGCTATATGTAAAAGCATCAATTTTTTTTGTATTAGCTGAAATGTACAAAAATTAGGTAGTTTATCATTCTAGTTCTTTTTCTCAATGGAATTAAGTAATAATTCCCTAGATACATAACTTTCAGCACTTCTCTTGGCTTACAAAATTGGGCTAATACATTAAATCATCTGTTAGAAATGCCAGTAACAGTCATTTAAAATTCCTTTTTTATTATTAGTGTCTTATCACAAAATAACTTGAATAACATTCAAAATTCAAATAAAAAATGACAGTAAATCCTGACACACTAAGTAAATAAAATATTGCCACCACATTTTCAGAAAGAGCAACGTTGGTGCTGTGTGTAAGTCAGTAATGTCCTGAATAAAGCACGTTGTCATTAATCTGCAGTGGTGATTGGGTACAGAAAGCAGCAGTTGGGAATTTTCCAGGTCATTATTCAAGGGGATGTCAGGACTTGTCAATTTCTTCTTTCAAGTGATAGGAAAGTTCACTGGGAAGATTTCTTCAAATTACTGAGTGAGTCAGTGTATTCAGGTGCCACTAAAGCAGCACAGATAACTGAAGGTAAGTCTTTGGGATGAGACATTTTTATTAGGCTGATGCAGCTGGGAAAAAGTCAAAAAGAGTCAAAAAGTCCTCTTGTATCTGAAAACTTGTTAAATGTACTTACAGTGTATGCTGCTGCCTAGCTTCACACACTTTATTCAGACAAAGATGCATTTTGGACAATTGTCTGGTTTGGGTCTTGCTGGGATTAGAGTTTCATTTTGCCAGATACTGCACAAGATCTGCTGAATGGTGAGACACCGGGGAATTCTGCTTTGACTCCTCTTGAATGTTTGTGAATCATCAATAAGTTCCTTGGCCAGATGTACCCACTGGGAAAACTTACTCCTTTAAAAATTAAGTGGAGAACTTTTTCAGACATTAAAAAGAAGTATGATAAACTGTTCAAGAATTCTTATTTTAAATAGTAATGAAGTGACATTCTCCTACCTACAGGCATTCATTTCCCTTAGAATTCAGTCAAGAGGATTGTAATTTCAGTTTAATATAAGGCAGTTTGTGTGTCTGAATTATTTGCAAAGAAAAAAAATCTGATCTGTTAAAAGTTAAAATGTTCTGCCTTGTTACCTTTAGGTAGATAAATATGAATCATCTTTCTTGCATTCGTGCTGTTATCTCCATGCCTTATTGTTAGTTCTGGAAAAATTTGACCTTGAGGGACTAAATTTAGTAGGAAGGGAGGAGAATTCATTTGAAATAGATTACTTTTTCTACATTGTGCTACACTGCATCTGTAAACAAAACTGTTTGCTTGTTTCATCTAGGATGGTGAACCACTGAATCATAATTTCATTCCATTGGACATACAGCTGGATAACTGGGAAGATTTACCAGAGACCTTCCAGAATAAAAAAAATCGTGCACTGGTAAGAACAAGTTCTGCTGGAACAGCAATATAATATTTAGTGCAGAGGAAGTTGACTTAAAAAAAAAAAAAGCAGAATACTTCCAGGCCTTGGGATATGGGCACGGTTTCATCAAAGCAATCTTACAGATACTGATGTGAACATGAGTTATGCTGTCTGTTACTCTGGCAAATTATTGTGCCTCCTGTTCACATTGTAGTAGAAGGAATCAACCAGGCATCATTTAATTTCTCATTTACAGAATTAGTTACTAACTTTCATAAGTCAACAAAATAACTTCTTAAAGGTTATTAATTAAATGGAGCACACTCTAAGAATGTTCTAGTTTGTATCAGAGCTGCAGGTCTGAGCAGGCCTCCACTCTCACTCTCCCTTTGGTCTACTAAGAGTTCTTAAAGTAGTGTCAGGCACAGTTCCATGGAGACATTCAGTTAATTTAGGAATAAAGACCCCATTCATAATGGGGTTTGAGAACAACACTGCAAACCCAAGTACTCAAGTAAGGAAATCCAGATTTAAACTGGATGGGAAATATTACCTGCTTAACCTAAAATCTGATTTTCTAAACTGAAAACCATCAGGTAGGAACAAAACAGATTCTTTCTGTTCCTCCAACAAGGCTGGAACTTAAATTTGTAGGGAGATGCCTGACTGATTCAACCAGCTGCTGTGTGAAGCAGCTACTGGGTGAGTTCCACAGATGGAGGGGTGAGGGTTTGAAGAGTTACCTGAAGGCACCATCTCTGATTGTAGGAGCTGTTTCCAGCCAGTGTAGAATGCACTAATCCATGGCACTGCTCCACTGTAATTAGCTCTGTGCAAAGTCTGTCTTGGTGCTGACAATCATATTCTCTGTCAGATCCTGAGGTTTGTGAAAGAATGGATTCACCTCACAGCAATGAAACAGAAGATAGTGAGAAAAAGTGGTCAGATATTCTGTAGTCCCATTCATGCTGCAGAGGAGTTGTCTAAAAAGCAGTCACTGGGCAGCAGCACAAAGAGGTATGTGGGGTTTGGTTTTATTTCCTCCTACTAATTACTGCAGAAAGTTCGGTTTTGCATCATTCCTCAGTGCTGTCACTGCTCTGCACAAAACATGTCATGCAAACCATCTAAAACCTTATTCCCCTCAGTCCCTACTGTTAAATTCCTCAGGGTGACTCTATTTTGGCTGTAGGTAAGAATTAAGTAAATAAATAGTTTGTAATTCCAGTAATATAAGCAGAGGGGTAAGTAAGTGTTCGTTAGCCTCTTGCCTGATTGTGTCCTTCCATAAAATGTAGGAAAAATCTGTGAATGGTATAGAAAACCTATCAGGACCTACAGCAGCCTTGTAAGGTCGTGTGTAGGGTTTGGCAGATGTTCAGTAGAGATGTACTCAGGAGCAGTTGTCTGAATAGTGGTTTCTGTGAACCGATTTTAAGTTTTTTACCTAAGAGCGGTTGTGTTTTACAGGGTTTCATGTGAAAATAAAGAAGGGAGATCAAACATAAATAACGGAGCAAGGAGTCCTCCAGAGCTTGTAAAACTTCCTGGATTATCCAGGGTGTCACTGAGATATACCTAGCTGAAACAAAATGCCTTTCAGGTTTCACTGTCAGGCAGTTTCAAATTGCTGTCATTTTTTAATTGTTATACACAAACCAAGTGACGTGTTTGCCAGTTAAGCATTCGGTTTTAGAAAGATAGTTCATTTAATATGAAAGTATATGAAGTACATTTCCCCAAACTTTATTCACTTCTCATCCAGAAAATGAGGAACGTTTGAAGAGACTATGCTGTACCAATCTTGCTGCAGCCCAGAGTGAATGTTCTTTGAGAGATTGTTCCCTTTGCTGACAGGATTTGTCACTCTCTCAGGTATGTGACCAGGGAGGACGTGGCAGCAGCCTCGCTCTCCAAGGCCAGCAGCAGCGGGGGCAGTGTTCGCCTCATCTCCAAAGAAACGGGGGCTTCTCTGGACAAAGGAGGTGCTGCTACTGAACCATCCACAAAGTAGGTTTATTAATCATCCTACTGCATTAAGTTCTTCTGCCACTTTTTTTTTAATGGTAGTAAAATTATTTGCTGTGAGTGTCTGCTTTGCTGAAGTACAGTAGTTAGATAAAAAACTTGCTGTGGTGCTAATGAGCTCTGTTTTATTCTTACAACAATTTAGATTTCATCTGTTGTCTGCTGACAGAGCTGCTAATTAACAGAGTCTGACTAAAGCAAAACAAGAGAATAGTTACATGATTCAGTTAGAGAAAAGAATGTTAGCTCAGCCCTCGTGTGAGGTCAACATCAAATTGGGGACACAAAATTTGCTTCTATTTTGCCTCAGAATTTTTAAAAAGGGAGCAATGAAGTGAAAATTCTGAACACAAATTGCCCTTTAAATTTTTTTCTTAAAAAAGCACTGTGTATCCTACTTTGTTTTGGGTAGGAAATTGATAGGCAGCCATGGAGATTATAAAGAGAAACCAGGATCTTTCCTTTATTACTTCTGTTAAAGAGGGGGCTGAAACATTTTAGTTTTGTATGTGTACATGCCTGATAGAAATCACCATTTCTTTATGAATACAGCATTATTTCAGCTAATAATTGAGTGTAGTAAGATGAGCAGAAGAAAAACCTGCCTTGTTATATTGTCAAATTTTGTTTAAATGGAAATGTAAACCAAGTAAAGGATTTGCACTGTGCAGGTGTCAATCTGGGCAAGGTATTATTTCAACTACAATGATTTTTCATAACACAGAAGACACCTAATGGAAATACACAGTGCATAAACCCCCCCTGAACTGGGCTGCTGAATACCTCCTTTACCCACAGCTGTACTTTGTTCTGCCAACAGGTTGCTTTCAGAAACTGGAAATGATCCCTCAGCCCTTCCTCCAGGGCAGACTGATGCCAGAGGCTCCTCCCTATCCAAAGGGTATCTGCAGGCCCTGGACAGCCAGGGGACCCCGCTGTGTCTCAGCTGCCAGCAGCCAACAGCGCAGCCCCAGCCCGGCTGCCCGGCCCGTGCCTGGGACACGCGCTTCTGCTGCCACGCCTGCCAGGAGGACTTCTCCATCCGCTCCAGCCAGAGCTACCTCCGCTCCAAGGTGTTCCAGATCGAGCACGGGGTGTGCCAGTGCTGCCAGAACAACGCCCAGGAGCTTTATCTCAGCGTCAGGGATGCACCCAGGAGCCAGAGGAAGCAGCTTCTGGAGAGTTGTTGGATGTCTCACCTTCCCCTTGGGCAGGTGATGGTTCTGGGGTTTCAGCAGTAACATCTGGTCTGTGTATAGAGAGTTCAGAGACAGCCAAAAATATTCTTACAGATTTCAGATAGAAAGGTAACCTAGCACCAACAACAGAATAAGAAAAAACAAGTCCTTAAGAGCAATCAAATGAACTAAATCCCATTGTCTCC
Source organism: Struthidea cinerea (assembly GCA_013397865.1). Lineage (NCBI taxonomy): Eukaryota > Metazoa > Chordata > Aves > Passeriformes > Corcoracidae > Struthidea > Struthidea cinerea. Next base: position 189,384 of record VZTI01003048.1, on the reverse strand, counting down.
TAACACCTCTAAAAGGCACAGGCATCAGAGCTCTGATTCTGTGGGGGTGCATGTACAGCCAGGGCTGGGTGAAAGCCTGTCAGCTACTTACAGTCGTTACTTGTGCAGTGGGAGTAACTAGAAAATGCCAAGGCTGGCTTTCTTTATCTTGATGAAAACTATAGATAGCTACTTCCCAGAATTGCCTTGTTCCTCCAGTAGGATGTCCATGCAGTTGAGGAGTGTCTCACCCCTCCCCTGTCCTTTGTGTGCTGCAGCTGAATGAGATGATCCGGAGCCCAGCGGAAGGGCAGTTCTGGCAGGTGGACCACATCCAGCCCGTGTACAGTGGAGGAGGACAGTGCTCCCTGGAGAACCTTCAGACCCTATGCACAGCCTGCCACAGAGAGGTCAGTGTGTGGAGCTGGGAATCCCAGCCCTCTCGCAGGGAACAACGGAGGGAAAGTGCACTTAGGCTCCTCCTCAGCCCTGTTCCCTCCTGCTGCAGAACCCCAGTGCTCACAGCCTCTCCCTCCCATACAGCCAAGGTGGAAAGGCAGCATTAAACTATTACGATATGACAGTTTCCTTTGGATTTGGGAAAATGTTGCCTCAGTAAACATTTGCATTTCATTATGCTGTCTACTGTAAAGTTAGACTGGAGTTTAACTGTGAGCTAATGCTTTCTGCTGGACATGTTGCCAAGTATCAATACTCACTGACCACACCTGTTTCTCTCTTTTGCAGAGAACTGCAAAACAGGCCAAGGAAAGAAGCCAGCTGAAGAGAAGGTCTTTAGCTACAACGTATGGCTGTGATATCACCAGATTTTTGGTGAAGAAGTAAAATGCACAACACATTCAGGTACATTGTAACTCTGAAATCAAGAGTTACAGTTTCCTCTTGCACTGATTTAACGGAAATCTCTCTATCATGCTGTTGGTAGAGAGGAAATAAGGAATTAAACCAAAGAAATCATTTGCAACAGTGATTGTCAGAGTGCATCCAAAGTACTTGATCGTCATGGTTTTTTATGACCCTGGTTTAAAGCTGAATTTCTGTGCGTAACTTTAATGCCATTTTGAAGAATTATGGTTTCTCTTGCAGGGTAGTTAGGCCTGCAAGAATTTAAGGAAGTTCTGTTGAAACTGCTGTTGGTGTTACAGGGTTCAACTGTATTGGGAACTTCATGTACCAAGATGATGTCTTAGTTTTAATTCTTTTTGTTGTTCACATACCAAAACCACAGAACAAAATACAGCAATTACGACAAAAACTAGCACGAGTGAGTGATTTGTCTCCTCTAATCCTGCTCACCCACTGAAGGCTGACTCTTGCCATGGACCGGACTTACAGGACTTTGGCATTTAGAACGGAAGGCAGCTGAATTCTGTTTTTACTTAAACCAGCTTGTATTAAAATGTTACTCAGGATAGGAAACATTAAATATTAGCAATTATCTCATCAAAGGTAGTTCCTGGGAAATGCTACAGTCAAATTCTCCTTAACGAGATTGCAGAGATGCTGGTAATTTTGTACTGCTTACCTGGCTTGCTTTACAGTTACTTTAAATAAATACAGTTCTTTCTCCTGGTGATTTTTTTTAATGCTCTCTCTCCTCACCCCTTGAATGCTGTAAGGCAGCTCTAAGCTCATAAAGCAGAGCTGTGCACAGCACATCATCATCACAGTGCAGGGCTGCAGTTTCAACTACAGCTAGTTAAAATAAGGTGAAAAGCTTTCTGACTTACCCTTCTGAGAAAAATCTTTAAAGTTTTAACTCTTGAACAGAGAAAAAGACTGTTTAAAACAAGATAGTTGCATGAGTGCACCATTTTCTACAGTCAGACTAACAGGACTTCAGCTGTGTTAATTATGTTTGTGGTGTCTGAGTATGATAAAGGAATCATCTCTCCAGCAGTTTAAACGACCATGTAGGAATAGCCTGATAACCAAGTGTGAGAGACTTTCAAGTTTATACAGCCTTTATAAGAGTCCACACTGCAGTGTAAGATTTCATTAGAGAGGAGGAAACCAAGAGTATTGGGGAAGAAGCTTAACCTAAATCTTACTTCATCAGTAAATCAGGAATTGCCTGGTGTAATTCCTTTTAAAGAAGCCACACAGTTAAACAGCAGCTACATGGGTCTTTACCTTATTTACCCATTGTCAGAGATTTGTCTGAGGTAACACACGAAAAGCCTGGAAATCAAATTCTGTGACCAGATTTTACCTGAAGAAAGTTAACTCTTCTTCATCCTGAAAAAGTTATTTCTACTTCATAGAACTTTACGTGAGGAAAAGAGTCTGAGCCCTGTCCCCTCAAAGAAGTTCTAGAGTAACACTACTAGCAAAACTCAACTCTCTGTACTCACACTGTAGTCACAATGTCCTTCCTGGTTCAAAGCATGCAAGGAGGGTGCAGAAAAGCATGGGAATACTGAGAGCCAACAGCAAGTTCGTATTTATTGAGTAATGTCCACAACACTGTAGCTGTTTGTACATTTGTAAAGTAACGCTGATCTTCTGCTGATTCTCATTCAAACAGATGTAGGTCACTGTAAAGCAACATTGGCACATGTGGGGTGAGGGGCCAGAGGTGACAGAGCTGTCCCCTCCTCTCCCATCGCAGACAGGGAGTGCAGGCAAATGGCCTCGGTAAACCAGAGTTGCTCACAGTGAAACACCCCCGGGGGTGTCATTTCCATACAGCTTTGGCCCTTGCACACAGGGAAGGATATAAAGTATCCCAGCCCCTCAGTGATCCATTGCAGGCTGTCAGGCAGGCTCACTGTCCACTTAGTTCTGTCTGGGAGAAGTGATGAGATCTGTTTGGACAACCAATGCCAGGAGAGCTTAGCATGAACTAGAGAGTCAACTGTACACTTCAAATAAAAATAAGCATATTTTAGAAGTACTTGAAACAGTGATTAACCAAAAAATACTGGGCTCTGTGATTATGATTAGTAATAAATATAAATTACTTAATGTTTATATATATATCAATTTAAGTAGACTAATGTCACTTGATAAAGTCTGATCCTGAAGTGTAAAGCAGCACATTCTGCATGAATTTCAACATGAACATTTGCACACGCCCATTCAAGTCCATAATTAAGCTAATGCAAAGAAAGGAAAATATGCTCCCTTTGGACAGAGAGTTTTAAACCATTCCTGAAGCCATTCCAAACCTCCGAGATGAGTTGCTACAGCCACCGCTCACGGCAGCCAATCCAAGTCCTCGGGCAGCAGCGCTCCCGCTGCGTGCACGTCAGTCCCTCCGCAGCGCTCCCTGCCCGCGGGAATGAGTCCCCCGCCGCTCGGGAGGGCACGGCAGGAGCGGGCCGTCTCAGAAGAAGGTGGTGTCCGCCGAGAAGGCCCCCGCCAGCCGGAAATCCTCGCGGGTCAGCACGCTGTACATGCGCTGCGGCAGCGCCTTGGAGTAGGGGGCGGGCCGGGGCACCGAGGTGCGCAGGATCACCTCCCGGCCCGTGGGCGGGGGGAACTCCGACTGCACCCCCTGCCTGCGCTCCTCCTGCGAGCCCGAGCGCCGCAGCTCCTCCTCCAGCGGCGGCACGGCGGGGACCTGCGGCAAGAGCACAGCGACAGTGACAGGGCGGGCTGCTGCCTAACACTGGCATTCAGAAAACTGTTCTCAAGAGGCACAGAGGAAAAAATGGGGAACACATCAAGAGGCTTTATGTGTACACAGAGCAAAGCATTAATGGGATGCTAGGAAATAAAGCGAACGTAACCAGATGGAAGAACCCTCGTGTGGATGGTGAAGCTCTGCCTAGATGTTTTGGCAGTGTGAAGCAAGGGTTGTGACTGAAGGGAATGGCCCCTTCTCAGCTCCCTCTGGCTACAGGAGGCCAAGGCAGCCTCCCCGTCAAAATCATCAGTGCCACTCCTGCAGTCCTGACAGTCACCTGCCTTTTCAGACTCCAGCACTGCTGCAGGATGGGCTTTTCATGGCTAGAGAGCCTTGCTGAAATCACACTGCAGAGCGAGTGAGACACTGCACAAGCCCGACAGCTGCTCATTGCCTCAGAGCTAGGCAGGAGCAACGCTGACGCCTGGATACTGGAAGAAGGGCTGGCATGCCCAATAAACATTCCCTCATTACATATACCTGTGGATACACACACCCCCACTAATACCCTAATACGGTTCTTCCTAATTCAAGCATGTACAACTCCACATTGGCAATGTCACTGAGGTGTGGCAGAAGCCACTGGCTGCCCCTTGTGGTCCCTCGCTGCTGCCCATCTGCTCCCAACCCTCTCCCAGGAGCAGGAGGACCCAGCCCCACTTGGATCTGCAGGCTGTGCCACAGACCCCACCAGGGCCAAGTGCCACGTGTTCCCACAAGAACAGCTCGAGGAAACCAACAGAGAGGATGTTCCCTGTGCTACACTTTACACCCTGCTTCTTTCCCAAATATCTGTGTCCAAAAAGTTCCATAGCTTCAGGAAGTACTAGTGTTGGGAATGCAGCATCCAGCTAATTGCCCATCGCTACCTTCCCCCAAAACATCAACAGTGGTGGCAACAGAGAAGAACATAAAGGCATGGCCACATATTTTAGCATCAGAAAACATCAATACTGATTTGAAGAAATGTTTTTTGGTTGGTTGGGTTTTTTAGTTTTGAGAGAGCTTTTTTAGGGTTTTTTTTGTTTGTTTTTTTTTTAATTAAACATTTCTCTCTCTTTTCACTACATGTTATTAGGCTCTAAAAATAAAGTGTGAATGCAGAAAAACCATTCTGGAAACACAAAGTTATTTTTATGCTCAACATGTGAACACCAGTACAAACTAAATCTGGCTGCTGCACTATATCTACCAGTAGGTTCAGCTCTATGCAGAGAAGATGAGAGGGAAAGGAGGGACAAAGTTGGTTACCTCATCAGGAGATTCAGTCAGCTTGGAAAGGGATGAGAAAAGAACCAGTGATGAAAGACAGAAACAAAGGCAAGTCAGAGGTGACTTACAAGAGGTCAGGAGGAGACTGTAGGTTTAAGAGACATCATGCACTCAACTTCCAAGAACATGCACTGGCTATCAGAATTTTCCTGAGAAAACTCGAGAACAGAACACATTATACACAGCTCAGAGAGGAGTCCAGGTTCAAAAGGTAATGAACAAGGAATTCATTTCACTTCTATTTACCAAACAGCTCTCTACTGAAATAACTCATGGCAGGTTAAACAAAATGGGGGATTTGTAGCAAGTTGGTTCCTGTCCCCTTAAGAATCTTAATTAACACTGACCATCTAGTAGTAGGGAATACCTGTAATCCTGCTTTAGTTACTGGTGTTTCAAACAAACAAAACCCTAGAAATCTGCACATATCCTAAGGCTAGAAACTTACTCAGTTTTGAAAACACTGCCTCTGTCTTAAAGAGGCAAGTGCATACATGTGCACACACAGCACAGTCTTGGCCTTTTCAGGGGAGTCTGTAAGGGTGGCTGGTTGGCAGGTTCAGATTTGCAACCACATCTTCTCTAGAGACTGGAAGAGTAAAAGAAATGGCCCAATTTTCATTCCTTACAATAACCGTGGTCTGTTTTCAGAATGGTCCTTTTTATGCTGAGTTGCAAAATACAGATTATTACAAAAGCATCGATCCCTTTGAAGTGTTTAACACCCAATCACAACATTTTTCCAGCAATTATTTCCAAATGGGATTTCAGGCTGCTACCTTGTTATTAACACTGGAGTTAAATTTGAGTTAGAAAATCTGATGCTATGAACAGGTGTAATTCTGACAGAAACTGAAGGCTGACTGCAGTCCATTGAGGTTTGGAAATCAATACTTTCAGGCTAATTATTCCAAAGACTGCTTAAGAAAAAGGCAACATTTTTATCAATATCAGGAAGGGAAGGGTCTCCAGAAAACAGATACAACACTGGCAATAGGTACACTGAATGCAGAGTCCCACTGAAAAAGAACTGAAACTTCCTAAGCATGCTGGTTTCCACAGAAGAAATCTCAAGTATTCCAAGCATAAGCCTCAGTTTAAGAAGTTACTCCATAGTATGTAACATTATGACCAGTTTCTCTACATTTCTATGTGAAACAATCAACACTTGATCTTGCTGAGATAAGGCAGAAATTTGTGCCTTAACAGCATTACTGATGTTACCATTTCAAGTACATCAAGCATTACTGACACCTCTATCTACCCAGTGGGCTTCAGTTGTTGAACATCCCAGCTCACTCACTCTTCTTTGGTCTTGCAAGGTTCTGTTATTGCCAAAATCATGTTGAACATCACAGAAAACACCTCAAGCACATTTATGACAATACATGCAGATATGCAGACAAAATACACTGGCACCATATGATAACTCATTGCCTCATTCTGGTTAAATCAGAAGTGTCTGCAGAGCGACCCAGAGCTCTCTCTTACCCTCTGAGCATTCACGAAGAGCTTGTGAATGATGCTGCCAGCAGGTCCTCTTCCTGCACCAACAACTGACACTTCTGGCTGCTCCAGGAGACTGTTTACAAATCTGATGGAACAAATGATTGAAAAGGAAATGAGGAATGTTTAATCCTCAGCCAGATCAAGTGTGCTGACCTAAACCTGGAGCTGTTTCCTGTGCTAAGGCCTTCACCAAGCATCATTTGCTCGGGGTGAGAACTGGCAGATTCTCTTGGTTCTCTATTCTAAAAGTTTATGGAAAAAATTCTCCTCTCAATGGAACCTAAGAATGGAACCCAGGCTCCTAAAGCAGATATACAAAATCAACACGAAAGCCTCCATGGTGCTGGCCATGCAGAAGTATTCACAATGTGACAATTTTCTTTAGCACAAAGACATTGCTTTGGTCAGACACCACATCTCTGCACTCCCAACATGTACTGCACAAATGTCGTCTCTCCCTCCCAGCACAGCAGCAAGAAGTTAACTTGGGTTTTATAACGTATTAGTCATCTTGAGCAGCAAGTAAATAATCTGACAGCAGGTAGTGATGCAAGGGAACATTCCTTGTCACTTCCCATCCAGAGCTCCTCAGTGATATGTTTCACATCAGTAGGAGACAAGAATAAGAAAACAATCCTGGAAGGGGCTATTTCATTCCGTAATATTTATAGAAAATACGAAATTTCTAGTCCTAATTTTACTGCTATGGTAACAGAGTTCATCAAATACATTTTTTATATACACAAAAAAAACCATTAGTCCCAGTACTGCCAAGATAAAACCAAATTCTATTACAAAAACCTGGATCAAATGTTTCCAAAGAGATGCTTAACTGGAGGAGCACTGAGGGTACCCACACACATCATCTGTAGATAGTCTAGTGACAGGGATAACCAAATATGATTCCTAAGTATTTCTTTATTGTCACCATTTCCATCAGTCCTAAGTTTTGAAAGTACAAACAAGAGCATCAAAGGAAAAATAAAACAACACATTGAAAAATAAGAACTGAAAAAAAACCAGTCACCTTTGTAGATCATCTTTCTCCTCTTCATTTTCACATTTCTCTACCCCAAATTTTGCTTTGAGAGATCTTGCCCTGGCAATGATGGCTTCCACACTCATAATCTGAGCGATGATTTCCTGCAAGAGTTTAATAAAAGGGAAAATTAAAAAGTTGTCCTTTTAACATTCCCATGAACAATGCAAAAGTCTATCAGGTTTTCAGTCACAGCCACTACAAAAACCTTACTTCCAACTTCTTGTCCTCTGGACTGGGGAAACGTAGCACTTTGCTGGAATGGGATATTATCTGCTTAATAATTTTCTTAACTGAAGATACATCTTCTAGTGCTTCTATTGTAAGGAAAGAAACAAAGTTGTAATTATTGCAGCACTGTTCCCCCTTCAATATCTTAGCAATTCATTAAACATTATTTACCTTCATCCTTTACCTTGAGTACAGCTGCATGGATGATGCAAGGCAGGAGATGCCTTGCAAGGTCAGCTGGTTTCTGAACTGCAAGATAATGAAGCACCTGCAACATTAGAAAATTTAGTATTTTAGTGATCAAAACTACTTCCCAAAGATAAGGTTAACTAGGAAAGATGAATTCACTGTAAGACAGGACTTGAGAGGCAGTTTTACATGAATCTTCCCAACAGGTTAGAATGAAACTAAAAATAACTGTATTAGGAAACGAAGATGTTCCTAGCACATATGCAGGTAAAAATCTGGTTTATTTACAAATAATTCAAAGAAATACCTAAGTAACATTCAGTAGTTTTAGGTACTTCAAACACCCTCCTGTACAGCAGCAAGAATTTCCAGTCAACCCCAAGCCATGCACAAAACAGTTCAGTAACTCCAAAAACGCAGTGCAAGGACCTGTCAGTGTTTAAATGCTGCAAGGGGAAGATGGAAGGGCTGCTGAGAGCATCACAGCCCAGACTGGCACCAGCCCAGAGCTTTCACCTTCTCAGCCTCCCTGGTGTCATCGAAGAGCCTCTTCTGCCTCCGTGCCGGGACTGGCTTTGCTGTCTCCCAGGCCTCCACCCACATGTTGCTGGGAATCTTCATCCGGGCACTCAGCTCGCCCTTAATGACTTTATTCCCCTTCTCATCAACCACCTCCTCCTCGATGTAGTCCCGAGGCGAGTACCACCTCACAAAATCCTCCAGACAACAGCCAGGATTGGCTGCCTACAGAGAGGAGAGGACAGAAAATTTGTTCCTGGAAAATCCTATAAAAACATGACAGCCTGGGTAGGAGGGCAATATGGTTTAGGGGGCAGTGCACAGAGTAAGAGAAAACTCAGGGAATTCTTCTGTCCACAGTCAACAAACTGTACAGTAGGACAGAGGGAATAAGGCATAAACCAAGACAGTGGCAAGGGGTAAAACCCACATCATTAGCAACAAAAGAAATACCTTCTCATCACCCACAAAATACACATTCATCAGTTATTTCAGGCAAGCTCAAAATTATACTGTTAAATTTCTACCTGGCACCTGACACATGCAATAAATAGGAATTTTCACTAAGCTTATCCCACTAAAGACTGAAAGAATCACTGGGCTGCCTAAGTATGGTTTCAGCACTGACTTTCCATCTTTTAACACTCCAGTGACAAAATTCACCTTTTCTTCCTCTTTTAAAAAGGAACTTCAAAAAAGTATCTTCCCCAACCAAAAGTAACTTAATTTTTTGTAGATGCAGTATCACCACAATTAACTACATCCATAGGTCCAGAACATAAAAGGAATCCCAGTTTTCTATCTGATGTACCTACAAAGAGTACACTTGTGCTTCAAATTATGGTTGTGTATTTCTACTTTGAGATTTTACATTTCTCGCACCATATAAATAAAACTTCTACATATACCTCATATGCCATGAGTCACTGTTAATAAACTGACTACTGTTATAAATACTCTAACTGTACAGCACATTATATCCTTTTACCATAAACACTGCAATAACTAAAAAGATATATATAGCTATTACAAAATCTCCAATCTTTTTAGTGTTGAGCTCCTGTGATGACAGCAGTGGATGTGCTCTTAGCTCCCTCTGCAGAGCTCAGACAAGAAATGGAACAAATTACTGAAAACCACAGCTAGTCCAGTCCCAACCTGATGAACAGCTCCTTTAATTCACAGCTGATCAACTGCACATTTGATGTGTTTTTTCGTTTCCCACAGACATTGTGTAAATTTACTGGGATGTTACAGCGTAACAGACCACATTGTCATAGATTTTGAAATGTGCCAAGAGTTTTACCAGTACATTTTTATTTTCAACTTGAAACTAATTGGAAGCTGTTTTGTGGAGAAAAAAACCTTAGAAACCTTCAGAAGTGTCCAACACAAGCAAGAGGGACAGTTTAATTAAGAAGAAAGCAATCTAATCTCCCAGAAGTGTCCAAGCAGTGCTACCTTGAAGGACTCCATGTCTGAGAGCAGGCAGGCGCTCTGCATGCGTGCCCGCAGGTGAGCGCCCTCTGCGGACGTCCCCAGCTTTGCCAGCACCTCCGACTGCTCCTCCAGCAGGTCCTCAGTCATGGGGGCTGGCTCCTGTGACATGGGAACACACAAGGTGACAAACAGCCTCTCCTGGACTCAGCCCTTAGCAAGCGAGGAGGAGCAGGAAGCTCCCTCTCACCACAAGTTCATTCTGCTTCGTTTGTAATCAAAGGAAATTATCACAACTTTCGACTGCTTTAACAGTTCAGCCTCAATTTGTGCACCTGCAGAGAACACTAACAAAGAGAAACGAAACAGAAAATAACCTGAGAATGAAGTAACAATACAAGGATATGTTGTTAAAATGCCAAAATCCAAATGAAATCTAGGAGGTGTTTGACTGGTACACATTTACTGAGATGGATGAAAATCTACCCAAAGCAACACAGAATTTTTGCTGTTGATACAGTCAGCACATAATTAATTGAGATCATTTTGCCTGACTACTCTCTGCTCATATGTTTTACCCAAGCAAAGAGACATTAATTAGAAATAACTTCTCTCAGGAGAATGAAAACCACTGCATTCTTTCTGCATGGCTGATTTCAAACTACTTTCTGTGACAGCGCCACTTCCTATTTCATCCCTAGCCACTCTGCAGGAAAGCCTGTTAACGTCAGGTAACATTCCTAGTTGTTTGATGATAAACCTGCTTTAGAAAATGGCACCAAAACTGATGACTATGGCCTTATAGATGTGAGCTGAGAAATTATGAAAAAACAAATACAGCAGCAAAATTGATCCAGTACTGTGCAAAGTCAGGCAGAAATCTCTGTGGTGGAAGGACCACAGCAGTTCCTATTTTATAGGAAAGAAAGTAAGGAGGGGATGGAAGACGCCTCAAGAACTGGAAATAAAAAGAACCCCAAATTTAAGGTAGGCAAGGAAGCTTAATTCTTGTTTAACATTATTATTTGGAGTGAAATTTGTTAAGGGCACTCAAAACTCTCAAACAAACTCTCAAGTAAAACAAAGACCATGTGAGATTAACAGCCTCATTAAGTTTTCAAAATTAGAAACAAGGTCTTAGGTCAAAAACACTCAGCAATTTTAGCAACAGACAAGGCTGTAACCTGCAAACTATTTGCAATTTCACAATCCTAGGTATGAGCCACATTCTGTGTATTCTGTTGCACACCTGGCTCAGCTCCTGCTCTCTCACCTGTGTTATTGGAACGTAGAGAGGCTCTCCTGGATGTAGCAGCATCAGTTTTCCATGTGGATGCAGACGACCTTCTGGTTTTAAGTTTACTGACTCTTTGCTGCCTTCTTTTGCTCCTTTCTTGCCATTTTCCTGTCCATTTCCTTTAAGATCTTCTGTGTCACTGAGACATTCAAAATATTCCTCTTCACTGTCACTCCATGATTCCCAAGACTTGCCAAATTCTTTTTCCTTGTCAGGGTTATCTCCAGAGTGGTCTCCTCCTTTTGCACCATCACCAGAAGCACCACTAGGTGAACGATCAGACATGCTCCCCCTTTTCCCCTCATCTCTTGCTTTCTTCCTTTCAATGCAACAATTTAACATCTAACAAGTTAAAGGAACAGAAAAAAAATTATTTCCCTTATGGAGCAATTATTTCCCTTATGGAGACAATCATACAGAAAAATTTGTAGAGTCCCAGAAAAGGTCTAAAATTCTAAAAGATAACAATTGCAGTGAACTTGCTGCTGTAACAAAAATTTTCTCAAGAAATTAATTCCACACCCAAAAAATACAAGCACAACTAAATCTACAACAACAATATATTTAGCTAATAATTGCTATAATTTTGACAGTTTCCTTAGGAGAAAAATCATTCTTAAATTTGGGATATTTACCTGAAGTTTCTGATGCAGTAAACAACATCTCAGATCTGGAGAGCCATTAGCTAATCTAACAAAAGGTAGAAGTATAACCATTATCCATTATAAAGTTGAATCTTTCACACACATGTGGTCTTAAATCACACGAAATCGAAAAGAGTAACAAATACCTACACTGAACCCACCCCCACCATTTCAACTACACTGCTCTTCTACTGTCTCAGCAGACAAGCCCAGAATTTAAATGACATGTATTTCCCAGGGGTCATTTCAGGAACTCAGAGATCACTCACACTAGTGTGAAACACCCTGCATTTCCTGGTCAGTTTTCCAATTGGAAGTTGAAAAAGTAACTGCTTTCAAACAGGAATTAAGCATCTTTGTACTTTTAAAACTGCAATGATACAGTGGAGTGACTGCTATATATTTCAGCTTCTATTTTATCTGTTAGTGTAACCGTTTCAAAGTACAAACTAGTGATTAAATGACCGGTCTGTCACATTAACAGAAAACCCCAAACCCCAACCAAAATACCCCAAGCCTAAAAGCAGGATATCTTATTGCTCTACCTCATCTTGACAGAGCCCTTGGTTTGGTCTGCCACAAGCTCTGCTGCAGCAGACATAACCTGGAAAGGCTGGAATACCTGCAAAGGCCATTGCACCAGCAGGAACTTGGAAAAGCGTCCTTAGAAGAGAGGTGAAACTACACTACAGTAAGTTTTTTCCCCCACCCGCACTCACACAGTGAAGTGAATCTCTAAACTGAGCTTCCCCAGGCATCTTGAAGTTTTCAAAGGAGGGCACAGATGCTTTTCCCTACGCCCTGCCCTTTCTTGCATTAAAAGAAGTATGGTAATAAAAACAGAAATAGCATTTGCAATTAAAAACCCCCAAAACTGTCTGTTTCAAAGTCACAGTGACCTCAGTTACTGGAACAAAGAACATTTTCTTTGACAAAGGAGCAACAACAACAACAACAAATCTTACCCTGGAATAAGGTAGTTGTTCTCCCATCTGTAACGCATTTCCAGCACAAACTCTTGCCAAAGATGTGCCACTCCTTTGACTCCTCCATGGTAGAAGTTTATCATACAAAGGCATAAAGCCAATTTGTATGTCAGACTGTCAGATGGAGCAGACTTAAACTGACTGAAGAGATTCTAGGGAAGAAATAAAAGAAAGGAAGAAATACAGAAACAGTGGCATTTCTTTCCAAAATCATGTGATCTCTTTCCTGTTTGCCAATGGAAGCAGTTAAGCAACATTTTAAGCTTAGAAGATACCAAAAACTGCAGTCTTTAGAAGAAAAAAGGAATTAGAAGGAAAAGAAAACCATCACTATTTCTGCCGAGAGATTCCACAAAGGTAAATTCCTCTTTCAAAAAGTTAAGTATTACAAGATGTAGGGCAAGCACAGCAAAGTCTTCACGAACACACACTCAAAATTGCTTTCTCTCATGTCACTCAGCAAAACTTACATAATCTTCATTCTCTGGAGGAGGATTGTTTCCTGCTGAAGTGCTGGCTCTGTTTTCAAACCCATCTGCGAGTTTGTCAGCAGCGTCAGGAAATAAGAACTTGAAGAAAAAAAAGTTAACCTTCCATCAGTATGGTTTTCCTGCTTTTCCCACTTTCTCCATAAACCTACTGCTGGCTTCATACCAGCAGTCCCTATAATTAAAACCATTGGCAGAGTTCAGAGATCAGTTTTAGCTCCCTTATAGTACACAGACTTGTAACAACTTGGGCTGTCTCAAGAAGCTGATAAATGTAATTCAAATACTGGAACTGACATCAGATATCTTTAAATCTGCTATAGGCTATAAACCAAATGCATCAGTGGCAGCATGAAGTCCATGTGCTCTCTGAAGAATCCCCTGTGCATGGACAACTCACTCACCAGGAGAATGGTGTTCAGCACATCATTGTTCAAAGGAGACTCATCCACACCTCTGTGCTTGCGGATCTTTTTCTTGGCACTGTGAACCATATTTGTGACTGATAATTTGGGGATTGGGACTGGTGCTGGCTCCGTGAGCTTCGACAGCGCGTGGGTGATATCAGCAACCTCTAGCAAATAAAATAAAAGCAATCAGAACAAAATAAAACTCAAACACTAGACCATGTCTCTTTAAAAGTTCACCTTATTCAGCCTGTTTACCTTGTACTGAACTTTAACTCCTTGTGAACCAGAGCTACACCTCTGCTGGCAGGTTCCATGCCTGACATTCACTGTTCTTAGCAAATACCAGCAGCAGAAGGAGGTCACAATGAGTCACAGACTGTCCTTGATTTAATTCACCAAATAAAGTCTAGACTGAGCTGGCTGCAGACAGTGCCTGCTACCTGCTGCAGCAGCACTGCTACTGCAGAGTTACCAACAGAGTATCCCAAAAGCCTGCTGAAGACTCAGTGTTTAAACCTTGTTCATACATCATATCAATAAATACACTGCAGGTAACAGACTGCTCAAACATATGCTAAAGCTTTAGATAAAACTTAAATAAATCCTGTACTAATCAGTGACCTCACACAGTGTAAGCACAATTCTGTTTTAGAGTCCTCAGGGAAACTTCTCAAATCAAAAGACTGGGTTTTTTTCCAGAGTTGCTGCTGGCGAACTTTAGAATGCCTCTTACAATAAACTGAATTAATATTGTTATAAGGAGAGCAGACAAATATAAGTGCATAATTAGATATTAAAGTGAATAATTAGCAGCAGCCTGAAACAGCTCATCCTGGCAAACACTTCAGGAAAACTAGAGCTAAGAAGGGCTAAAGAAACTGCATGTCAAGCACTGTGAGTAATACACATGCTCCTCAGTCTAACACCTTTTTAAGCTCTCCAGCAAGCTCCTTCAAAACTAAGATCAAGTATAACCAAGGAAAATATATTTATTATACAGGCCATATTTTGAGGGAAGAAGAGATGACAAACAGCAGGAAAGAAGGGAAGAGTAACTATATACAGCAAGAAAAGCAAAAGAGAGGGACAGAGACATCAAAAAGATGGCAGTATTTATATGGTTGGGATAACGCCTGACTTGCTGGTTAGATAATTTGGGGAGTTTTCATTGTTTTTTCCTTAAAATGGAGAAGCTGAGAGCAAAGCCTTTCAAAAAGGCTCTTTGAACTGGCTGTTAAAGATGTACTACATAGTACATCAAAAAGGAGAAAAAAATTGAAAAAACCAAAAATACATAAAGCTATACAGATAAATCTGATGCGTCCTCAAAACCAACTCTTGTACATTCTAGTCAAATCTTAAGCTTTTATATTCCTGTAAAAAGAAACAGCCACAATTATAACAGAGGCAATTGTCCCTCTGGATGCTAAACTTGTCTAGAATTCATGAGAAATTTCACCACGTAGCCCTGGCCAGAAAATGCCCAGGAGTATTACAGAGAATGTGTAAGAGTTATAAATACCAATCTGAAGTCAAGATAAGGGTACAGGGAAGGTAAAATAACACAAAACAATTAAATACAAATAACACAAATCAACTGCATTTTAGTTTCACCTTTTCCTTCCTCCTCAAATGCAGGCCTTCCAAGTATCTCATCAGTTGACTCCTTCCGACGGCAAAGCTTGAAGAATTCAGTAAGGAAGTCACCTGTAAGAGGAACAAAGCTTCTGAACTCAGCCAAAAATCTCACTGAACAATGACCCAACACTCAAAATTATGCCCCAAGGACAGTAATTTTTATCTTTTCATCTGAAAGAACTTCTGATAATTTCTTCTAAAGCACAAGTATCTTAAACCACACAATTAAAGCTTAGGTGAATGCACACCCAGGCAGCTCTGGGCCACCTCTCCAGAGCACATCTCTGTCTGCAGTTTAATCCACTTCTTCACCCAAAGCAGATGAAACTTGGAAAGTTCTAAAGCCCTTTTCCCCACAAGCTTAAAGGCAGAGACAGACAGGAGAGTACAGCTCTCCAGAAGTACTAATCCTCCCTGTCAGACAGGTTGATTGAACTAAGGAGATGGATACATGCAGAACACACTTAATAAAATGGGAAGATTCTAGGAAATCTAAATTTTCATAGAACACAGAGAAAATTCTTCATCTCTGGAACCTGGTGAAATAACAACAGCAATGAATTTCACAGTACACAGACACAGAATAAACTACAACAGAAACTTATGCATTTGCAAAGCTTGTGTTCTTGAAAAAGAAGCCCAAAACACTGTCCACTCAAAAAAATAAGGGGAGTGAGGAAACAGAGGCCATCGCGTAATCAACATTCAAGTTTAACTTCATGACTTAGTAGTTTTTGTTTAAAAGCTGCAAGAGAAGACAGGAAATTCTGATCTCTTACCCAACAGACACTGAGGGTTATCTGCTTTTCTGACTCTCACAGACCACTGGGGTGCTTGAAGAGGATCCAGGTCACTTGGGGAAAAAAAATTTAAAAAAGAAAAAAAGAAAAGAAAAAAATTACAAGAAAAAAAAGAAAAACAAATGCCAGTATAAGTGTTCAAAAGATGAATATCAAATTCTCAATGTCATGTCATAACCAGTGAGATCATGGAAGCCACAATGGGCACCACATTACATACAAGAACATGACAAACACTGAAATGGAAGCAAGAGTCCCTGTTCTCATGTACGTGCAGGACATGAACAAGAAACACATGAGAACAATTCAGTTAGACCTGTCTTTTCTTAAAGTGTATTAAACTTGAAAAATCATTTCTGCATTAAGAAAGAAGGAAAAAAACCAATGGGGTTTATTGTTTTAAGTATCAGTACACACTTCATCCTCTTTAGCAGAAAACCTGGATAATAGTTTTTGGGAAAGGGATGTCAAGCAGTGAATTCTTTTTACCTTCCACGCTCCACCATGATCTTTACCAAAAAATATGTGATACACAAAATTTTCAAGTCTAACATGAGAATATGCTCCAAAACAGGGCTTTGTGTTCTGCTGAGATTACAACACAGTAATATTTTCTCACACAGAAATGCATTTCAAAAGGTTTTTTCCAAATGAGGTGTTCTATCAGCTGACATTAACATTCCTCAAAATGGGTTCTTTTGCACATGCAAAGCCGCACAGTGTTTGAGATGACACTAAAATGCAGTAGTGAACAAAAAAAGCACACTTGCAGATATTTGCAACTCAGACAAGATACTTACGAATAAACATCATTGTCGACAATTATCCCTTCTGCAAGGTGAGGCCACGTTGTAGCTAAATGCAGCTCACTGAAACAAAACAAGATTTCAGTCTTTCAGGTCTAGCAGAAAGTGTTCTCTCCATCACAGTTCATATTTTAAAAGGCATTTGTGATAGCTCATATTTGATTCCCTCTATGTGTTTTGCTCTCCAGTAAGTTTTCTCACTGCATACATAAGAGCAAGTCCAACCCTTGAACAAAAGCACATCATTTTTAAGGTTTATCTTGAGGTATATTTCAACATAATAATTTCACAGATAAATGGGGTACTGCAGAAGTTTACAGTAAAAGACATAAGAGCTTGAACTATGAACATCATCGGACAATTCTGCAAATGGTCTTATTTGCTATTAAACCATTACCCTTCACAGATGTTTCTGCTGTACTTGAATAATTAAAAAATCTGTTGGACATACTAAGTGGTAGGTAGGCAAAGCTAAGATTTGAAACAGCACACCTTTAAGTCCTCCATTAAGGAAGTCATAAAACAGTTTTCTGAACTCTTTTCTTACCTAATAGGATCTTCACAGGCACCAAATGGTAACTTCCCAAATTCCAGGCCTCCAACTTCTCCCCCAACTAGAGCATCTATATCTAGAGAAAAATCAACATGTTTTCCATATAGAATTTGTGGAACATTTGAAGCACCATATCATCTTCATTTCTCAGCAAAGACTGTAACATGTCGGATGACCAGACAATAGATGAGCAGTTAAGGTGACTGAGCTAGGAAAACACAATCCTAACATACAGTCAAAGCAATTGCTACCAACAGAAACTGGGAAGTAATCATAAAACAGGACATTCAAGGGAACAGATAAAATTCTGGTAATTCGTGTTGAGGGAAGGTTATTCCCTTCATTCAGGCAATGATGATAGCTATGAAGACAGCCCTAAAGATTCAAGGTTGATACAAGAACAGACACAAAAGTGCCACAAAAATACTTGGGCAGGAGATCAGAAAAGGAAGACTCTGGCAGAGCAACTCTGCAGAGTGAAAAAACAACTACTTTTAAAAGGTTTACAATTTTATCAAAAGAGGACTTAATCAAAAGATCTTGGAGATCCCCTGTAATCCCAGATACTTAAAGATGCCTCCCAGCATCCTGAGGAACTTCCCATGTTATATCCTTCAAATACATAAATCAAAAACAGACAGCCTCCACTGAACAAAAAATTGAAGTGGATAATAATAATAACGTATTGTAATACCATTATAATAATGCTGTTACAGCATCTGATCTGCAATTTTAACTGCATCTGGCAAACTGTTTACAAACAAAACAAGTGAGGTATTAGCACAAATAAAGTAACTGGATAACTTAATTACACAATTTCTTCTTCAGAGAAGAAAAAAGACATTTAAGTTCTTTGCTTTTCTTTGAGAAGAGCTAATTGAGTGATGGTATATAAGTTACAGGCCTAGTTCTTCCCAGTGAACACAAAACCACAACTGCACGTAGCAACAGCAGTAAAACTGGTGCTGTCCATTTCCAGTTTCCGCAACACACTTTGACCCTGGCTCCCTTAACCAGAATCCTCTAAAGGAGTAGAAGTTATTCAAACTGCTCAAATCAAGAAATATGACCAGAGTGATACCACTCATCCATCACAAACCAGGGATTCCGACTTAGTGAATAACTATGGCAAGGCAGAGAGAGACTACAGAAAACAGATTTTGTGTCTGCAGAAACAATAAAAAGATAAAATCTGTGGAATTAATTTCCCAAGTTCTTTAGGTAAACTTGGTTAACCAAAGAGGTTTATCATTTAAAACAGCACTGATTTTCTCTCTCTAAAAAGCAGGACTCTCTTTAAATATATGTTCAACATTCCTTAGCTACAGAGCACACAGAATCAACCTCACTGCACACTTCTTCAAAACATTGGATTTTGATTAGTGTACTTTTTTTTTAAGCGAAGGAAAGCCAAACAATTAGATAACCAGATCAAGGCTACATGAGTTCTGTCTCTTCAAATGTACCCTAAATACTTCACGTCTGTTTAGGTAAAACTACTACCAAGCCAAGAAAAGAACTTGGGCATTTTAACTGTTCCTCCACCTTGTACCTAAAACATCACATCACTAATAAAATGGATGTTAAGGAGGAACTAATATCTACCTTCTTCCTATGGGTTTGTTTACCTTTGAGAAGTTTATTACTTATTTTCTGCTACTACCTGTATAGAAATAGGTCTGTCAAAAACAAATCCTTGATACTCAAGGAGGGCGGTGTCACCATCAAGCAACAATATGAGAGATCATTTTGAGAATACCAAATGAGTAACTACCTCTGTTTTTCCTAAACAGCATCACTACAGCATAAACTTATCAAGTCTGTTCTGAATAATTTCAATTTAAGACTATATATTATTTCCCCCCCTTCTCTCTTTCATGCAAGGCTACTGGAACAAAAGACTTGTTCAGAAATTCTTCCTGCATTAAATTTAGTACTGTGTCAGCAACAATAAAAATCCAAACCTTTACCTCAAGTGAGGTCCATATAATATTTTCTGCTTTTCTCATTGTTAATACATTTAAATAGTGAAGTATCAAAATAATGTACTTCATGGAAATAATTGACAAATAATCCCACAAAGTATTAGCATCTACTAGAACCTGAATCCAAACATTTCCCTAAAGAATTCAGGGCAGAGTTCTTCACAGATTCACAGTCAGTCACCTTTCTCACTCCACATAGACACCACCATTTTAGAAACTTCACTGTATTTCTAAATTCTGACTAACCCTCATGTTTCCAGGCACAGGCCTACCCAAAACACCTGTCCCATCCATGAGCTACAGACAACTTGAGAGCAGCTTTAAGCTGGCTCGCCCATCATACAGAGTGAAGCCTTTCCTAGTAATACAGAAAATATTTTCATTCTTCTGGCAAGACACACAAACATTTTCTTTAGCATTGACTGTTTGTCTGAAAACAAGTTATTCTGAGGACACAAGTCTCCTACCTGGTGGCTGCTGTGGCCAGAAGTACTGCTGCCAGTCCTGGAGCACATACGTAAGGCGAATAGCCATGCTAACCGGAGGCAGGGGTGTTAAAGGGCAGCCCTTCAAAATTTCAGAGAACAAATTCAATGTAAAGAGTAAATCCTCTCAAACACTCTAAGGCTTGAACACAAATTTTATATAATGCCAGTTTTATACTTACAATCTTAGTTTTGAAGATGTCCAGCAGCCCTGATAAATGGGTGTACTGGCTCGGCACCTTGCGCAGATGAACCATCTCGAAGTCCGTGCGAACGCCCGGGCCCTGGCACTCCCCCACGTACATCCGGCGCCACTTCTGATGGATTTGCACAAACAGTGGCACCTGACTATAAAACAGGAACACTTAACATGTCCTGCTGTCTTGTAGTCTCTAAAACTAGCTGAATATTCTAGCATAATTTCAACATAATTTCATCCTTTAGAATATATTTTCTCCTAGAGGAACACACTTCAAAACACTTAATAGGAATCAAAGCAAAATACTGTTAATGCCGTCATTAAACAGAATGCCTAACAAATTGCCAAGTCAGTCACAGCCCTACCCATGACTTCACTTACCTCATTTTCAGTCTATATAATTTTTGAGGAAGATTAAGAAGCTATTGTTATTACACATAGGGAAGAAATCCTCTTGAAAAAGTGGTGTCTTATCAATTACCAATTATTCCAACAACTTCTAGCAGCTTTTAAAGGCCTGCAAGGTTCTTAAACCATAATGAAAATAAACAAAACATTGATTCAATCTTTTTACATGGGGATTTTTTTCAATCCTTCTCTAACAATATTACAGTGCAAATGCAAGAAACCTCTGAATGTATCTTGCTAACAGTTTAGTACTTTTTCCTCACAAATACAGTATGCTGGAGTTTTACTGGGACACGTAAATAGGTTTCAGCTTTCACCTACCAGCCAGTGTTGCCCAGTGCAATGGAAATGGAACTCAGCAAAAGGTTACACTTGGATTCACTAACAACAGCATCATTATTTGCAGCCGGAGCAATAACCACAAACTCACGTAAGCCATACCTGGAGAGACAAAGAGAAAAAAGCACATTTCTAGTCTCTGGCATGCCAGCTGAAACACGATTTTTAAAAAATATTGTAACCTGGAGAACCTAATCGTCACCAACAGATTGTGGAATCTGTTAATTTGATGCAAGTACCTCTCTTTTTAGAGAGGTCAAGAACTGAGTGGGCATGGAGCGCTGCAGATCCTGAAATCATAAACTTTCTGAGCTGAACAGCATTCCAACACTATAACGTGTTTGACTGGGAGGATTTCCAGGTCTAGCAGTCCTGAGTTTTTCCAGTTTATATTAATAATGACTGAAACTGTTTATACATAAAACCAATCTCTCTAGAACCAATGCTATTATGTGCTCAAAATTTGCACTACTGAGAATATAGTTGTTGTTTCTTAAGGTGGTGCAGCTTTCCTTTTTAAGAATGCACCTAAATATTACACCTGTAAAAGCTTGGTTATTATATGAAGTTGAGACAAGTCGTTTACCTAAGTAACAGGCCCACTCTGGTGGGCTTTTTTTGCACTCTTTTCTTGTGTCCAGTACAAAGAATCATCTTACTTAAGTTTTAACTTTGAATTGAAAAAGAAATACATAACTGACTGTGCCAGATTTTCGAACTGCTATGCTCATTTGCAGTAGAGATGAGAGGAACACACATACCATCTCACCAGACAGTGGGCTCGAGGAGGAAAGTCATTGTTCATGCACAGCAAGTCCTGCATTGGCAGAGGAAGGGCATCTGTGACAAAAATTGATACATAATCAATGTACCACCACATCCAGCTCACTTACAACTGGCTTGTATTAGCACTGTGTGAATGCAAAGCAAACTAAAAGCAGAAATGTCAGATCACACTCATCAGACCTCAGAAACTCCCACACAGACACAACTCAGCACACTGTGGACTCCACATTCTGACACTGTCTTGTCATTGCTGTCATTACAGCTATGGAAGGGAACTACCAGGTACCTTCTCCCAGCTCTTCTTTCCCATCTTTGTCACTGAGTTCTTGTACAAGATAATGATGGGTAACCGAGAATTTGAAGTCTGCAAATGAAATTTCATCCGATTTCTCTTCCCATGTTCCTGTGGTGAATACACCCTGCATATAAAAAAAGAAGATATTATCCCATAAATTTAGGTTAACATTCATTAGTCTTTAAAAGTATATTGCCTACATAACCAATAATGTTTATTCACGTTTTTCTACTGCCTAATAGCTAAGCATGATTTAATTTCAAAAAGCAATTCTCAAAGCTCTTCATTATAAAGGTAGTTGGATGCTAAAATCCATGTTGCCAGTAATCATGTTCATTCCAAAGATCAAATATCATCTTGCAGTCTTCAGAAATATATGGCAATAAAGATTTGCATCCTCCCATATGCAACTACACATCTGAAGCATATGCACCCTCAACTTTGCCCAGAGACAGCAGCTTCCCACCTGGGATTTTATCTATATCTAAACCATTCTGTGCAAATATTACCTTGATATTTACTTTCACTAACAAATGATTATTTTTATCTATAACTTACAAAACTTCTGTAAGGATAATTAATGTTTTAACAAAAATACAGCATGGGAATGTCTAAGAAAATCAACATCACTGCTCCTACTAAAACAAAGCAACTTGGTCAACCCTTTGATCTTAAAGGGGGTTAAGAAGAAAGCTCTGGTCTAGAAAAGAAGACATGTAGGAACACAGGGACAGCTAATGTACAGTTCATTACATAACTTAAGTTTTTATTCTAAATACTCTCTACCTGACTTGAATAAAAAGCAACAAAATTCCTCTGGAAACACAGCAGCCATTCCATACAAACCAGCTGAATTTATCTGCATTACTATGCAGAAGAGCTCAGCAATTTCCTCTGCATTTTGCAGGACTGAGAAAGCATCACAAAGGCTCTAATTAGACTCTGAAAAAAATCTCTCCCATCTATGAGACACACTGAGTCACAAGTAGCACTGTGCAAACCTCAGCCTGTAGGAGAGGTGTGACAAAGGCACAAGACAGGACAAGAAGATTCCTTAAGTATTTAGAGCAGCTTCAAGCATGTTTCTAGATTCAAACTGAAAATAAAAAAATCAGCCCTATGTGAAGATCCACCTTTGTCAAGGAAATAGCCTGTTTGGCAGATGGGCCACCAATGAATTTACAGCAACTGTTTGTCAAATTGACACTTCTACAAGTGAAATTCCCCAATAAAGTCATTATCTGGCACACCTAAGAAAACAGTAATAGATGAAATACATGTGTGTATTATTGTACTACTAAGTAGCAATTCAAATACTATAGGAAAATTCAGAAGCAGTAACTGACCTTCTCTAGAGGCTTGCCTGAAGAAACCCCAATAAGTTTCCAGTCATTCAATACTTCTTCTATTTTTGAAATAAATCTATTAGGGAGGGAGAAAGGCATTAATATTTGCTAAACATTAAACTTGTATTACAATTGAGCTACATAAAAGCAGGCAATATGTTGTCCTACTACACTATGGAATTCCTTAAAAACCCCAAAGAACAAACAAACAAAAAAAACCCACAACAAGTATCACAATAAAGCCAGAACAGTTGCTTCCTTGTACAAATTAAACAGACCTCCTATGCTTAAATTTCATATGATAGTTACTTTCAGCAACTGCCGTGAGCATCTTTTGACTGTTTTAAGAATCTCACCTTTTTCTTCTTCTGGTATTGCAGCATATAACACTTAACTCCTGTTTCACTGTTCACAGACAAATAAGCATTTACGACAAAATTATACACTAAGTTCAGATTTAAAGCGCAGCACCTTTAATTTCTTGTCCCCTGTCATAAACACCATCACTGGAAAAAGCATTTAGAAAATAACACATTCACAATGCAAGAGCGTTCTTCACCTTAAATTTCTTTGTACATTGTTCTGCTAACTTTTAAAGGCTTCAGCTGCGAGATGGCTGTCCTAATAATCAGACAGCTACTTAGAAAACACATAAGCCTTCTGAATGTATATTCTAATCCCTTGCAAACAGGTATTAAGCCAGACCTTTCACTAAGTTCACAAACAGCTCGACTAGAGCCTCTTAACCCGCTCCTCGGCCGCGGCCTCAGCCTAACGCGGAACAGCCGCGAAAAGGCTCCGGGCGCTCCCGGCTGGAGGCACCGGCCGTGCCGCAGGGTCCGGCTGTCCCCGGCAGGAGCGGCCGGCCCGGGCTCGGCGGAGCCCCCGCGTCACCGCACGCCAAGTGAGGGCTGCGCCAGCACCTACCTCTCCCACTCGGAGGCGGTGGTGAAGTCCGTGATCTCAAACACCTCCGACTCGGGCTACGGGGAGAGAGGGGGAGAGGCGGTGAGTGGAGAGAGCAGGGGGAGACAGCGGGACAGTCGGGGAACAGGGAAAGAGAGAGAGAGGAACGGGACAAACACTCACTTCGCTGTCCGCCGCCATCTTGCGCTGCTCCCGGGCCCCCCCAGCGGCGGAGGCTGCCGGGAACGTGGTGGAGGGCGGTGCCTCAACCCCAAAGAACAAACCCTCACGGCCCGGACCTCCCTCACAGCCCGTCCCTCCTGGGCTCCCTCACAGCCCGGCTCCTCCGCACCGCCCGGCTACGCCTCATGGCTCGTCCCGGCAGGGCTCCCGCACAGCCCAGCTCCCGCCCCGCAGGCTCTCCTCCCCGCATGCCTCCTTCCCGGCTGGCTGCAGCCCCTCACGGGGACGCCCACGGGCGCAGTCGCTTCACAACGGCGCGAAGCTGAGTCGCAGGCTGCTCCCACAGGTTCTCCGGCTCCGTCAGGATCAGCCGAGACGGGCTCCCTCAGATGTACGAGTAACACAGCCCCTGTCAGCCAGCCGCGGGCTGAGGTCTCCCCCAGAACTGGTGTCCCTGTTCCCGCCTAATCCAAAGCCTTCCCCCTCGCTTGTATCACCCGGGGGACGGCAACAAATCCCTCTGGCACCCAGCAAAGCAGCTCCCTTAAACACCCTTTTAACTCAGCTTGAGCCCCACTCTACTTCTTTTATCCCGTCTTGTCCCTTAGCACGCTTTGTTACTTAAAAAAAGAAGGTGAAATAGCCTTAAAATCTGCGGCTAAAAAGGAGATTACAAATATTCGTGAGAGCGTTGAGATGAGGGGACTGAGTGCGAAGCTAAAATATATCAGGTGCTAAAAGCATAAATGGAGGCAAACAGAAGATAGAAATAGGGTTTGGTTTGTGTGCTGAGAGAACTTGTGACTGGAGCTTAAAGTGCTGCCGTTTAGTTTGGCTGTGTTTGTTTTCATAGGTCACTGCTGCTCTTTGAATTAAACTCCTGCAAGCCACATTCCCGCCGGGGTGAGGGAGTTACCTGGGCGACATCGTGTAAACTCAACAGCCCCGCGTGCCCGGCGCTGCCTGCAGAGGAGCCTGCCTCTGGAATGGCTTCTGTGTGCTCCGCACTCTGGGAAACAGACGAAAATAAAATCAAAGTGTGTGTCATTGCTGTCGAATTCCTCGCTGGCCAGCAAAGGAAAGCAGCTGCGAGCAGAAAATGCTCTGTAACTTCCCTTTGGGTTGTTGTGCCTCTTTCACTCGTTGCTGCTGAAGAACCAGGTAAGATTTAGTTATGCCTTTTTACAGAACAGCCTCTGTTATTATTTTGACGGGGTTTTTTTGTGTATCCAAAAAAAAAAAGGAAAGTTTGTAGAAGTTCACCATCTGACTCTTTAACAGGCGAACATAATGGGATGAACATTGTAATGGATTATCTGGCCTTTAGCATGAGACATCAAGAGTGGTGGCTTCTGTAGCTACTTCTATAGCTAATTTCACTGTCTTTAATTTCTATTCATGGCGCTTGAAAAACTGAAGTTCGCTATGTTTTTCAGGAGGACTCCCAAACAGATTAAAACTATTAACTGGGACTAATTTTCTTTTAAGAACTAGCTTTCTGGAATTTCGAAACTCGCAATCCTTTGACTTAACCCTCTTATGTTTCTTCTTTACGAGTCTGCACTTTGGGATTGTTCTGTGTTGTTTATGTCACTGTCATCTTATGGTATTGCTGGAGTTGGAGTTTAATCTTGGAAAAGAGGGTTAATGTTTTTATAATTATGAAGCAGCTCCCAGGACACTCACCACAGCCAAGAACAAGAACAGCACTGACTGTAAGCAGGGTCAGTATTACCCATACACAGCTGTGTTGACCAGGAGGGTGACAGCCAGCTCCTTTCCCACAGTTATTGCTGATTAGTCATGGGAAAGATACATTACAATCTTCTAATTAAGAGTAAAGCCCTTTCAAGTCAAATTCAACATAGCATATGTTGTGGTTTTAGCTCTGAAAACGTTCTGAACTCTTTGGTTCCGTGCATTCACAGGAAAGGGAATTAGATGCTAAATCACCGTACTTTTAATAGTTTCAAGTACTTCAAACATGTTTTTGTCTTACTTTTGTCACTTAAATAATGAAATATAAATTAATGTGTTGTATACATGAATTGGAAATCAACTAACAAAATATTCTTTTCAGGTTTCTGGGCATTAATACATTTAAGGACAGTATGTCTGACAACCAACAAAATAAGAGGAGAAACAAAAAAGGTAGTCTAACCCAAAACTTATGTGTTCTAAGTGTAAAATGTGCATCTGAAGCTGGAAAAACTACAGTAACAACTTGAAATCTGGCTATTTGTCAAAACCTAGCAACCATATCAAAATACAAAATCAAATTCAGAGTTACTTTCCACCTTTGTAAAGGCCTGAGATTTGTTTTGGTTTTCATATTTTTAAATGCTCTACTTCTGTAGCATTTCTGTCAATATTTGTCTTCTATTCCTCTTCTCCTGAGATTTTTTTTAGATATTCTTTGCTTTTATAGTGCATTGAATTAATAAACTTACCCAAGAAATGAAAATAATTCAATAAATTATAAAAATTAGTCAAGCGTAACTTGCTCTTGTTTCTTTTCCTGATAGTTATTCCCAGTACTTCTTAATAATAATATTTTAATGCCCCAAAATAACTGCATTTGCAATGTGTTCATGGTCAGTGAGTTAAACTGCTTTTATGCAAATACTGATGTATTGCTGCAGGTTGTGGAAGTGTTGTTGCTTTCCGGAATGCAGACAATGTAATGGAAGAAATTCATCAGTCAGACAAAGCTCTAGGAAAAACCAGGTAAGAAGTATCAATATTTAATTTGCACTTGGGTATGCACAAATGGGAACAAAGAAGGTAGTGGTCTGAGTAAGAAAAATATTTCCTTGGTTCTAGACAATACATACAGCTCTATGTGTTGTGTAGCGTTTATCTCTTCCCAATGTCAATTACTGGCCACTGCTGGAGGCAGGATACTTCATTAGGTGAATAAATTATTTGGTAAAATAAAAAAATATGGTATATGGTTATTTGACTTATTCAACCCAGATAATTACCTTGCATGCGCCTTTAAGATTGCCTTAGACTGTACTTTTGTACCTCTTTTCAGTCACAGTATTTATCTTTTTCCATGTTTTTCATTCTTCAGAAAACAGGTGGCAGAAATCTGAGGCTTGTCCACACAGCCTCTGTTTTTTCAGGCAGGCCATAGCTTATTTTGTAAGTAACAAAGGCACATCTGGTCTTCAGAATTCTGCTGACACACTCTCCTGATGATTCATAAAAACTACACACTGGAAACAATCAATTCTTGTCAAAAAGGGGAAGGTGAACAATGTGTTTTCCCATTCCCGTTGTTGCTTGGTTAACATTTTTTGTCATTTCTTCTCACTTGTAGTCAATCTCTGCATTGCAGTCAGACATTTCCAGGGAGAGCAAGGGAGTCACAACTTCACAGATAAATAAAGAAAAGATATTTTGGCATTCTGGGATCTTACAAACCTCTTGGTCACATTATTCACCAGTCATGTGGTTGTTTGAACTGGCTCCTTCCACTTATTTTTGCTCTGCATTTTGGGTTTTTTTGTTTTGCCTTTTAGCCAAATAGCATCAACATCCAGAGCATGGCCAGACCAACAAGTGGCATGTTTTCCAAGTAAAAATCAGATAGAATTACCCAGGAGACATCACAGTTCTTTACCTTTCTTCTCAAAGAAAGCGAACATGGGATGTGGCTTTGATTTCAGCTTTCTGCTGCAGACCTCATGCCCAGAGTCTAACATTTCAACATCATTTATGGATTTAGATACCTTCCAGATAATGAACGCACAAATACAACAAAGTAAGTTTAAATTTAAAAGTCACAAATTTTATATGAAGTTATATATTGGTTATCATATTAGAGGGCAAAGTGTTAGAAGTCCTTTTCCTTTAAAGTTGCCTTTATGTCTTTTGCCTTCTTCACAGAGACTTCAGCCATGCCAACCCTCTTTTGTGATTTGTATGTTTGTGTGTGTGTTGGCAGAATGAAGGAGATAAAGAGAAGCAATGACAAACAATTCCTGCTACTCTGTGTTATGAAACTGAGCCCACGAATGTGGAGTGTAGTTCTCTGTTCCTGGAGTGATAACATCTCTTTCACTTTCTCCCTCATACTGGCAATACTGTAGTTAGCAAACATCTACAATTGAAAAGTATTTCTTTAAATTATTAGTGTCAAAATATTTTACAATTACAGTATTTTATAATTTTCTATAGAAAATGGAATTGTGAAGTTCAGTATCATAATTAAATTTCAACCTACAACTTTTTTCTGCTCAGCAGATCTATAGCACAGTCCTGCAACCACAGATAGATCCTCGATCCCCTGAACACTGCAATTTGAAATTAATTTACAAATGTGAATTGTAGTCTGTTTAAGAACATCAAATTAATATTTCATTTGTTTTGATTTTTGAGGGTTAAATGTAACAATGCTGAAAACCAGGAACAAGAGATCTGAGGTAAGAGCACATTATGTATAAAATGATCACTGACAGAAGTATTATATCCTTTCAAAATCTTAAAAATAGAAATACAGAAGTAGTGTAGGTAGTTTGCTTAGTCTCAGGTGGGTTTTTTTAAAGAATGTGAAGTATTTTACATTTATTTCATATTTGTGTGTCAGCAAATTTTCAGATGCATATCTACAATTTGCCAGTAAGATGTTACATCAGGGATTTTTGGAGAGAAAAGTTCAAAAATATATAAACCCTTTTAAAATAGAAATATATAAGTTAATTAAAATGTGCATCCTATATATTAAACAAATTAGATGTCTAGTTTTGCCAAAAAACCCCAACACTTCTTTTAAATGGTAATTTAAAATTGAAGCTGAATTCTAAAATAGTTTTGATATTAGATGATTGATGAAATTTGCTGTGTTAGCAAATAAAAAATAATCTCTAAGGATTAAACATTTTTGACACGAGATTTTGTGTAAAACATAAATAGGATTACACAAAAATTTTGTACTTTGAAACAAGCTCAATTTTACATCTCAATGCTTCACAGCACTTTAAATATACTGTATTTAGAAAAAAGAGAATTCGGCCTTTATGTATATTAATTAATAGCCTTTTGTACAAAAGACTCAACTCATTGAATCAGATGTAAACGTTAGTGAACACATCACAGAATACAACTGTTCACAGGAAAAATGTGAAGAAAAGTATAGAAGTAGGAGCAAGAGTTCTGACAAAGGAATATAAAAAGGGTTATGGAAAAAACATTTCAAATGGAGGAAAATATTTAAGAAAAATGATTTAGCTGACCTCAGTGTGGTTTAATACAGCTTCATTTAATGTCTTGGGCTCTGCTGGTTTCTAGAGGTGTATCCTTTGGGATAAACTGAACATTCATATTAATGCCATGGAGGCTAGACAAAGCCTTCAGAACTGTGAATTTTAAACCAACACATTGCTTTTCCTGGCATGTTCAAACCTCGATTTGCCCTTGGAATGCAAAGAAAAATTTTCTGTCTTTTGCAAACTGATGTTGAATATAGACATGCAAATGAGCACTCAGAGCAGATGACTGTGTGATTATTTCTATTGCATTCATTTGCATAAAAATATTCATTTCCTATAAAATAAAGAACAGAAATATTGTTTTCAGAACATTATTCTCACTGTTCATCCGAATAATCAAAACAAAGTATTCAGTTTTCTCTGATCTGTACTCCTTCAAATGTACATGGTACCTTTCAACTAATGTGATGGGAAGAGAAGGAAGAAGGGAGGAATAATAAACACATCCCTGACCCAACAGACTTCTGTGTCAGCTGCCTTTGGTTTTATCCATTTCACTTCACTGAAACTCGAGTGCAGACTGTGCTGTCTTCCAATGTACCTAAAACTGTGAGCTAAATCTGTGGCCATTTAACACGGTTTAGGGATCTATATGTTTAGATTTAATATAATGTATCTTAAAGTCTATAAATAATTTGTTAGAATTGTTTTCTCCAGGGATGCAATAACATTCCGTTATAATGGTCTAGTTTTCCTTTTGAAAAATTGCTTACATGAGCTCTAGTTCCATTGGGGATATAATTAATAGTGTCAGCACACACTGAGACTTTAAATATCAGCATTAGAGTGGTGCTCTCATTCAGGGACAGTGCACGAGTGAGAATCTCCAGCACATGAAGGCACTGACCAGCCTTTGTATTCCTGTAGCAAACATGTGAAGTGCCATAAGACAGAGTTAATAACTGGCAAGAGGATTTGTACATGTGGACAAAGCTTACTGTTTTTAAATCATGGAGAATGATTTGTGCCTTAAAGCAAAAGATCCCACTTTCTGTACTATGAAATACTTAGAAATAAATATTTCATAGTACAGAAAGTATTTCTGGATGTGAGAAAATAATTGTCAGTAATGTGAGAAAAATCATATATTTTCTCAGGAGTTTGATATTACACTTCATAATAGGTTTAATATAGGAATATATAAAAGAATAATAATTTTCTGTTTTTTTCTTAGTCTGCTTGGTTCTTAGTGATTAGATTTTACCTGTATCTGTGGTGTAGCACATTATTAATGTTTTTTTATGGAAATTACAGTTTCATTTGCCACCACTGGCATGTCGGCCTGTAAGAACAATTCATCTTGCTCCTCTAGAGGATGATATTGTCAAAGAGAGCAGCAACATCAGAAATATTTTAAATATTATGAGCTCTATTCCTCAGCCTATAAAACCAGTTACTAAATTTTATCAGTATCAGTTAGACAACCTATTAAAAAGGCACGGTGAAAAGTCATCAGAATTGATCATGGCCACAATTTCTGATACATTCACGCCAGTGAAAGACCTGTACTACTTCAGCACGAGTAACTGTGGTAAGTGCCCCAACAACAAGAAGGAAGAAATCCAAATCCATTTAAAATGGAGGGAAGCTGATGTAGCAATCCACACTGAGAATAAGGACCAGGTGAAATTCTGGTGTTCAGTGGTTTGTGAGAACATCGATCTTCTGACCCAAGCCAGGTTCTTTGATGAGAGTCATCCCCACTTGAGCTCAAGGAATGCTCTGGTGAACTGTAGCATATTTACAGCTCAGACAACATTTACAGCGTCAAGCAACAGTGATGCCTCAAGAGCTGGCAATAAGCAAAACAGAGCAGAGAATTGCTGTAGCACTGGTCTGGAAAAAGGAAATGCTACAGAGAGGATACTGGATTATAAACCACATGAAGATACTGAGAGTGCCACCTTTGTGCTTTACAACAATGATTTAGATTCTTCCTGTAAAAATGAAGTGATAGAGGCCTACCAAGGCTTAGAAGGTAATTCTGTAGTTGTAGCAATTCCCAGAGTAGAAGTTAAAGATCCCTCTGGAAAACAGTCAGAAAATCAAATCTGTCTCTCTGAATCTGAAAAAGAAGAAGCAGCAATGTCAGAAGCAACTTCAGAAGACCAAAGCGAGCTTGTAGCTGTTGTTCATGTTACAGTTTCTGAACAAGAGCCATCCAGGGAACCACACGCTGCTGAACAACCTGCCACAAAAAAGGGTGATGTCTGTACCCTGCCTCCTCATGTTACTCAGAGCCTCAATGTTCTTGCTCACAAAGAAAATGACAAAAATAAAATAAAGATGAATAGGAATAAATATTCATCAAAATCTAAAATTAATAACAAGGTAAAAGTATCTGAAGACTTAATTGCTTCTGATGAGGTTACCACGAAATATAGTGCCAAGAGTCAGATTTTTCCGTCTTTGGAACGGACAAAAGTGAAAGCCGAGACTTCCATGAAGCGTCAGAAAAAAACTGCTCAAGGAGACAAAGGCCATGTTGCTCAGAGTGCTCAGAAAATTAAAAAGCAAAGTTGCTCCTGCAGTTGCAAAAATTCAGCTGTCTTAAAGAAACATGTTACTCCACTTTGGCTGCCACGTGCACCCTCTGCTTCAGATTTTGTAGATCTGAAATACGCTGACATGTTCAAAATAATAAATTCAGATGACCAAGGCCCAGGTATTTACGAAATGTTTGGAACTCCTGTCTATTCCCGCATGCGCGACCTTGATCAGCACGAGGGCAGGTTTTATAAAGGTGGTTATTCTGCTCCGTCAGGGAGATGCACCTGCAGATCTGCCTGCAGTAAAGGGGGAGAGAGCAGCAAAGTCAGAAACACACAAAAGAAAACACATTCCAAGCCAAAGAAGACCATACCTGGCACTAAACAAAAGCAGAAAGGCTTAATCACAAAGGACAGAAGGACCAAGTTGAGTGACAGCAACACAGAGCGAGATAATGTAACAACTTCTGACTTGGATTTTCAAACAAACACCTCGAGTAGCACAATGTTGTTTCACGGAGAAACATATCATCA
Organism: Struthidea cinerea; assembly: GCA_013397865.1. Taxonomy (NCBI): domain Eukaryota; kingdom Metazoa; phylum Chordata; class Aves; order Passeriformes; family Corcoracidae; genus Struthidea; species Struthidea cinerea. Next base: position 156,704 of record VZTI01003048.1, on the reverse strand, counting down.
GCTCACAGTTTTAGAAGATCTTTCACAGTCCACTAAGCAAAATGAAATTTTTTTAAATTCAAATCTATCAACTATTAAAGAAGTTTCTTCGGAGCAGTCGTTAGACAGCCAAGATAAATCCAGCCATCAGAGAGCTGCTGCGTGCCGCCATGATCTCCTTCAGTTCAGTGATAAAGACTGCAGAGAATGTCTTGCTCCAAGTGGCAGTCTGGTAACAGCAGAGCAGAACATCTGTGTGCGCCAGTGCAGGGGTGATATGGATGGTGGCAAAGGCCTGGAGTCAGACCAGGACTCCAAGTCTGTCAATAAATGTGAATTGCCCTTTTCAGATAGACCGGAATGCCAATCCCCTACAAAAATATTAGATCACAGTTGGGCAAACACACCTCAAAACAGTGGTTTGGCAAATGAATTGATTCAACCTTCAGTGATTTGGACAAAAAATGCCAAAAGCCCCAGTTTCCAGACAAGTCAAAGCATTTTCTCCTGGTCAGATACTAGGGATGTGACTGATGAGTTGCTTTGTTGTCTGGCCAAAGAATTGCTAATGCTTGAAGAAAAAGACATCAACTCTTCAGGACCAAAGAATACGTGTTCTAAAATGCAAAACATACAGAGTGAAGAAAAGGAAAATATGATGAATGGAGATGGAGCAATAATAAATAGTGCTCTGGAGAAGGTAAAAGTAATTTCTTCTTGTAACTTGCCTTTGAGTTATGCTTCAGACAAGTTTGGATGAGAGATGGGAAATACATGCTTATTAAAGAGATTTATCAAGTCTCTTTTCCTTGGGCCAGCTGCCCACTGATTCTTCCAGTGTTCTGTTGAATATATCTGTGTTAGAGGCTGCATGTCAGGACACAAGCCAGAAGGTACTAAGGCATGACAGGAATAGCTGCCAAAGCTTATATAAATTGAGAAATTGTAGTGAATAAAGGGAATAGGCTGTTTTAATTGAAGAGTTTGTATAAAAAGTTTTTGGGCAAGGCAAGAGCTGGAGATGTGGACAACTAAGGAATATGAAAAGACACTACAAGTAGTCCTTGTGTATCTAAAAGGGCAATTATCTTGAGTCTCTGAGTGCAACCAGATACTTTTATAGGTATGAACTACAAGTATTGGTTTATCAGACTTACCCTGTTTAATTAATGCTTAATCAAACTTTGAGCTCAGAAGGCTCAGATTTTGGCCCCCAAGTCAGCTAAATGCCTTCACCTACTAAGGTGTTTCTCTACCAGTACTGCTTCTCCTTGGTCCTGTCAGCTCTGTGTCTATTTAAATTATAAATTTATAAGGAAATTTCTTTCACTATGTATTGATACAGTCCCTTGTGCTTCTGCAGACACAGGTGCCAATTATAGCTCTGTTCTCACTTTTCCCAGGGAGACCCACGGCTAGATGGGATAATTATTGCCATCTTTCTTAAGCAGTCTCTTCTTCCTGGGAAGTCATGGCCCTGTTATTTTCATCAGACCTGTGTTACATGTGTTACTTAGAGCATGATGATAGCCATATTCACCCTTCAGCTTAGCAAACTGTACCTATGAGACCAAAAAAAAAAGTATATCCTGCTCTTTTAAGTGCTCCTTCTGTCGTGGTGTCTGTGGAAGAAGATGTCATGCTGTAACCTTCTGGTTATGCACTGTTGTGATGTATACTTGAAAATATTTATACATTTTCACCTACTGTATCAGTTGTATCAATGACCAGGGAAATGTATATATATAAAAATCTATAAAGCAAAGTCATGCCAGGAAAAATTACTCCTTATAAAAGATGTAAGGACCAAATGATGTCTGTCTTTTCCTCTCTACTTTCTCCCCACTCTGACCATCATCCTTCCAGCAGAGTTACAGTAAAGCCTTTTTGGTTTCAAATGAAGAAAGTGGCCTTCTAAACTTTGATGAATCTACTAAATTACCAGGAAGCAGTTTAGCTAACAAAGATCCCATTATGTGGACAAGAGGAGAAGTCCTTGGAAAGGGAGCCTATGGCACGGTAAGTGAATTTCTGCATGTGTTAAGAGATGTGCTGGTTGTCATTGAGCTACACCTTATCTAAAAAATCGCTGTTGTCTTATTCAACAAATGGTTAAATATTTTGCATTATACAGTGAGACATGAAACATGACAAACACAAAGATACTATTTAAAATAAGTAAATACTCAAGTTTTATCTCATGTCTTGTTTAATAAGTGCTGGTTTCACTGTAGGTGTACTGTGGTCTGACAAGCCAGGGGCAGTTAATAGCTGTAAAACAGGTGGTTTTGGATGCATCAGATCAACTCACTACAGAAAAGGAGTATCAGAAGTTCCATGAGGAAGTTGATCTTTTGAAGACATTGAAGCATGCCAATATTGTAACTTATTTAGGAACTTGCCTGGAAGACAACATTTTAAGCATTTTCATGGAGTTTGTTCCTGGTGGCTCCATTTCCAGTATTCTGAATCGCTTTGGTCCCTTACCAGAAGTTGTCCTGTGTAAATACACCAAGCAAATTCTACAAGGGGTTGCATATTTACATGACAACTGTGTGGTCCACAGAGACATCAAAGGCAATAACGTGATGCTCATGCCCAACGGGGTGATAAAGCTGATTGACTTTGGCTGTGCCAGGCGCCTGGCCTGGGCCAGCCTCAGTGGCACCCGCAGCGAGCTGCTCAGGTCTGTGCATGGCACTCCCTACTGGATGGCTCCAGAGGTAATAAATGAGTCTGGCTATGGCAGGAAATCAGACATCTGGAGCGTTGGCTGCACCGTGTTTGAGATGGCAACAGGCAAACCACCGCTGGCTTCCATGGACAGGGTGGCAGCCATGTTCTACATCGGGGCCCACAGGGGGCTGATGCCTGCCCTGCCCGATCGCTTCTCCAGCGCTGCAGTGGAGTTCGTGCACGCCTGCTTAACCAGGTACGGAGGCTTTGAACTGGAGAATGAAAGGAAAAATGCTGGTAGTCTGAATTCTAGGGATGCTTTGTGGGAGCTTAAGTTATGGTACATAAGACTTTATTGTAAATGCATAGGCTTTTCAGCACTTCAGGAAAGCCTTGAGATAAAAGTATATATAAAAGAGCTTTACTCTCTATAAAGCTTTTAAAAAGCCGTCACGGATTCTCTTTTTGTAGGCCTTATACTCATCATTTACTTTCACTGTAATTTTCATGCAGAAACATGGTACCTTTGAGTTTTGAACAAAATGTTTGATAAATTTCTTTGCTGTGCTTTGCTGTTCCAGTATTGTTTGAGTTTGGCCTATGTCACACAGGTTTTAAGGACAGTATTCTAAATGGAAGAGCTTTCGCTGAATTCTTGTCTTCTGCGGTGGAAAAATCTATTATCACTGCCAGGATATACAGGACATACGTATTTATTTGAAACATAAAACTTATTAGAAACATAAAGTTCTCCCTATAAAACCCCAAACCACTAGCACACATCTATTATAAGAATTATTTTGTGGATTATTTTTTTTGTTTTAAACAAAGCCATGGGCTTCTTAAAACGCATGACATTGATTGGAGGTGACAGAACAGCCTGATTGACAGAGGCTTGAACAGATAATTATCACCTTTCTTAAATACATTTTTGGTGCAGCTGAAATAGCCAGAATAGCAGAATTATTCAAAGATTTGCAAGGAATTTAGGGGAATAAGTAATGATTTCTTTAAGAATAAAATATTTCAGTTTTATAATTCATAAATTCCAACAGTTTTTTCCCTTCAAGCCTCCCTTCCTTTCTATCAGCTTTGTCAAAAAAACCCTAAAAATTAGTAGTGAATGGAGAAATAATAATAAAAATAAATGGCTAATTTTGCAATTAGATTTTACGATTACATCACAGGCATAGATAGTTGTTCTATGTACTGATCTGTGAAACCTTCAATGCAGAGATCAACACGAACGGCCTTCTGCTCTGCAGTTGCTGGACCATCCCTTTGTGAAAGGAAGACAGTGAATTTTTCAGAACTCTTGCCATATGAGTATACATTTTCCATGGAAAAGATTTTCACTTGTGGAAAAAAAGACCAGAAGGAACTGGACTTTAAGGTGACAGCAGAAATACTGGAGAGCAGTTGTGTACACGGAGTCTGTTCTTAGGCAGCAATGATTAAAGAATCCCTGTTCTGCTATGCTTGTGCTCACTGGAGTGGGCACTCCTTCACTGGGAACACAAGGCCACGTTGTGTTGTATTTGGAGAGACAAAGGGAAAATAAAGTCACCACCACTGGCATGTGACAGTCCAGGTAAGCTGGAATGTCTGTAAAATCCTACAGAAAACAAGCTATGGGCAGAGAGCTCTGCAGGTAACTCCAGCTTGGAGATGAGTAATGAGTGTGATGATCCCACAGGAACCTCAGACCATCTACTGGCATAAAATGTACTGAGGCTTTATTCAGTCACGTGGGCTCTTTTATTTAGCTGGATGGGCACTTCAACTTTTAGCTGGTGAATAAATTTTTTACATACATAGATCAGTCCTGTGTTCCTGAGGCCCTGTATCTCCACAAGATACTGTGGTGATAATTACAAGAGAGAACGAATCTAAACCACGGGACTGCCTCTTTTAAATGAAATAGTGCATTTTAGGGACACTTTCAGGTCCCAGAAGGTTGGGGCTGGACCAGAACCTCTGGAGAGGCTGTGGTCCAGCCCCACTGCTCAGAGCAGGGCTGACTGAAGCAGGTTGCTCAGGCCCTTATCCCATTGGCTTTGAGTATTACAATGGATGGAGACTCCACAGCCACTCCAGGCAACATGCTCCAGTCTTTAACCCCCCTGATGATAAAAGTGATTTTATGTTTGAAGACTGTCTTATAGGTCAAGTTGTCCTGTTGTCCCCTTGTCCTGTCTGGCTCTGTCTTCCTTACTGTCCCCATGGGGTGCTGATACTTATTGAAAACCTGACGTGTTTCTCAGATCACTTGAGTGAGCTCTATCTGTGATTGGATGATATGGAACAGTGCCCCTCTGCACTGCAGAAGTCATTGTTACACTTAGTAGAACTAGCTACTACTAACGGCACAAAGTTAAATAAAATCTAAAAAGCATTATTAAGTATTAATAAAACAAAGCAAAAAACCCCAGGTATTAGTGTTTAGCATGTCCTTTTTCTGAGAAGGCTTCTTCCTATCAAAATGGGGTAAACCTTTAGCTTTTGTGAGCATCCAGGCTCCAGGAAGAGAGGCAGTAAAACTCAGCCCTACAACTGCTCAGAGCTGAGCTCTCAAGAATTCAAGACACTGATTTCAGTGCCAGCAGTAATGTGAGCATCAGTGTTTTACAAATGGGAAAGAAGGAAGTTCTAAGTTTTATACAAAACCAACTTTCCTCAGAGTACTAAACAGTTACTTAAATAGCTTTCAAACTTTATTTTATTCCAGTAGGCTGACTTCAGAGAGCTCAGTCTAAACTTTATAAAAACAAAGAGAAATCAGTACTTCTAGCAAAATCCTTTATTAATAGTTTCTGTAGGTATAATGTCACATAACAATGACAGAACATTATGCCAGTATAAGAGAAATCCTAACATCACAGTAATATTCAAAGTTCAAGCAGTTAACAGTCCTTTTCTGAGGAATACCGGTTGGTGCTCATGCCAGACATCCATGGCAACATCATGCTAAAGTATCTTCACGTTAAAGTACCTTGCAGAATAAAGGCAGGAGCCCTGGCATGTGAGCTCAAGTGGGATGTACATAATTCCATCGTGTACTAATTCTTCCCAGATTAAGGTAGAGTCTTCAACAAAGCTGCAAAGTAAATATGAGGGTTTATTTAGCATGAAATGAAACTGAGATGAGAGTCATAAGCAGGGAAAGGATGGGAATGCTCTAGAATATATAATTAATTTTAAAAAGGTCAGCATTACAAACCCCCCTTCTTATGCACATCTTGTTAGAGTTCTCCAATATTAAAGTTATTTGCAATTTGCCATGTTTAATCCAGTTAATTACACTGAAAGTAGTCATTAGAGGTTTGTAAAACTTGAACCTGAGTTTTTAATCAAAATGTGGAAGCACGTTTTTGCTTTTGTTCAACCAGACTTCAAGAATGAGGTGGCATCTTAAGGCCAGCACTTGCAACAAAGGTATTTCAGCTTAATCAGAGCTGTGCCTGCAGCGCAGCCCAGCCCAGCTAAACCAAGCCCTGTGTTAGTCTGGGGAGCCTTGGGTCACTTGGCTGAGCCAGCCTGGTGGAGCAGTCTAGAAACAAGTCTAACTTTGCATACTTCTTACTTGAGGAGATCAGAGATTATCCAGATGCCTGATTACAGGTATCCAATGTAACAAGGGGAAAGGGTGTGAAATCCTGAAAATCGCTTTTTTCATGAGACTCTGAGTGCCTCAGAGAGCAGGGTCACACTTGCTTCATTATTTATAGCGTTGGAGCAGGGCAAGCCTTGCTGGTTTAAAGACTACAGCCTTCCTTCTGAAACCAGTAAGAACCCATTACAGTGCATGCAGGCTGCCAAGCTCTTGCTGTGACTGCAGGTTTCCTCAAGATTTGGAGCTTTAATCTCAGAAGCTGAACATACAGCCCTGTCCTGGTAGGGTTGTAGGGGTACCCCGTGTTTCTTTCCCACGGTAAGGTGAGCCATGGCTCACATCTCAGAAGGGAGGGGCCACAGGCCAGCTACGTTACACTGGTCTTGGAACTCCTACCAGCAATAGGCTGTAAAAATTTGCATCTAAAAATACACACACATCTACCTCTCTTTCCAGGGAGGCAGACACTGGTTCCAGAAAACCCATGGTCGCTGGAGATTATTTGGATTCAAAATTAATGCTTTTCCACAAAGCTCAGCAGGAACCGATGCCACTTCTACACTGCTCCTATCAAACCTCTGGCTCTTGCACACAGGCAAAGAACCAGAGTTCTCCCAAGGAAGGGCCTCCAGGACACACAGTCCAGTGCCTCTTCTCCCCTACTTTTCCCTTCCCACAGCGACCTGCACCATGGGACACCTCAGAAATTTTAAATGTGTTGTCAAAGAACACAATCTGAACTATGGCAACACCAATGTTGCCGTTACAAGGGCAGGAATATCTGTTTGATTCCACTACAGGGCAATCAAACCCAAGCACTGCAAGTTTTAAGGTTAAAAATTGGGTTTGAATTTGCTATATCCACTTCAGAACCCAGAGAAACAGTCACATCCAGTAGCAAGGGGAGAGAAGACTCCTGGCACTAATTATCTCTTTAAGATGTAAGGAGTTAAATGCTTCAGAGAAAGGAGGAATTAACTAGCTAGTTCAGTCTGGCATAACTTCCAAGGCTCAAGATGTTAAGTTTTAGAACTGATTATGCTTATGTGCATTTACAACAAATTAAAGAAAGCAAACAAAGTATTTGTCCGATCACCTTCCCTGCAAAACAAGGATTAGGAACCCTTCCCTCTAAAGGTCTTAGAAAGATGCTTGGTGTAGCACTGTCACCCACCCCCTCACTGCTAGAAAGAAAAATAATAAAACCCCCTCCACTGTTACACCTGGCCAGGCACTACACACTGTTACCACAGTGCACAGGCTCTGCCCCCAAGGTAGAGAGAAGGGGCAGATTAAGATGGTACGAAATGTCTAGAATTTGCTTTTCAGGTTCCAAATACCTGATCAATGTAATGGAAATAAAGGAAACCAGTAAGACGTCAGACTTTCCATCATTCCATTATTTGAGTGATTTGATGAAAACTAGCAATATTTTGCCAATAACTGAAAGGGGATCTTAGCGTTTACTAATGAAGTTGGAAAAATTAAACATAGGAAAATGGGATCATTTCTGCACAATAGAGGTGAGGTAGGGAATTTTATTGAAAATACTTTTTTTTTTTTACAAGTTCTTAGAAATAAACTTTTTTCTAATCTCACACAAACAGCTGTACCTCAAAAATTCAACTAAGCTATTATGAAACATTTATATTTACAGTTAGCCAAAAGAATATACAGAACTGCCATGTTATGCAAACAGCCAAGTACCAGCTCACAGTGAGATACAGCACTCCAGCATTCCCACCATCAGGAACAGACCAAGATTCAACATACGAAAGAATCTCACTATTCTACAAACCTCATCTCACAAAAAGGAAAGATTTTTAATAGTGTTGTAGCAAGGTCTCCACTACAGCATCATTTTACAAATTACATAATTCACATACTCAAATTTATAACAAAAATCTGTAATAAGTGATGAACAAAGTAATAGTGTTGACTATGAGCCTTTTATTGCATTTATTCAGTCATTCACGTGAGGCCGATGCCAATCCCAATAGTTTTCACTCATTTCCAACACCTCAGCCAGGCTGCAATTCACACCATTCACTAATTTACAGTGGGTTTCAGTCAGGAAAAACTAGTGGCACCTGATTGCATCCCCTCTCCCTCCCTCTCAGTCCTAGGATCACCACATGGAATTCAGTTTCAGACACAAACACACAGAAA
>VZTI01003048.1:85767-143267 GCA_013397865.1 Struthidea cinerea | reverse complement strand
CTCTTAAACACCCCAGCTCCATAAATGCTTGAAGAATTAAGTGACGTTCACAAGGAGCTCACAGCATTCCCTTGTGGGATTCTACAAATGCAAACAATAGATGCTTACCAAAGCCACAAACCCAGACAGAGGGGAAGGAAGCAGGCTGGTGTTTGGAACGGCAGCTGCAGCTTAAAGAAGCCCGGTAAGACAGAGAGTTTGAGCCTGCACTTCGAAGCTCACACTAGTTCTGTGCATCACATGACATCTACTCAATTTCTCACTTCAAAAAACACCCCCAAATTGCCCTTAAGAAAGAACAGCTCAGCAGAGGGAAGCAGCAGGCACAGGGAGTCAACGCTGGGCCATCTGAACCCTGGAGATCTCTGCCACTAATTAGAAACAAATGCTTCACTCCAGGACCAACAAAGTCCAACACACAGATCTGAAAGCCCCAGGAGCTCCCAACTCCACTACAACAGGACATCTGGGCCTTAAATTCAGACTTCACTGTAGTAAGTACTATCTTAAAAGACAGTAAACTTCTAGGTATTTGGTGTTCTAGGTGTATGCTTTCTTTGGGAAAGAAGCCATTTGACAAGAAAAAATATTTTACCACAGTCTGAGATCCCACAAGCCACAGCAAACTGTTAACATAGAACTGCCTTCATAAACATGGCAATTTTATGTACAGCCTTATGAACACTGTCACTGAAACAACACTGAGGTACCTGAAACAATCAGGCTGCATGAAATTGCACTGACAGATTTCCATCTCTCTCTTGGTTCTGAAAAGCATTTAAAAGCAGGATTCTATCCTGCACCTGCAAAAGGTATGTGGACACCCCAGCCAAGAGGATGAAACTAAAAGTCTCAAAACCAAGTTTGTGTTCTGAAGTTCTCCCCACTCCTATCCCTCTCTTTCACTGAAGATACAGTACATGAAGTCAGTGAGACTTAATTTCAGCTGAAAGCTCTCACTACGTACTGTGATCCAATCCTTACATGAATAAACCCTTGAATTTCAAAATGAGAACGGAGTATGACTTACCATCTAGTAGTTCTAGAGTAACTGAGGGATCTACATATTCCCACCAGTGTTTTCCATCAGTGGATACTGGAATCTCCCAGTTGGACCACTTGCAGGCCAAGTGAATGCACACACATGCTATCACTGTAGGCTTGTACTGAAGACAGAATGTGGTAAGGTGAAGGCTGTTGCACAAATTCCGCAGTGAGGAACCAAAGGAAATCAAACATGTAAAACAGAAAAGCCAAACAAATCAACCATTAACGTACAGAATGAGACAGCTTGTCAATCAACAGCAGTTAAACATTTTGTTGAATAAGTTCGTAAGATATCTTAACTGCCCTAAGAAAACTATGGGTAAGGCATTTATCTGGTAAAAAAGCTTAATTTGGTTTTGCTATCAAAAGCCCGATGAACAGTAAAAAAGTGTACCAGTTATTCTACTGTACTTAAGTACTAAAAAGGGCAGTATAATATGGTGAATTAAAATTCTGCAGTAAAATGCACAGAGCTGATTGTACAGTCTCTGAAGGAGACAATCAGAAGGTCCCCAGCAGTTCCACAGCAGCCAGGTGAGTTACTTGTGGGCTTTGCTTTCACCAGGCCCAGATTTGTGGCATTTGTGACCTTGTCTTCAGCTTCCAGCACCACAAACACATCGGTTCACTTTTACTGCTTTAGCATAACTTCTCCTAACAGCTGCTTAAGTACAGAATCTTGCCCATCAAGGAACCACCAGGATTTATTTATTTATTTTGAACAGTTCTAATAACCAGCAGATACTGTTTAAAAATGGTATCTACACATAATGTAATCCTCTTAAATAAAGGTAAAGTAGTTTTGCAAGAGGCAAATTGAAGTAATCAAAAAATGCAGACTAAAGTCTGCTCTCTAATTCTTTCTATGACAGGCTATGTCTATAAAACACCCATCTGAAATCTTAGAACTATAAATTTATCTAAGTACTTAAGTTTTAAAACTATATATTAAGATTAAAGAGCTGTCTCTAAAAGAAATAACATTGTGCGAGTACTAGTCTATCTACAAAGAAAAATCAGCTATTTGAAAATATCTTAGGCCCACTAGAATTTTATAAGTTAAGACTGGATCAATATACTTAAAGTTAAGAGAAAACTGCCATTAACTACAAGTGTAAACTAAAAATAGTTTTGTACTTACCAAGATGCTCGGATTTCTAGGTTAAGTTTATCTCTTTGTAATCTTTAGCTGCTATTCAGGCTACCAATTTTAGACTTATGCACTCACAATCGAGAAAAAGTCATCAGAAAGCACCACTACACTTCTCATTGTGCATTTAAGCCCTTTGTGCCGTCAGGCCCTTGTCCAATACACCGCACTGCAGGCGGGGAGGTACCACCACTGGAGGTGGCCCAGTCCCCCGCTGCAACAAGGGTAAGACACATCAGGGGGCCCTGCAGTAAAGGAAGCTATAGTGTGCTACAACAGTGCAACAAAGAGGTTCAGGATAACAACCTGTTGGTAGCCATGAAATAGGATGTCTGTGCCAAATCCTTGCTTGCTGTAAGAGAAGAAAAACAGAGAGATTAAAGAGCTGCACTAACTTGTCAGGTTCATTCCAGAATTCAAGCAGTTTTACCTTCCAAAATCACTGCTGGGTATTTCTAAAGAACTGATCTGACTTTAGCTAACTAGCCTTAAAAATAATCTTTTCTGAGACACAGAAGAGGCCGTTACACTCAGCACTGGATCTAGACCTGTCACTCCCATCAGTGCCCCTCCCTCCCCCCGTACAGCACACAGCACAGCTCCCCTCTGCTGATGTACCCCTCCAACACCTCACAGGTGAGCACTCTCCTCTGGGAAGCGCTGCTTCCCCACCCTCACCTGCAGGGGATCCCTGCCTTAACCTGGGAGTGCAGCAGGCAGTCAGCCCCAGCCAATTCACAGCACAGCGCTCGTCCTGCTCTTGGTGAGGAGCATGGCAGGACACCCTCCCACCTCCCCACAAACAGCCACGTCTCTCTCCCAAAGTCCTGTAACACAGCAAGCTCCCAAGCTATGTGGGAAAAGAATTCAGAGTTTTCTGTTCCTTCTAATTAAGAGCACTGTAGTCATAACATTTTGCTCCACATTAAACCTATGGCAAAGCTTCGATAGGAAACAGACAAATTCATTTGAGTTAGTCAGAAAAAAAATACCAAAACAAACCACAGGACTGCAACATGCCAGAAATTAACAACTTACTTAGGCTGTTACAGGCACAGAGTGCTGACCCCTGGAGTGACACCCCAAAGCTCCTCACTCAGGTAAGAGAACTTACTGTAACATGCATTTAATGGAATAGCTGGGCACAAGGGGTTTAACCGCAGATTGAATGCAGCCTTCATTGAATTCTTACTTTGACACTATCACTTGAAATCAGTGCTACCTGCAGAAAGCGTAGTGTTGAATTTTATGTCAAAGGGAATACTGTTAAGCTTTTATTTTAATAATACTATTTCTATAAAGTTTGAGAAATACTACAGTGGCTTTTAAAATTTAATTTTTAAAAAGCATATTAAAATGTGATTTAACTCAACTTCTAATGATTGCCAAGGAATAAAATTCAGATTTATCTTTCTGCTACACAGCCAGGCAGTGCCATAATCTGAGAAGAATGTGGAAGTAGCAAAGTACCAGGATCTGTTCCTACATACAAATTCTACTAATCCATAATAATCAGAAGGTGAACTGACAATGTATTATACTATAACATTTAGTTTGCACACTGTAATGGTAATTGCATGCCAAAAAAACATGGAGTTCAACCCCTCCCTCCCATCTAAAAAAATGTAAGGTGGAATTACAAAAAAAAAAAAGAAAAAGTGAAATGAGACTGTCATAACAAATAAAAATACACAATGGTTGAGTAAGACTGAAATTGATGTCTTGCTCTTCATTTTTCATCAAAGCAATGCCTAAAGGATCTTCAATGATTTATATACTCTGTAAAGTTACATGTTTGAATTAAGGGAGTGAGACCAAGAAGCATCTCTACTCTCACTGAAATGTCCCTTTTGAACAAGGAAGAAAAGCAGATGCCAGAAAACATCTATTTAACAACAGCTTGAAAGTTGAGTAAATCAAAACACATACCTGGAAGAAAAGAATCACATCTTGAAACACACACTTTAGCCTCAATCCAAAATTACTGTGCTAAATACCTTACCTATACTACAAGTAGGGTGATTCTGCTTCAACTTATTTACAGCTAAATAATAATCATTGCCAAAACCAGCAAGAAATTTCAGCTCACAACTAAAGCCTTTGATAACACAAGGCACAACTGAAAATATCTGTCCCAAACTCTTCTATGTAGGGCAGCTTTGGTTTAGCAGAATCCATCAGTGAAATTAAATCTAATGAATTTTGGTGGTTTATTTCCATTATAGTAGTGGAAAGTGCATCTCCAAATGTAAATCATCTTGAAGCAGAGGCTAAAGCTAAAACAAGCCAGCAGAGCTGCTCTTATAACTTACAAGCCGCAGGACCAATGGCTACGACACCAGCCATGAATGACCAGTTTTAGATTTTAGCATTCAGGAGTGATTTAAAACATCCATCCTGTCTCACTGCTGCAGAAGCAGCCATAAGACAGGGATTAGTGAAATAGCAATCAGTATTTTGAAACAGGACTTGCTGTCTGACACACCTTCCGAAAGGCTGTCTCCAAGAAACTGCCAGCTGGAAACCAAAATGCTTTTTATTGGGCATAGACACACTATTCAACTGCTTGCAATTCCAAGATACCTGAGTCTTTTCTTCAACATAGCTTATCTTGGATCTTGGGATGCTCATAAAAACGTGACTGCTGAGTCCCATTAGGAGCTGGTAACTGGCTATGCCTGGACCCTGACAACGTGTGAGCATTCCCCGGAAAAAGGAGACTGCAGATAAGCCAGTCAGCATCAGGAGAAGCTTGCTGAAGTCCTTCTGGCAAAAGCAAAAAGCCCCAGGCTCTGAACAGAGGGATGCTGGTGGGTGCCTGCTGTATCTGGAAAGGGCTGGAGGAGGCCATGGTGTAGGCATTCAGGTCTGAGCAGTCCTGGTGGCTTTACTTTCTTGAAAGTGTTTAAAGCTTGGGAACAGGCCGAGAAAAGCCTGAGGTCAAAGTTCAGAATGCGAAGGCCGCCTGTAGCAGTGCTGGAGTGCAGCTGGTGTTTCACATCTTTCCACACCACTAAGATTTAAATTTTCCTCATGAGAATACCCTCTGAAAAAGCTGATGCATTTATTTTCACCTCCTCTTCTGCTGACTTTGTCTTTCTCAGCCTGATTTAAGCAATGGCACCTGTGCACACAGATACTATGGGATATTTGAAGGATTTGACAGTGCAATTTCCACAAAAGATTAGTAAGGATCATGGGTGTTCAAGATACCTGATAACCTGCAGAGTAGCGAGAACAATCCTAGAAATCCTTGAGATCCCATCTTCCATTCCAAAAGGTTGTGTTCCGGTACAGAGAAAGGAGGGATTGAAGCCTTCCCAAGATGGAGATGAGGAAACAGATTCCAAGTTTCACCAGAAGCAGGCTGAGAACAGACCGATTTTGCACCAGAGCATAAGAGGACCATGCCATGGTCTTGGCACCAGGGCAGTTTCACTGCTCATCATTCAAATAGTGTTGAAGGCAGCAAGGTAGTGTGACACCAGAACAGTTTTTGGTGTTTTGGTGGGGTTCTTTCCCCCCTTTTCTTTTTTCCTTTCTTCTCTTCACTCCTGGAGCATTCTTGGAATGGGCACTGAAGCTTGCTGACAGGCCCTCACATATCCACTGCCTTCAGATTCCTTGGACCTGTGGGATCCTAAGGAATGATGGTCCTGTCTCCTCTTCTCAGTCTCTTGACACTGAGGAAGAATGGTGCAGAAAAAATACTAAGCCCACACCATTTTCCTTGTCTGCTATACTGACCAAACTGCAAAGATGGAACAATTTCATTAACCCGTAAGTCTCTGAACACCAGAAGAAATAACTAGATACTGTATGCCTGAACATCATGAGTCATTATGTATCCATCCAGTCACCCCTTCTCTGCAAGGATCTGTGTTGTCTAATAATACCTTCAAAAAGGCTTTCAATCTTAGAGAAGAATTCATTTTTTCTGTAGTTGTATGTTGAAGCAATTATATTTATTTGCACCAATTCCCACTTACTAGTTCGTCTTCAGCTTCCAGCAATTGATTCTGCTGTGCCACTGCCAGACTAGACAGTCTTCTGATAAAAGACTTGGCTGAATTTTTTGAGCATCATCAACACAACTTGGATTTTTTTTTTTTTCATTTTGTTTTTAAAGGGGATAGCTTACAGCTTAATAACAGGTACCAGTGACTGCATAAAACACATTACCGTGGATGCAGGACAGCAAAAAGTGATGGAGAGAATCAGCCATCCTCTGAGGCACTGCAGTTTAGCCAGCAAAAGGTCCCTTTCTCACCATATGACAACGCAGTGCACAAACCCTAAGCCAAATCCTGAAGTACACTCGCAGACCTCAGCTAACTTTGCTGCCTCTTTTTTGATACTCAGTCAGACATTACATTCCTGCCTTCCTCTTCTCCCCAAACACGCAGTTGGAGGTTTTAATCCTAACAGTCTTGGATAAGTTAATCATCTTAATCAAAAAAGGTATCTCTGCCTTCTGAAATGGTGCTGTTTGTCCAAGATGACGTTACCAGAACTGGATGAAGTAACCTTGGATTTCTTTAACTTCTCAGTCAATCCCTTTAGTACTAAAGGTTTAACAAATCTTGGGTATATTTTGAAAGCTTCAGGACTCAGGTATCTGAGTGTTGCATCTACTGACACTGAAAACCCACACAGTCCAATAAATAAATGTTCAGGGATAGAGAACTGAACTCCCACCACTGTGTCTTTGAAGATAATCACTGTGCCCACAGGCCCATCTCTTTGTCCTCTCAATCCATAAAACCAATGTTCCATGGCAATTATTCTGTCCTTGCTTGACTTGCACACATGACTTCAGGTGTCATGCCTGATGTTTTAAATGAATGAATTAAGCTTCCTTTTTCTTATTTTAATATGAGGTACTCAAATCTTGTGTTCACAGTCTACACCATTCCTAGGGACACATGCCCCCAAGGATTCCACTTGCATGAGCACACACGAAGGAGCACACCTCCTCCAGTGAGCAGGTTTTCAAACATCAGAGACATTACATGCACTGTGCACCAGTCCTTGAGCTACACGGATTTTCAGTCCTCACTGAAGTCTTCAGATTTTAAGACTTGATATAACTTTAGACTTCTAAGTATTTTTTCAAGTCTGCTGACATTAAATACTAGTTTTAAGATGTCAAATTAAAAAATTCACAGTATCTTCAAAGTATGAATTTTGTCAGTACAAAGAATTAGCATACAAAACACAAAGGGAAAAGCTGAACTGCCTTAGACTGGTATCTACCCTTGACTAAAGGAAATCCAGTTTGGGTAGCAGTGTGCCTGTAGGCTTGAGTGAAACACATTGATGTGGAAATCCTGAGGCAATATAACATTGCCCCCACCCCTCCCCACAGCCCCGAACACCAAGCAGAAGTACAGGGGCTCCCCAAGACAGTAAAACGTGCTCACATTTACAGTGACCAGCAGCTAAGAAAACCCAACACAAAACCCTACAGAGCTGCTGGTGCAGACTACTGAGACTTCAGGTGCAACTGGACTCATGCACCAAGTCACAACCAAATCTGGGCAGAAAGCAGAGAATCATTATCTTACAGCAAGACTAGCAATAAAACTACTTTATATGCAAATAAGTTACAGTACCAGCCCCACTCGGTGTCCAAAGACACTACACCAGTAAGGTACAGCAAATAAGAGACACTCTTCCTTAAAAGAACACCATTAATTCCAGCATTACTACAAAACAAATCTAGTTAACAGGATTAGGCTGTACCTAACTTTCATATATTTTATAGAGGGAGAAGAAAAACCACCAAAAACTTCGAAGCACTTAACTTTGCATTTTTCACTGCAAAACCAGCTAATGACTAAAGACTAATAACCATGGTCTAATAATTTCAAAACAATTCTTACTTAAGAAGCATAATTGAAGTGAAAAGCTTATTTTAGATACTTTTACAACTGATTCCTAATGTTTTTCACCCTACATCTTATGAGAGGATGTTCTAATCTCTTTTTAAAGCTCCAAAAAAAACCCCAATTCAAGAATTAAAGAAGATGTGCCAAAATGCCACAAAAATAAAAAGAACAAAACAGAACAGCCAGTCACATTAATGAGCTGCATACAAGTTACAGGATATGTTTAACTAAAGGTTTGGGGTTTTGTGCTACCATCCAAAACAAGTAAGCACACACACTGCTCCAGAAAAACAATTAGTCACACCTATTTGTATGTGACAGCAGACTTGCTATGCACTCTCTTTATCCCTCAGTCCATTACCTGAAAAGACTGGCTAGGACAAAAAGCTGGCATTAGCCATCAACTGGCAAAACTACTTCAGAGTGAAAATCATCAACTCAGAGTGATACTACATATCTGGCCAATCAATTTGCAACAGCTGTTTCTGCTATTCCAGAACACACGGAACAGGTATTATTAAATTAAAGCTAACAAGAAAACAAAAAAATTATGAAGGACAGAGGACTGGACTCTTTATGACTCTCTAAAGGTTAAGATCAAAGTTTTAACAATTAATTTAAACATATTCTTTAGATAACATAGTTGGTAAAGATCGTATTAGACAAATAACATTACTTTAAAATTTTACTAGAAAGGTAAAAAAGGACTTACAGAAGTGGTTAAAAGTCACTGACCTCTCACTAATTGTGTACATTTCACAACATCTGTGTGTGGATGTTCAATGGTAATCTCAAAACCTGAAGAGTTACAAATACATTTTAGAATTACACATTTGCATCTGTAAAATAAAAAGCAAACCCCTTATGTTTCCCCACAGACCTAAAATACTTGCTAAACCTTGGCACCGCAGGGTAAGTAACACTATTTAACTGCCTTTTATTCTTTACCTTTCCATACTTCTGAATGGCAGATGGAAAAGCCACTTTGTGATCCATTACTAAAATATTCCTCCAGTAATCTCAAATCCTGTACACACATAACCTGGAAAATTACCGTCTTTTAAAAGCTGAATATATCTGAACAATTTCTACAAAGTTAATAAGTCAGTAAAAACTGTACTGCAAACACACTAAAATATGTGTGTGCATGCGTACTTTTACTAATTGATTTCTAGCACTTAAACATGTTGCATGTATGAAATTACAAATTAAGTCAATTTGTAGATCAGTGAATTAAGAAACCTTTCTTGGTTTATGACATTGTTTTAAGAATTAGGTCACTACTGTGAGCTACTTTTTTTAACAATACACCCCAAGTGGTATTTAAGAATATCTGAGCAAGTCAGTGTTCTCAGGCCTGCTGACTATAATTGTCTCATGGTATTTTAAAGCCAGAAGAGCTTCTTGACAGAACATTCCACTTCAAATTTTGGAATCATCTGAATCCATTAAATGGCTACTCTACAACTTGTGTTGTTCAGAGTCATGCCTGCTCAATTACGTAATGTTTTTCTATGGAAAGGCAGAATGGGGAAGAGCATTTGGTACGAAGCTCTTTCCAACTGCTTCACGACACGCAGAGCCAGCCTACTACACCATGTTACCTTATGGGAAGAAATGTCAATGTAATTACTACTTGGTGCAAAACCTATTTGGAAGCCTACACATTTCTAACTCAAACTGTCAGAAACATCTCTTTCACAAGTACAGACACCTTTTTTCTCCACAGTGAACACAGCAGAACTGCTAACAAGAAACTAAATTCACAGGTCAGAAGTTATACAGGGAAACAGTTAAATTCCAGTGTACCAATAGCACATCAAAAATACATTTACTTGGGTCCCACTACCTCTTCATGGCAACTTGGCTGCACAGGAGGTATTTAGAAAGACATACCTAAAGTCTGAAGCATTATTGTTTCAAGTATAACCAGCTCTTGGGCTTGTTGAAGGTATGCCTGAAACAAACAAGCAGACAGGTGAAGACACAGCAATCAATTGCCTCAGAACTTTATTCACACACTGCTTCTTTGATACCAGCACTGGCAGCACAAGACCAGTACCCAAGCCAGCGAGCACTGACAATTCATAACACTTCACAGTGGGGTTACTATCTTCCACCAATACAAGCATTGCTATAAAATTCAGTTACACCTGCCTGTCATTCACAGGAAGATTAATTTAGTCTGGATCTCACACAATCTATTCCAGCAAAGCATTTTTGGGAAGTCAGGTGGGTGCTATAAGAATTTCAAGATGGAGCAATCTCTTCAAGTTTCATAACAAATAAGTGAGTCTTTAAGAAATTGCACTAAGTAATAGAAAAATTTAAATGGTGTAAAAACAAAGGCTTTTTTCTAGGCTGCAGACAGCAATAACCCAGTAAGACAATGTAACAAATCATTAGATGAAACGTCATCTTTCAAACCATGTATCTTTGAAACCATAACTTCCACCTACATCACTCTTTGTATCCAGCTGTGGCTCTTGAGGATGAAGACAGGCATTTGCTACTTTAATAACATGTTCAAGTTTCCGTGGCTGTTCTTCCACTTTTGCAGCCAAAAACAATGCCGTGGGAGACATTATCTGAAGAAGAAAAACATGTGTATTTTTTAACTTTTTACAAGCAGGACTCAAATTTTTATGGAGTCTAAACTAGCATAGAAAAAGTTTAAGAAGTTGGATTTGTGGCTTTTTTTTTTTTCAGTTTTGAAGTCATGCGAGGCAACAAAAATATAACTAGTCATGTTTTATTTTGTAACTGATGCAATCCTCTCAGCAGCACAGGGAAGGAGTAGCATAATGTTAAATTACATTTGTGAGTAAAATGTCTGAGGTCAAACTAATTCTAGTTCAACATAAAAAAAATTTTTTGGCCCAGAAGACTTAGTCACAGTAGAACAGGCTGTTTCAAGTTAAATATACTTCGTGAGAAAGTTCATCCAATTTCTTGCACAGAGCGAGTCACTACACCATCTCTTCAGTAAAACAGCTGATCACAAGTTCTGCTAGCATTAAATTCTCCCAAAGAGTGAGAAACTTCACAGAGAACTTTAATAAAAATGGCTTGTTATATAAACATAGCCTCCATAAGTAAAAAGAAGCTTTACTCTATATATACATACATATTCTTAGAAACTTTACTATATGCCCAGCAGTATCTGGAGAACAAAGCATAAGGATTTGTAAAACACCAGTTATACCAAATGTTAGTAAAGACTACACATTACATTTAAAGATGAAAATCTATATATAAAGCTCTAGGTGTCATAAGGTGGCAGTTCAGTACCACCCAAGAGTTAGCTGTGAAGCAGCATTTTGGCGCCTTTTGTCAGCTAGAATGACTGATATGTGCAGACAGAACACAGCAAACAACAAATCACTGATGAATTAGGTTCTCTTTGCATGCAAAAGCTGCCTGTGTTAACCAGGAATTAAAATGGTACTAGAAATCATCTAGACATAAACTGACTAAAATGGTTAAAATTAAGCCAGTATAAAGCATTTGTTCAGAGATTGAAATAGCTGCTTGCTGAGTATGTAATTAATGCATGGTGCAAACAGTGCAGGTATTGGATTTCTCATTTAATGCCCAAATAGAACTAGACTAAACAGGAGGCATAGCCCCCCTAAAGTCAGGTTTGCTTTTTTTTTGTCAGTAAGCAGCTCTTTCTTAGGCCAGAATAAAACATTTGGTATAAAATTTTGCAATATATGCAAAACTGCAACAAACTAATTAGAACTAAACATTTAAGGGATTAAATTTCAAATGTACTGAGGGAGTACTTTTTGCATCCTTAAATCACTTCGAAATGTCTACTTGGATCTTAAGTAAAACTTTAAAGTTGGCCGACTTGAAAACTGACACCCTGGGAAGGCAACACCCTTTGATGAGTAGAAATGTGCCATGAGAAATCTAGCAAAAACCTCAATCTAAAAAACCAACTACCCAAAACAAGTCACAAACGGGGAGCAAATTCTTTTACAAGAGAGACAAAATCCCCTGTTTTCTTTTTAAGAATCTTGTAACCTAAGCCTGATGAACAAATGAAATAGAAACCCAAAGTGAAGTGTTGCTGAACAAGGCCATATTAGCACTGCCATTTAATACTTCTGATGATTCTGTAGAAGTTCCTATACCCACAGCTTGAAGTAAGGATTGGAAATTCTGGAAAGAATTTCCTTTGCCAGGGACATACTACTTGAAATGTCTCATACTGGGAGATAAAACTTTTAAACAGTAACTGTAATGGGAAGACTTCCTGGAGTTCAGAAAGTGAGAGTATCAACAGCTCTGAAGTGGCAGAAAACGCAGATGATGTCAAGCAGCACACACATGTATAACCTAACACACACATCATAGAAAGGTATTTTACAGAACTCACTTTCCAACAATTGCCATGGCTGAAAACATTTCCATTTCACAGAGGCATCCTTTGAACCAAGTCACCAATGACCGCACAATTAAATCATCAGCAAATTCTCAACTCACTGTTACTCTGTGTCTGACTGCACCAAAGCTCTACTTCTTTCCAAAAAAGCACCATCAGGCTGACTTCAGGATATCTTCTGATTTACTGAAACAGATCAGACCCGGCCAAGAAGTCTCTACACAATTCCTGATCTCCAAGACCTTACACAAAACACAATTCTGGAAGCTGATTAAGTCAAGCTGATTAACTGTCATTTAACTCTGGTTCATCAGAAATCTATGTACAGCCCAATTAACTATTTCCTTCAAAAAGAAGTGCTGGCTTCTGGCCAAAGAATTTCAGGTCTTTCTATCTAGGACAAGGGTTCTCACTCCCAGTTTAGAGTAGGTCAATATTTTTAGTTCTCTTGGTATTGATTCAGAAAAATAGACATTCTAGTAAAATTCCAGACTTGGCACACATGTAGTCTTCAGTGAACACACCCTGCTAAGTGTATAACTGGCAAAGTTACTCAAATGCTTTCATTCATTTCCAATTACCAAAAATGGCAAAAAACCCAAGCAAAGTAAAACAAAAAAGCAAAATTAAAGAAACATACTTGACAAAGCAATAAGCTTCCTATATATAAATATCTTAATTTGATACCAACCAAAATAATTTAGAGTAATTATATACTATGCACCCAAAATAGTCTTAAAAGACTTTGAGAAATCTTAAGAACACATGTGATATATGACATTAAGTCCCACTCTATTACTAGCTGAGAATCTCAGAAACCAAGTCCTACAATAATATGAAAAAACCTCAAAACATAAGAGCCTTGTTAACACAATCCAAAAGCATTACACAGCAAGTTTCACTGGGAAATGTGGTACAAGTCCTTTTTCACTTAAACAGTACAAGACAGTGTAAAGACAAAGGCACTCAGAAAAATCTCAGAACACATAGGCAGCATGCATGTAGTTTTCTGAGATCTCCCTCTCCCTTCTAATGCCAACATTAGTATGTTTTTAGACTTGATACAATTTAGCCTAAGACATGAAGTGCTTCCAGTCTATGAGAGGGTTTTCAAGTTTGAACACAAAGAGCTGTGGGGAATTTTTTTATTATAACCAGGAGCTCACATTGCATAAAAGCAGCAAATATGTTAAATTGCAATATTAAAACCAGAACTGAAGTACCCAAAACAGCCTCACTAGAGCTTGAAGCGTATTATGAAAGTTTTAAGAACTTTGCAAAACTGCAAAGTCAACTGTTTAATACTGTGATTTGGACAAGGCACAAGGAAGGGAATGCAGAAGGACTGAAAACAAAACACCCTCCACACAACTCACCTACCTTGCACTTGAAGGAAAAAAATTCCTCATGCAGGTTCTTTAGGCTCTTCACTAAGTTCCACTGCATGTCACAAAAATGCCTTGACATCATTAAGTCTATTTTCAACTGGTTGTTTGGTATTCCACATGGCATTTCTATGGATTAGATTTTAAAACTACAGCTACCATTTGGATGCCTTACCTCTCACTGCCAGCATATGAAGGATTTTTCCCCCTTTCTGTTCTTCAAATCACAATGTACTGAAGAATAAGCACCTTAAAGAACTATTTGCTATGTAACAATGTAACACACCAAGTACTATAGAAACAGTATTTGCAGAAGAATTTTAATTCGAAAGATATTTTAAAGTGTAATAGTGAGGCTAGCACTGCCTATAAAAAGCCAGCAAGCTCCCTCCCCATCCCAATATTAGCACAGACTAATTTTATACTCAGCAACCCAAAGTTCCCATGCCCTGGTCAGCAATGTAGAAAGAATAACTTCTACTGAGGAGATCCACAGTAGGTCCTGTCATTTGCACAGCCATGGAAATTAGTAGTCAGGGCATCCAGTTCTGCTTCCAGAATTGGTAAAGCAAGTTTCCATCCTCACTGGGGCACAGCAACCTTGCAAGGACTTAACCTGCCTTGACTGCAACATCAAAACCTCAGTACTTTCTTCTTTGCACTTAAGTGTATGTACTCTGTAGGTAACCCAGAGCAACTCATGAGTGACTTGCTAGCTCACAGTAACTTCACCAAAAAAGAGATGTTTGGCCACTAGGGTAGTACATGTAATACAATCCCAATGAACCAAGACTACATGAACTGGTACATGCCACCCCTGTGGCTCTGCAGATTGAAGATACTGTTGGGAATTCTGTTCCCTACTCACAGATGACTCAAACTCCTGAAAGCCTATAAAACTGTTTAGCACTAACTTATAATTAAGAAAAAAAAAAATTAAGGCAACATCTATTCAGCAACTGAGCTTCAGCACTAGAGGCCCTGTTTATTAACAATTAAGTGCATGTGACATACATGACATACATGTACATGTGTATAGCCTGGCAGTTATACATGATCATAAATGGGCTTATTACCAGACTAAAAACATTAATCTACCAATAAAACAAGACAACACAGGCCACATTTTTTCAGCTGAAGATCATAAGACATTCTGATTAATGGCCATCTAATTTTCTAGCCCCAGCCTTCAGATTCCTTCCTACCATGGATAAACAGCACCACATGCACACAGCAAAGAAATATTAGAGATATTCTGCATAAGCTGTAGGATAGCTTATCTAGGTCTTAGCTTTGAGACTGCCAGTACCTTACCATTCCTTTCTAAAGGTTACTTTCTTCTTGTAGTGATGAATACTGCTACATTTTTCAGCTTGCCAAATCTGGAGATTTGGTATTAAGTACTTATTCGAGTTCTCGGCTGTTGCTTTCTCTACAGAGAACCCAATGGATGGTTTGGGAGTATTTTAAAAGTGACTCCAGTCACTGAGACCCTCTTTGCCCTACAGAACTGTAATAAGAAAATGCTCTTGCCCATGAGCACACACACAAAGCCACTCTCTGGCTTTGCGCTCATTAAGGAATTCAGCAAAAATCAGTATTACTGAGGTACAACCTGCAGTGCACTTGCCTTTAACTTTGAACACTATTACCCGAGAATTAATTAAACAGTACACTTCCCTCCCCTGTAATAGCTGCAGTTTCCATGGCATTCTGCCCTTACATAGCTAACTTGTGAATTTTAAGATTCATAACTTAACTTAAGCCATAGTTTTCATATAAAGAGCACTATACATTCAAACACTACTGTGCTGCCAGCTCCTAGTGACTGTCATTTACCAGTATCCAGTGAAAACACAAACACAGCAGTTAAAGCTTCTTGCTGCCTAAATCTAGCCTAGCTCACAGCTGACAGTACAAACAGTACTCCAGCAGGTGATATAACAGGTATGTGGGTCTATATATAAATACAGCAGCTCTACACTGAGCCACCTCTCCATTCCAAGCAGCTCCAGTTCATGAAGCCCACAAGCCATCCACAGTCCCAGAACACTCTGGATGCCTCACCAGCTCCTCTTCCACCAGCTACAGGTTACTGCTACATGGGCAGAACAGCAGCAGGAGGGGAGAAAGAGGAACTTGTATGGATGAACACTGCAGTTTTGTTAACAAGGTGCTGGAAGTTTATCTCCAGTTTTGCACAAAAAATAATACAATACACTTCTGAAATGTACCTACAAACAAGTACGCATTTCCAGCCAAACAGGCACCAAATAAGATGCCCATTTGCTCAGCCAACAATAATAAACTAACTCAGGACAGAAAGAAGTGTTGGCTCTCCCTATACCCCACTGTGCATCTGCCCCAAATGCAGTGCAAGCTTTGCAAGATTCTACCCCTCGGTAGATCAAGGTCTGCTCTGGCCTAGACTTAACATCTGTCACAGTCTCAATCTGTTTATTTTGTCATTAAAAGATCTAAGAAAACTCAACATTTAGTGACAAACCACCATCACTATTAACTGCTCATGCTTAAAACAAACAAACCCCAAGAATACCTAGACTATTACGTTATTATTTTTCCACCTATTGCATCCAGTACTGGACATAAAAAAACCAACAAACTGACATTTCCGTGTTGTTATCTCCAGCTCCATACCTGTTACGATATTCCTCAATAACGGCTAGCATTTTTACTGAAAAATTCTGTTCTTAACAACACATTCCGTGTTGAGAGTCACCATGTTCAGGTTATTAGGTAAAACAAGACTTACCTCATCAGATGGAAAAATTTTTCTCGTCTAATATGACTTATCACACCACGTAAGACTAGACTAACTAAAAGAACTTACACTGCTTCAGGAACAGCTACATAATCCATATGGATACACGCATAACCACATTATCACCGTCAGACACACCATGCCAGAACTTCCACTGACTTCACCAAGAAAAATGTGTGCTCCTACACATTAGCCTTTCAAACTACAGCACATAAGCACCAGCCACATTTGAAACATCTAAATGTATTCTTCACACATCTGAAACGTGCTTGCTGATGGTGCCTATTTATTTTTTTTTATTTCGATGGCAGAAGACAAAATCTAATTGCCTCTAGTTAAAGTGTAATCCAAAGTCGAAAACAAGTATCATTAAAGCTTCTAAACTACTGATAGGAAGCTAGAACTCCTAAAAACAAATCACACTTCACACTCCTGCATATAACACTTCGCAGTCAGAACTGCCAAAATTACAGGCATATTATGACCACACATAAAATCATACTTACATTTCGATTAAATTTTGTGAAGGAATGATGCATATAAAACCTGTGCATGTAAACAATTGCAGTATTTATCGTAAGCTGAGATCTGGAAGATTAAATGAAGGAAACACTACATATTAAGAAAATTGCCTACAAGAACTGAAAGCAACGCGCTTTCCACATCAATCACTGCTCTCAACATACTGTCTTCAGCCGAAAATGGATTAGGGACGTGACACTTCAGAACTTAACTGATATTAACACATTCTTAACTGATATTAACACGTATCGTTCCCATCTGTTTCGCAGACCATGTGCAGATTCCTACGCCAGGCTCACCACAGTCACCCACGGAATGAAAACTCCTCAATGGGCGACATACGCTGAAACACTCTCTCAAGCGCTTTTGTTTTGTTCCAATTCAACTATTTCAGTAGGGAATTTGAGGGTTTGGCCTTGCTTTGACCTATTTTTTTTCCCGTTTAAAAATCACATTAAAGAATGACTAAAGAGGAGTTGCCCGTTTCGGGAAAAACGGGTCTGCAGGCAACTGGGATTTACTTTAGAAGTGTCCCAACCCGCAGCTACGGACACAAACGCGGCTGGAAGGGCAGGTGGGAACCCGAGTGCCTCAGCCGCCGACAAAGAGCGCGGCGCGGGGGCTTCGCCAGGCTCCTCCTCCCATTCTGTGCCTCCAGGCCACGGCTCCATCCCGCGGGAGCGCCGGCCGGGGCTGCGGAGGAGCGGGAAGGGCCCCGGGGAGGGTTCCCACACGGGGGAAAGGGTCTCCCGCCGCCCCTCCACACGCGGCCCCTGCCGCCCTCATGCCCGTCCCGCCCGGCCCCTCTCGGATACACGTTGAGGCGCTGGCCCATGTCTTGGATGAGGTTGGCCGCCTGCTGCCGGTACGAGAGCTCCTTGTCGGCCTCCACGCCGCAGCGCCGAGAGGGCGTGTTCTCCAGCTGCTCGCGGCTGAAGAACCAGCGCGACGCGGCCGAGGAGCCGCCGCCGCCCCGCGCCGCGGACCCCGCGGAGCCCGCGCCCGCCGCCGCCATGACACCTCCTCCTCCTCCTCCTCCGGCACCTCCTCCCGCCGCCTCCATCGCGGCTCTCGCGAGAGCTCCCGGGCCCGCGCGCGCTCCNTGGTGGGGCGGCCATGGCGGCCGCCGGCTGTGGGGTTGTGAGGGGATGGAGTTGTGGAGCCGTGGAGTCATGGAGCCGTGGAGGCTGGAAGGGACCTTTGAGGTCATCCAGTCCGACCGTCAGTCCAGCACCGCCACCGTAACCGCTATAAACCAATAAACCACATCGCCCAGTGCCGGATGTCCCTTGAACACCTCCAGGGATGCCGACTCCACCACCTCCTTGGAAGACCTCTCCCAATGCCTGACCACCAAATAACTGGGTTTCTACTTCATGAGATAGTTCAAATATCTAATCTCAGTCTGGATACCTTTATGCTTAAAAAAATAAAGTGTAAAAAAGATAAAAAATAGTTAGAAGTAAGGATTCCTTTTTTTAATGTAAGCAAATCGCAGAGCAGCATACTTGGAGGAGGAAGTGGAAAGGGAGAAAAGAAGGAAAGGTTTAGAATGCACAACTAGTTCCTAGAAAATTCTTGTCTGCTGGCAATGTCAGCATGCAGACACTTGAGAAATGCACAAGAAAATTACGGGCCTTGTGTCCTGCCAGATGAGCAGCTCCAGCGTGTCCGTGGTTCTCCTGCACTGTTCAGGCTGTTCTCACTGCGCACTCCGTACTCAGTTACGGATTTTCAGCACTGGCCTGAGCTTATGGATTCAGGGTTCCAAGGGTGCAAAAAGGTAAAATTCGATCATCATGGATGAAAATGAGAACTCCAAGTGTTCTGCTCCTGTTTAGTAGATGCCAGTCTGCAGTGGTTTTTTTCACCTGAAGTTACATCACAATGAGTTCTTTTACACCTCCAGTGCCGATTTTATAGAAGCAGTTGTAATTTTATAACTAGACCCAACAGAATACTGATGAAATATACAGATATAATGCAGCACAGTCACAAATTACTTGCCTGATCTTCCAAAATGTACATAATCTTTTAAGATCCTGCATATGCAGAGGAAATTTAAACTCAAAGACTTCTCGTGTAATTAGCTGATCTTTGACTTCATATTTTTCTGTCTGTGACAATCAAGGTACAATGTTTTACCTCATTGTTTGAATCACTGTGTAAAGCTCATGGAGTTTGAGTGTTCAACTTAGATTTTTTATTCCTGCAATAATAGGTGAAGGAGTATTAAGAATGTTCTCGTCTGACTGCAATTAGAATTTTACATTAGCTTTGTTAATGAAATGTAAAGGAAGATGGAGGGAAGATGATATAGATATCCCTCTTTAAAATCTTAACATATCAAGAATAGGTAGAATATCATTAAATAATGACAGTGCATAATGAATATGATTTATGCAGGGTATGCACGTTAATTAACTCCCATGCAGAGTACTGCAATCACCCATTTAGTCACAGGTTAAGGTAATTAAATACTGTTCTTGCTATTGGAGAGGTTCCAGACCTTGGTCTCCAAAGATGTGACATTGCATTTTCACTAACTTAACTGGTTTCATTCATAAAGAATTGAAGAATTAATCCAATTAAATTGTATTGGAGAAATCACAATGTATTTTCCTCTTAAATCCATTTAAACATCTGTGAGAATCATGTATGCTGAATGGAAATATATGAGAATGAAGTTGCCTTTCAACTTTGAAATTTAATTAAAACAATCTGAAAAATCGTACATGCTCAAAACTCAATGCTTCCATGTGGATATTCAAATAAAAAAGGTCAACAGAAGTCTTGCAAACTTGAGGACAATAAATATTGTTGAAGCTATTATCTGTCTCTTCATTTCCTCTTACATAAAACTGATATTCTAAACCTCTGAGCTGCTGACTGCTTCATCTCTAGCTACTGCATAAACCACTTTTTTGGGGGGGGTTGGGGGGGTGGGTTTGACACTGTAAAGAAGGACAGAGCTTTCTTTGTAGTCCAGTGGAGGCTGGAATCATCAGGAACTGCTGATGTTCAGCATCCTTCAGGTTCAGTCTGTGACAGCTGTGGCCAGAGCTCAAAACAACTTCTGTCTAATACTGTTTTGCCTGGAATGTTCCAAGACTGAACCAAAGAATGGTGACACCACACGTAGCCAGCAAATGTTCCCATGAGAACAAAGGCTGTAAATGCTAATCCGCATTTTTCTGACTGGTACAAAATCCTCTCGGGAGGAGGATGCCTGTGCACTCACTGGATGATAATGAAAACTTGTTTCAATCAATAGTCTATAAAGCAAACCATCTTTCCCTTCCTATAGCAGGACTCAAGCTAGACAGAGCATTAGCACTTCAACATTTGAAGTATCCAACCTTACTTTTCGGAAGCATTTTGTAAGGAATAGAACATTAACCCATATGTTGGTAAACACTAGTATTTATTGTGACAGTGACAGTGACACACCAAGTATTACCCACACAAATACATTATTTCTGCACCTACAACCATATTGTTCAAATTGTTTCAGATGAATAAGTTCCCAGTGGTGTAGGTGGCAGCTAAAATGTAAAGTCCCCACACAGACCTTTTCCATCCTATCACAACATTGACAAAGCATGAGTGCACCTGCAGTGCTGAGCTGAGTGTGGTGTGCTGCATTTTCCAGCAGTAGATAAAGGCGGATGTTGCATTTTATTGGGCATCAACATTGTTTAAATTCTGTTTTAAGATTCTTTCAAATTCTGTTTGTCTAACAAAGACAGAAATATAGTGGGTACATAATTTTCTCAGCTCTTTCCTTCCGGAGAGTCAAGTCCTAATAACATGGCATTAATTATAATACAGAGATTCTTATTACAACTGCAAAAGATGAAATCTCTCCTTTATTATGAAAGCAGGGATTTCAGAATTGTTTAAAGACAGCCTAAATCCTCAGGCAATACCTGTGCATACTCATTTCCAGTACCCTGGCTTTTGTTTTGGAAATAACAGGAGACTGTCAGACAATTGTCAGTTTTATTTTTCATGTGTACAATTGCCCATGCCAATAGAAATATCCCAAAAGATTCAGCGTTATTTCCGAAGTTTAGCCTCTTTAGTACTTCATAATTATTCAAATTGTTTTCTGCTAAGACCCAAAAATTCCAGAGCATTTCCAGCCTTGAGTTTATCCTGTAAAAACAAAACATGTATATATGTTTGTGCTTAGGTTATATTTAACTCAAATGCTTTTACTTGTGCTTTAAAAGGAACTGCAAAGACTCTAAAGGGCCTCTTCCAGTCTTTGCAGAAGTCAGTGTACTACACTGATTTTTCAGTGTTTTACCTCATGTCTCAAACAAGAGACTTAAAAAGGAGGGAAAACCCCCTCAAATGGAAAAATCATACCTTCAGTTTATGGTCAAAATCATCCATTGAATCAATTAATTTTCCAGGTTCCAGTTCCCCAAGTGGAAAAGGGTAATCTGTTCCCAAAATAACTTTGTCCTGGTAATAAAAAAATATTGTACATTTTGTAGTTACACTAAACAATAGAGTTTAAATAACATTAATATTAACATGATACAATATTATGTTAAAATTAATATTGTAGTTTAAACTCATAAATTCTAATTTTTTCATATTTTTTTTTTTTAGAATTAGTATTAAAAAATAGAACACATGCTTTATGAAATGTATAATGAACTACAAGAAATTATATTTATGTATTGGACTGATTAATTGTGAAAGTGAATATGAAGATCATATTTTCCCCTAGGAAAAGAACAAAGCTTGAAAACAGAGACTCAAGAGTTTATTGGATGAATTTGTGTTGAGTATCTATTGCTTGGGTGAATAAAGCACAATTAGGATTTTTGTACTCTGATTGATTTTCTGTACTGTGGTCCTGGTTGGAAAGGTAACAGCCCCTGCAAGTGGTCTGCCTAAAATGCAATGATTAATCTTGGTTAAGTGTTACCATAATTAAATGGCCAGTAAAGGATACACAGAATTCTTCCTTCTGAGTTTTGACTTACTCATTCCATGCTCTGCACTGGTGTGTGGAGTACAAAATTTGTATGAGACTTTTGGATACATTTCTTTAAGAATCTCAGGAAGTTCTCCACCAAACTCAGAAAAGATGCTTGGATTTGCAGGCCTGAATTTGAAATTTTTGGCTAAATACATCCACACATATGAGAAATTAAAGATATCTATGGGTGAGAAGAATGTGTAATAAGAAATAGAAAACAATAAAAATTATCTTCTCTGTGATACTTTCAAAGATATAATAATGGCAATGGGGTACTACTGAAAACATGATACAGTGTAGAATTACTACAAACACCTACATTTAAAAAAAAATTAATTTAATTTAATTTAAAATAACTGGTATTCAGCTTCAGATAACAAAACCTAGATCTTATTTACAAAATTTCATATATTTCTGGAAGTCTGCAGCTTTTTTTAAATGTCACTGTCTTTGGGTGGGACTGGATATTAACTGTGGGTTTGAAACCCGTACCCGAAAATCTGGGTGACGTGATATGCCTTGTTTCTGAATGTAAGTCAGTGAAAAGAAAATTCAATAAAAATCTGTGTGCAGAATCCCTGTTATCAGAGATGAAAAGAAACGGGCAGATCCTCAACAGGACCACATTGTTATAGGCTCATTTTCTCTCTGGAGTGATATTTTCCCATTTTATCTGCTTTGGAGAGTGCATACTGCCAACTCTCTTGATTTTGTCAGAAGTCTGTTTTCCTTTAAGCTTCATCTGCTGCGGACAGGAGTATTTGAAAAACCACAGTTTTCATTCAAAATGTATGTTTTTAAATGTCTCGTGGATTTGAAGTCAAAATGGTGAATTTTGGACACGTGTTATAATGTTTGAACTCAGTTACCAGAGTTCAATACTGAAATAGGGTGAAGAAAACACCATTCAGTTATTTTCTGAAATGGTTTGTTTTTCTTAGTTGTCAAATGCTTTTTAAAAATTTTTTTAATCTCCACTAGATGTCACCCAAAAATCTCTGAAAGAACCTACACAAACCTTTAGCCAAAATCTAAATAGAAGAGACACATTCTATTGTTCTGTCCTGTATTGTTGTGTTCTAATTTATTATAAAAGACTTGCCACAAGATTAGCATGGGAGAATTTATACCCTCTGTCTAATAAATCGACTTCTGAGCATAGATTAAACAAAATAAATTTGGATGTGTGCACTTTTGAGCAGCTAAATATATTCTTTTATTTATAATATTCAATTAAATACCAAGATACTTCATTCAGATAAGAAAAACAAATGTCATGTATTTGATGATAAAAAAAACCCAACTGAAAAACATACCAGGTTTATATGAGAAAATGGATTTTTAAGTAAAGGAGAAGAAAACACAGAATGTGCCCAGCTCTTTACTAGGGAAAGTCAGGTAAGTCAGGAAGGTTTGTACATCCTTATTTACATCTCTTATACACTAAACCAGAAAGAAATCCCACACCCTCACAGGAAAAATGTACAGATACATTTTTCTTTCCCTCTAAATGAAACTATTTCACAGCTAATCATGGGATCTATTCATTAGTAGTAAAATTAAGAGCTGTAAATCAATAAGAAAAATTTAGAAGCAGCATTCTTGCTGTGCTCCCAGTGATCTTAGGCTGTTCATTTGTACTCTTTGAGCTTCAGTTTTGCACCCATCTGTAAAATGGGGGTTGCAATACCTGTCTTTAGCAACCAGCTTCAGAGGACTGCTGTGAAGCCTCTGCAGATGAATAATGCTCCTAGCATAAGGGATGTACTGTTATATTATTCCAAAGAATATCAACAAAGTCAATTTTCCCTGGAAGACTTGGAGGTCGATTCCTTAATTAGCACATCCCTCCTATTAGAGAGGTACATGGTACCTCTCTATGATTAACCTCAGTGGACCCTGCTACTCAGCACAACTTTTTTCACAGTAATAGGGACCCAAATCTGAAAATGAATCTCAAAAAGCTTTAAGTATGACTTCATCCTCTTACATAAGGAAAAATTGTATTTGCCTTGAATTTCACCTTCTTTACTACTACCATGATACACCTGAAAAAAAGTCCAGAGTGCTATAGCCAGTTCAGCTCCAACTGCTGGCCAGAGAATGCTTTGCCTCTGGGTGATGGCTCTGGAGGAATCACCATGAGGAACTTTTTGCAGAGATGCACTGAATCATTTAATCCCACGTCAACCCAGTTCTTCACTTTTTATAGCCAGCAACGTTGGGGATTTTGTGTTTATTTGTATTCACCTCACGCTACCTCATCATGGGGGGAGCGAAGGACTGCAGCGATTCTGCACTCTTACAAAATTCTTTCTCAGAAATGTGCATTTCTGCTTCCATCCCCAGTTAACCTGCACCCCAAACTAAGAAGGGATGGGCTTAAGTGGACACGACTCATCACAGCTGTCAGTGGATTTTAACATTGATCAGCTCAAGGCCAGCACGCCACATGCTGGTGCCAGGCAGTGGCTGTTCCCCAGGGACCCAAAGCCATGGCCAAGCACATCTTCACACACGCTGAGGCCCTTCCTGCACAGCTCTGAGCTGCTCTCTGGAGAGCTGGCCTATTTCAAACCTCCACTCACAAAGTTACAGTGTCAGCCTCAAGACTCCATCACATTGTTTTTAGCCCAGCATTTATTAATCTTATATGTGTTACTCTGCCAACACATGACTGCACTGAAAGTGCTGAGATATTTGGTGTTTCTTTAAGCATTTGACTCATGGAAGGGTGTTATGTGAGAATGTCAACTTTCCTTAGAAAAAGAGGGAACTTTTTAATCTTTGTGGTTATAAAGTAAAGTTTGAGATCGTGATGTGAATGTTTTTGTTTTCAAGGATAAGATGCCCTAGGCTATGAAGAAGAGAAAGAAAGTTCTCATGTGTGCTAAAAACATCACTTTTTGGGTATCTGACTCATGATTTTTCAAGCATTGGGATTCCACCTGAAGCCATATTGTTAGAGCTCAAACTTCTCAGAGGAGAATTGAAGACGCCAACATCCTGTGTACTATGCTGGCCAAATTTATTGTGTTAAGAGTCTTAATTTTAAAAGTCTGTTGACAAAATAAATAAGACACCAGAGAGGCTAATGGTGAGTGACTTCTAGATTATCAAATTACGGTCCATAATCTCTTTCTCCTCTAAGAACTGAATTCCAGTTGCAAAGACTAATCATGATTAAGGACCAGAGTCTATGTGCAGCTTCTTAGGACGAAAGGTAGAGAAATTAAAGTGTGGTGCAAAGCCAGCAGCTTTCCCACAACAGCAATAGTTTAGAACAGCCTTGAGGTGCAAAGCTGACTCTAAAGCTGAGGTGCCCTGAGACTTGTGCTCTACACAAGTTCAAACTGAAAAGAAGTTCAATTCTTCAGCAATGAATTCAGCATCCTGTTGTGCTTTCCCTCCTGCTTTGCTCCTGACATCTACAGTTCAGCTTAACAGATTCAGATCACAAAACGAGTCTGTGGTCTCAGCCAGGCTGAGTCACACAGCTGCTAATTTACCAAGGTCTTTTCAACAATGGCAAAACATGTCTCCCAGCATTTTAAAATGGGTGAAAAGAAACAAGTAAGTGATCTTTTCCCCTTGCACGGGCAATTTAAAATTCAAGAGCTAGACTCATCCTTGTGTACTGGAACTGCATGTGGAACAAAAATATACTGAGAATGAACGTGGTCTGGATTTGGGAGATTTCTCAGAAAAGGAGGAAACAGAGACAAATGTTGAACTGTTACTCCATGCCTTTGGGTGTCTTGTAAAATGAATGTGCACACCACACACAGTAAAATTTTAAAATCTATTATTAAAAACACCTTAAAGCCACTTGCTTACTCTAAGCTACAGTTAGATGCAAAAGATAATGCATAGCAAAAACTCCTGGGCTGTGGACCATGATATATTTGCTACTTAGAGGTTGGTAACAGGAATTAAAAGAAATCAGTATGGGGCTGGAGCCCTAGTATTTTATTAGTAACCCATCTGGTGCCTAGAACTTCACCCCTGGCACAGAGATGGTATGAGTTAATACCCACTGATGTTATAAGAACTTTCCAGTACTAACTGCTTATTAGCAGATCTTTTTAAAGTAAATTGACCTGGGTTTTATCTTATATGTTTCTAATGGAATTAGGCTCCATGGCAGTTTCTTTGCACATTTTATGGGGCTCTTCCATAAACCCATTTTTGGTTCAAGATGGCTTTAAGAAAAAAGATATTCTCTCTCCAGTCCTTAGAACTGCAGTGTTACTGTATTGTACATACATATACACTTTACAAAAGTTTCTATACTATTGTTTCAAGCTGTAGTTTGCTGTCACATGGTTGAATTTTCCATGAATTTTCCAATGAAAAGTTTTCCTAAAAGGCACAAGTCCTGCAGGGGAGCTGCAGGCAGAAGCCCAGTCACAAAGCTACAGACTTCCTGTGCAGCACGAACTGAAAACCCACAGCTTTTACAGTGTGATACCTGAGCTCAGAGTACCAAAATAAAGAAAGCAATAGTGCTGCATTGTTATTTTTGTCTGGCCTAGGCAAGTCACTTCTGTACCAGTTCTAGTGCAGGTTTATTTCAGTAACCTGTTCAGAGTATTAGAGATGAAAATGGGAAATCAACAGATTCTTTTCTGTAGAAAAAACCCAATCAGCTGAGTGGTGTTTGTGAACTTTGGTCACACAACAGGCCCTGATGACAGCAACAGCCCCATACCACGTGAGCCTAGACACTGATGTACAGGAAACAGGACTGCAGCTGTTGAGACAAGGAAATCCCTGTCAGAGCTTGTATTTCTGATTTGACATCTGGGACGGATCCGCCTCTGGCTGCAGATACTCCGTGAGGTGCAGAGATCAAAGCACAATGACAGGTCTCTTGTTGATTTGCAGTGATCCATTGGAAGCTGGCATGAGTGGTGCCATCTTCAACCCCTTCCTGAGCATTTACTAAATGAGAAGGGATTGTTTGAATGCTTTAGGACTTTTCTGTCCCATGTTGTACCTCATTTAAATGGTTTGCTAAACTACAAATATTTCTCTACAAACAACTAAAATACTTTTGCAAACCTGTAATGATTAATTGTCTCTCTGACATACTCACAGAAGCTTTCCATATTACTGATTTTTTTTCTGTCTATAACTTCCCAGGTGGAAATGCAATTTGATTTCTTCAATCATGCACTTGAATTTGAAAATTAAGCCATTTGAAAACCAGGCTCCAAATTGAAGCAATCTTTGCTCGAAGTCCCATCCTGAACAAGCTTAGAGAAGGAACCAGCCTCACGGAATTAAGGTTGACCGTGCATGATTTCCTGGATTAAACCTACCATTTCAATAAATCCATACAGTGAAAGCATTTTCACCATGGCAGAAGCCCATCAGTGTATTTCACTGGGTGAAGGTGTCTTCTTCCTGCTTTCGTCCTCTCTTCTCCTTTTGCTATTTACTAGAAAATTAACTGAAGAATGACTCACCCACTTCTGGAAGCATTTAAACTCACCTCTCCTACTACACTTGTGAGCAGCCTTAGTGCCCCACGGTCGTGGACAAGAGAGTCTGTGTAAAATGAGCCAAGGTATTTTCTTGGATCCACCTTATTATCCATGGCACACAAATCAGGGCGCACGTTGAATCCGTGGGAGATTCGCCCCACTGTGTATGGAAAAGCTCCACCTGCAAGAAGGAATTTTTAATAACAGCAGCTGCAAATATGTAGGAGGGGAAAAAAGCCACCTTATCACCACAGATCCGTAAGTTGTACTGTCAGCTCTTTAGAAAGAAAGTGCTGTGCACCAGCAGCTTTTTATTCCTTTACCGTCATTAGCTTCTTTCTCTATTTTTCTCACTTCTTCACTACTTTGATGCCCAAATTCCTCCTGCTGCTTCCTCATCCCTTTCCTTAAACCACCTGCTGCCTCCCCTTCCTCCTTGTTTCCCTTAAAGGCTGTTGTACCAGTTCAAGCCCTGCAGGCTAGAGAGTGTTCATAAAAGCAGCTGATCTATCAGATTGTCTTCTTTGGGGTGATAGTGCTCAGCTGGTGGCAGGCTTCACATGGTGACCCCATTAGCTGGGATACCAGAAAATACAACTGTGCCATGCTCAGCCAAGGAACAGGAGTTTCACGTGGTACATTACTCACCTCCATGTGCAAAGCAAACTTTCAGCCTAGGGAATTTTTCAAAAATTCCTCCCATAATCATGGAGCAAATGGCCATGGTTGTTTCTGTTGGCATGCCTAAGAAGAAAAACAGCTTAATTATATAAAGCTTTACTTTTTCAGCTTCCTATTTGATTTTTAAATGTTATTTTAGTTTTCTTCCATTAGCCTTGAGCCTACTGAAAAAGTAGTAGTTGCAGGGCAGCTGCCAAAGGTCATGCATTATTTCTACTGGAGGGACACTGAGTTGAACTTTAATTAACTGAAATGAAGACACAGACCTGGAAGTGAAGATCTTCTGAATTCTACGTCCAGTTTTCACTCTACACCATTAGGACAGATGACAGGCATGTTGGGTATGTCCTGAAATACCCAGAACAGACTTGATTCCCGCTACCCTTGCTCAAAGACAAGTCTGGAATATGCCAGGTTGCCTTCTCACCTGTGCTTGTGGGTTTCTTTTGCCTGTAAAGTGTGGCAGATATGTTGATGGATGTTCCAACACGGATTTGGGGTTCAGTTATGACATGATGCCAGATCCTACACTTTATAAATAACCTGTCTCTCTCTCTTTGCTACTGGCTGAGCTGGATGCCCAGAGTTAGGAACAGAACAGGAATTCAGGTTCATATAGCAGGCGTCAGCTTCTGATCACACCCAACGTATTTAGAATATCATGCCATTTTAAACACCCAACTTCAGGCATCCGGCTTGAAATTAGGAACTGAGTTCTCCTCATCTGTGGGGGAAACAACACCTATCCAGCTCAAAAGGTTATTTTTATTGATGTTTTACCATATGCTCAGATGCAAAGCCTTGTTAGGCTTAGTGGGAAAATATTCAATTTACACTTTGTTAAGTAAATGCAATAATTTTATTTTCTTCTTAAATCTGTGTTGTTGAGCCTGCTCTAATTAAGCCTAACTGGTGTTGTTGTAAGATAATGCACTGGTGATTGGGACAGCAAGATTGTCCAAGCAGAACATGTATTATATGTATATTGTGTATGTTTTTCAGAACTGGTGGCAGTGCAAAACCATGCAGAACAAACCAATGCAGAACAAAATATATGAGGGTAGAATCAGATCTAAGCATTTCTGGGTAGCAGAATTCTGCTCCTGTTATTCAGTGTTATGATTTACCTATCAGATGGGGAAAAACAGAAGCTAAACAAAATCCTACATCTACTGAGAGCTTTTAAAGTACATGTTATTTCAGCTACAGTCGATGTAAAGTTAGATTTATTTCCTCTCTGATCAACCTGTTTCTAAGAGATAACCCAAGAAATTCTAGGGAGTAATGTTTGGTTTTGCTTACTCCCTCATTTACTCCTGTTATTTTTGAGGAGCTCATTTCTGAGATGATCGCTTCTCCCTAGTTATCTGTTCTTTGTATTTGGGACAAAAGAGAATACTATATTCTGTTGCTAGTCTAAATAATTTTAATTCTAAGTATTTAAAAGAGAAATTAAACAAGTCTAGAAACAAATGACTGCTGAATTTACACAACAGACTTAATCATAATACTAGATGTAAAAAAAAAGTTTGACAAAAAAACAACGTAATTTTTCTATCTACTTGTGTTTTACTTGGCAACAATCTCCTGGGCATAATCCAATTCATAAATGTAGGTTAGGAAAAGTAAATATACACTTACCTATTAGCCAGGGAAACCAATATTTGGACATCCTCCCATCTATCTGCATGTCCCAGGGATGCACAAAGAGACAGCAATTTAATTTCTCAGCAGCCTGCAGCAAAAAGAAAAAGTCTAAATCTTGACTAATCTTACCAAAATGCATCTTCGATCTTAGTCATGCTTTTAAATGACCTGGAAATCTGTACTGAGCAGTAGTACTAGTAATGAAAATAGGCCCACAAGCAAGAACTATAAGCAATAGTTGGCTATATTTACTCCTTATATTCTGAAGTCCTCACCCAGTATCACAGCTCTTCCTGTGACTACAGGACTGGAAGCATAGATGATTACATCTCTTTATTAAGCCAAGTGTTTCTCAGAATAATGCAGTACAAAAGTGCTTTCCCAGTTATGTTTTTCAGCCATCCTGTAGTATAAAACTCAGTTTAAGCAAACATTCTTTTCTTTTCATTACACATATGAGAATGAATACTCGTAATGTCTTATAGAATCATTTTAGGATGGTTTTGCAGAATTGTTCCAGCTGCATTCAGGAATCTTCATTGAGTTGCACTGCATTTGTCCCCTTTGGCCCTCTGCCTGACTTAAAAAAAGTTAAAAGTATTCCTAATCCTTCCTAAGAGTTCAAAATCTGGCTGTATTCTGATCAATAATCCATCTCTGAGCAAGTATGGTAATTTTTACAAAACTACTGACATCTTTGGAAAGGAAAACAGAAGAACAGTGTTGGATGCTGACTCTGACTGTGTAATTTAACTGTGTGCTTAAATTTAAATACACAGTCATCAGAGTCATTCATATGCTTAACCAGGATTTAACAGCTTCGTTTTGTCAGATGTATTTCTGGACATGCTCTTGTTGCTAAGGAGATTATCACACATTTGAAAAATTTGAGTTTATTTACCCATACATGCATAAATAAAAGCTGCAACTTTTGGATCGTGGAGAATAATTTCCATCTACATTTGTAAACTAAAAATAGCAGTTCAATAACTGGCCTGGTAGTTTGGCAAAGTTCGTTATCCAATATGGCTTAATGTCATAATCTGTATTATCCAGAGATGTTTCTAAAAATGATAGTGGTTACTTCCTACATGTGTGAAACATAAGCTGAAGGATGTACAGTATAAGAGAGAGATCCCAGAACAAGAGGTGGATCTCAGCAGCAGAGAGACATGGAGTTACTGGAGAGAGTCCAAAGATGGTGAAGGGACTGAGCATCTCTCCTGTGAGGAAGTGCAGAGGGAACTGGGACTGTTTGGCCCCGAGAAGAGAAGGTTTGATGGAGATCAGGAAACGTCAGGTTGCCCAGAGGGATTGTGGAATTTCCATCCTTGGAGGTATTTAAAAGCCACCTGGGCATGGTCCTGGGATCTGGCTGTAGGTGGCCCTGCTTGAGCAGGGGGTTGGTCCAGGTGGCCATCAGAGGCCTCTCCCAACCTCAGCCATGCTGTGATTCCAGGGATGTGGGAATCTCCAAGAGCAGATGCTGATATCTGACTGTATGTGGCCATAAGAACAAATAATCCAGGTGCTGCACCAACAGAGTTTTTGAAAAAATTGAGCATCCTGCTAAATAAGCTCTGTGAATCAATTCCAAGCTGACAGCATTAATAACTTGAGACACAGATTCAGAATGTACATTGATTAAACCCCTAATTTAGACAAATGACCACCCTCATCTGGACCTCAGGCTATTTAAGAAATTTAATCTATTAATTCGTTTGATAATCAATACATTCAGTTTGGAACTTTTGGTCCTGTTTACATAGTTCTGTGTGGTACTTTGGTGTTACAAGAATCTCTGATAATCTCAAGGAGTTTTATCAATTATTTCAATAGGACTGGATACAGTAACTTGAACAAATGCAAATAGTGCAGAAGTGCTTTATTTGTTACTGCACTTATCCTCACAAATGAAGAAGGCAGATCTACATTATATGAGTGATTAAAGGCAGATCTACATTATATGAGTGATTAAAGGCAGATCTTTATTATATGAGTGAGAACTCATATAATAAAACAGTATTTGTTATTCATCATTATAAAATATATTCCAGAATGTTTATGTTACATTATTGTCACTATATTCTATAATGAATTATTATTTACAATTAAAGCTGAGTCTCTCTGATCACTAAGCAGATTGGAAGGCTCCAACGATGACTGAAAGTGCTCCAAGATATTTTTAGACAGAATTCCATATCACAGTATTCCCCCGAAGAAGGAAAGCAACAGCTACTCACAGCGTAAACATCGTACAGCTCTGGGGCATTCAGATCCCACTCATTGACATGAGATCCTATCTGCACTCCAGGAAATCCAAGTTCATTCACACAGCGATGCATTTCCTGCACAGCCAGGTCTGGAGCTTGCAGAGGTAACGTGCCCAGCCCAATAAACCTCTTGGGGTACCTTTTTACCGTAGCAGCTAAGTCATTATTTAATATCTGGGCGAGATCTAAAGTATCCTGAGGTTTGGCCTGGTAAGATATGAAGCAGAACAGTACATTTAAATATAGTTCTCAAATGTTATCATCTTTGGAAGACATTGGATAAATGTCACTGCAAACAACTGATAGACAGGGTTTGAATCCAAATTTGCTTTACAGTTCTGAATAGCTGCAGGAAAACCAGTAGGGCTAAATTCTGCCTCACTTTAAAACCTCTGGGTGCAGTTCTGCTTTTTCACATTATATTTTTATCAGCTGCCGTTGCCTTTACTGCTCAGGATGAATGTAATAAAGCCCAGGTTGCTGATGCACATAAGTACCTGGTCTTTTGTGTAAAGCAGTCCCCTGGTTTTGTTTATCCAAATGCAAAAACCTCAGTATATAATTTTTATACATGGCAATGAATATTTACTCTCCTGTTACTGGAGCTGAGGAAATAAAAATAAGAAATGTGAGATGCTGGAGCATGCAAATGCTACAGAGAAAGCTTGAGCAAACTTCTCAAGCATTTAGAAGGAGATAACAGCCATAATTCTAATAAGGAACTGCAATATCCATACAATCAATCAATTTTCCCCCCAATACATATTTAATGGAAAATATTTCCTTAGATACCAGAATAAAATTTTGAAGAGATGTTACTAACAAGAAATTCTGAATATTAATGGTACTTCTTTTATGTGGGCTTAACACAATGGTTCTTAATGCACATGTCCAGTTACATATAAACATCTTGACCTGTACACGTTGCTAAATAGTCACATTGAGAATGTATTTAGAACTGCATTTTGCTGTGATTTATCACCTCAGCCTGTTTTTATTTCTTTGAAGCATTCAAGATCACCATGGGGGGAACATAGGAACTTAAATTTGCTCCTGAATTTTAAGATTCAAAGCATTCTAGGTTAATGAGTCCCATGCCACTTTTAAAAGAAAGTGGGACAAGGCCACAAATACATCCTTTATGTCTTTTTTTTTTTCATGAGAAAATACTGATTGATGTCTAGCTTTCATGTAATCTGTACATATATGTTTGCCTGCTAACCATGGATTCATGCTGTATAAATTTTTTCCAGCTGTGCCCATAAGGCCCCCAAAAGAAATTCAGTTGTTGTCTTGTCCTTTCTCACCGTGTGTGCTCCGGTGTGGAGCTTTGCCAGGACATCCTGCAGACATCTTCTCATACCTACACTCCTTTCTTGCCTTTTCTTTTTCAAAGCAGAACAATTCTAGTGACTACTTCAATCTCTTAATCTGTAAGAAGATGCATTTGTATTTTAAAAATGTTGCCACATATGAATTACGAAATATGTTAGTAGGAACCTACCCAGTAGCTGAACATCACAGGGACTGTGGACAGGACTTGGACTGTGACTCCTGAGTAAGAAAAAGCAAATATTAATGTTTCCTTTTTTGTTGTCTGTTTTTGATAAAATGTTACAGTTAAGAAAGTACTTTGGTTTGAGAGGTGGGATGTAAAATCTTTACTAATGAGAAAGACTGATTTAACAGTGACATGGATAGATTCTTTATCTTTTTAATTAAGGGTCATGGCAGTAAATCTCATAGTGCATCAATTTATTAGGAGTTGAATATTTTTGCTAAGTAGAAAGAAAAAAGCACTTCCATACTCCTTCTAGATTATTTGTGAAATAAAGGTTTTTGATTTTAGAAGTATTTAGTATGCACATGTACAAACAATTAAAATAGCTATTTAACATTATTCTCAAAGTGACATTAAACCAACAGAATTCACTAGCTTGAGTTTACTTTGGGGTCACATTTGTCATATATGTTAAATAAAGAAATGAATTAGCTCAAAGATAAATTACATTATGTTAACAATGGTTGTTAAACCATGTTTTCCTAAGTGTTCCCAAAGCTATATTGTGTTAGGTTTCATTAATCTTGTGTCTGGACTACTGAGGTTGTAAACATAAGAAAATCTGCCTGTTTTCAGAAATAACTTTGATGTTAAAAATAAAAAGAATTAAGTCCATGTTGTTGTGTTTCTGTTCAAACACAAATCTGTATCATAACTTTGTGTGTGACAGGTTACAGGAGTGAAAACAACAAACCTGGCAGACAAACAAAATAAACAATAAACTAGATAAAATATATGTAAAATATATGTATAAATAAAATATATAAAATAAAATAAAAGTAATTAGGACTTCACAAAATAGTTACATGCAAAACTGTATTTTTGTTTTTAATTTTAGGTCTGTTTGTAATATTTTTGCACATATCTTGTCATGCTTTAAAAAATTTAACTTGGTTGTTAATAGTGAAGCTACTAGAACAAAAGATGGCAGAAAAAACTCTAGGAGAATGAACTCTAGGAGAACTCTAAGGCAATGACTTGCCAAAGCACTTGAATGATTAACAAAATGATTTAGCCTCCTTCTCAGAAGCTGAAGTAGGAAACAAGAGGAGAAGCTGACTCAGATTGCTACAGGATCTGATTAATTATATTATGTACAGCAGCAATGGTTTAGGGGTAAGGATTGGGTCTGCAAAATTACATAAATACTGAAGTACAGCCCAAGATGGATTATCCACCAATATGGACACTTGATTAGTCTGTTGAGAACATTCTCCATGTTCTCCACAACAAGCATTTCATCTGCTTTCAATTCATTTTTACACTTCTGAGCAAATTTAACATAAACCTTAAAGGTACATTTCCAAACTGACTGTTCCTAGACGTTAGCTTTAGGAAGAAGAATCAGCACAGAAAAGCCTGTACTTTTTAACCCTCATCAGAGGGTTTTACAGAGGAGAAAATAACAAGGAAAGGTAGCTAGGGTGAACTGATATATTTTGTCAAACAAAATTGTGATGATTTATGTCACGGAACTGTGATGTTAATTACTTTTACAGCTTGTTTTATTGAGTTACATGGATAGTTTGTTTTATTGAGTGGATCAAGACAGAAGTATGTACATCAATTAGACCTAGGACATATGATTAGGAGAACTAATTGAGTCTCTTTGGTCCATTGGAGACCATTTCTTATTACTGGCAAGATTTCTTGGGCATTGCACAAACAAAGCCTTTTAGCAACCAAGCTGTAGGTTATCTCTGAGTTAACAATGCCTTTCAGTGACTGATTCAAGTTTTGTTCAGCTGGGAGACTCCTTGCATCTTTGTCCCAAAATTACGCCATGTTTGGAGGCTAAATTTTT
The DNA here is from genome assembly GCA_013397865.1 of Struthidea cinerea. Classification (NCBI taxonomy): domain Eukaryota; kingdom Metazoa; phylum Chordata; class Aves; order Passeriformes; family Corcoracidae; genus Struthidea; species Struthidea cinerea. The sequence continues at coordinate 107,643 of VZTI01003048.1, read as the reverse complement.
GGGTATAATCTATCTCAGTCTGTGTTACAGAAAGCAGTTCTTAGACCAAGTAGCTACAGCTTTCTAAACCAAAAAGGAATAAATGTGGTCCATAGCCTTTATCATTAGCTGAGCAGTAAGAATAAAAGAATGAAAAACATCAAGGCCTTTTTTTCCCCCCACACATAATTAATTGGCTGATGGCTGTATGTCTGGAGTGCTGTAATAAAAAGGGACATTTTTAGGGCACAAGTCACCAGATGGTGCTGTAACATACAGGTTTAGATTTTTTTTTTAACCGAGCGAGCACTGTTTAGTTAATGGAGAAATGTGCTGTTGCTTTTATGATACATTTTCTTTTCTGGAGAGCTGCTGCAAAAATTTGGAAAAAAAAAAATCCTCCTGTGTTTTCCCTTTGTCTACAACAAATATATGGAGCACAACTGTTTTGTAGAAACTTGCCATTAGTGCTGAGGGAAATATCTGAAAGAGAAAGATACCCAAAGGGTATTTATGATCCACTCTGTAGTTGAGTGATTTGGTAATCCCCAAAATCCCTGAGCTAACTCAGAGAAACATTACAGTCTAGTCAAGGCATGATTCTATGATTCGGTGACAAGGCAGCGTATTTCAGAGTTTGCAAAGACTTTCTGGCATTCCCATTAAATGTCTAATGGTTGGAGTTTGAAATACTGCTTTTCCAGGGTGAAAATGAAGTAGATGAAAATTATCTAAATTGTGCTTACGTAGATTGCCCACTACCTGGTGAGTTCCCAAGCTGGCCTATGTGTTGCACTAAACCTCCCTCAGAAGAATGACCCAGAGTATCTCCTAACACAGAATCACAGAGTAATTTAGGTTGGAAAAGACCTCTAAGATCATTGAGTTCAACTATTAATCCAGCACTGCCAAGCCCACCACTAAACCATGTCCCCAGCTGCCACATCCACACATCTTTTAAATCCCTCCGGGGGTGGGGACTCCACCAGGTCTGTTCCGGGGTTTGACAACACTTTTAGTGAAGACATTTTTCCTAATATCCAAACTAAACCTTCCCTGGTGCAATTTCAGGCCATTTCTTCTTGTTTATCACTTGTTATCTTGGAGAAGAGACCAACTCCCAGCTGGCTACAACCTCTTTCATGTGCTTGTAGAGGGTGATAAGGCCTGAGAGGAGGAAACAATAATCATAAAGATGATACTTATACAATATCTGCTCTTCCAAGCAATTCAGGTGTTTGTTCCTTATGAAAAGTTGGAGAAGATATTCAAGTAGTGTCTACTGGGAAACTGATGTAGGAACTATTCAGGCCTCAATCTAAGAAAAAATAATCTTTAGTAACTTAATATTTCTCTTACAAGAGTAGTGTGGAGTTACAGTGTTAATAAGATCTAGCAAAAATAATTGAACAGACTAGAAGTTCCTTCCCTCATCCTCAGTCTCCCATCTTACCAGCCTTATTTAGTGGCTTGCATGTAACATGATGGAAAATAAATTTGCAAATTTGGCATCTGGTTAAGTTTCTAAATGAGGAAAGCTCCCTTTTCTGACAAAGTAATTGTACCAGTTCTCTAGGCTCAGAGTCCTCCAACCAAAACACAGAATGAAGCTGCAACACGGATAAACAGAGAAAATGTATTAGAAAAGGAAACAGACATACAAGAAATCCTATGTGTAAGAAGAATATTTTTAACATTTGAAACAAAAATGAAAGGGCTTCCTCCTCCTTTATGTGAATCACTTTTTGACTATAAAGTATGGTGTCTTTTCAAGTCCCTGGTCAGTCATCCTTACTTATGCCAATAAGTTCCTTACTGCCTTAAATCCCACCAAGATTAATAAAGTCATGTGGGCAATAAATTTCTCCTGAGAATGAGGAAAGTTATGGCTACAGATCCCATCTGAGCATAAAACATAATAGTTTCCAATGACTTTCAACAGATTTAAACTAATGAATCTGTAAGCTAAACCTTTTTTTTGATATTGTTGTTGAGCACTTTCAGATGCACTGACAGAGAAGTTGTTATTCTAAATGAGGCACATTGATTTGAATTCCTTCATGGAGGTACCTGACTGGTCCATCTCTTTAATCCGTACTTCTGGATCCCAGCAGTTCTCTTGAATAACTCTAAAAACCTTTCCATCCTTCATCATCTTTGCCTGCCCCTGTGAAATGACATTTTCATGTATTATAAATGTGACAAAGTAGTACCTGCTAATTTATAGTCTTTTAAGTATATTGTGCTCCTTACAGAAATTCAGTGGCAAAATTTTGATCTTTTATTTTTATTCAGTAGGCATTTTTAAACAAAAACTATTTTAAAAGTAGACATGAATAAAAGAGTCATTTATACTTCAGAGTTAATTCTTCAGAATAATTTTAAAAATCCCCTTTCTTTTGCAATGTACATCACTCTATTTGGAAAAGATATCAGATACCTTAATCCAAGTTTATCCTCAAACCAAACTGTGACCTCAAAACAATGCTCTAATTAAATCTGTGCTAAATTTTCCCTTTGGGTATGTATGTGTTCTTTTAAAGTCAATAGCACCACAATGATTCCAGTAACTACAGAAATAATTGTGCAACTCAGTTAATTTCAGTCCAGTTATTTCTTATTACCAATGATACTGAGACAAAAGGAGACCTATTGTGTTGTTCAGATGGCATTTTCTCCTTGGGAAGAAAAAAAATATTGAAGAATTTGGGAAAAAAATCTCAAACAAAACTTAACCACAGTATAAACCCATGACCTGAAGTAGTGTAAAACGTTTCTTCATATGCCACCAATTTCCAGGCTTAAGAAGTTCAAAATGTTATCACAGTCATGAAATTTAATACTGCTCCTTTATCAGCATGGACAATTTTAAAATTTCATATTTGGTTGATGTGTGAATTGTTCAGAGAGGTTGAGCAGGCACAGTGTCACCACATTAAGCAAATTGTCTGTTACAATGAGGGGTACCCACAAGCTGCTACAGACCTGTACAGACACAACAGGACTTCTGTTGGCACAAGTGGGTGAGGTACAATCCACCAACACCTGCAAGCCCTGAGTATTTCTTGGTTGTTTTAATCTACTCTAGGGGTAAATGGAAAGTCAGATGATCCCCTGATGCTGTGCACGTGGGGTGGGTGAGGGCAGTCATGCAGCAGATGCACTGGGCAGAGAACACACTCCATCTGCAGTTAAAAACTGAAAACCACACAAGAAAACACCACAGCTATTCCTTCACCTTCCCAGTAAACAGGAGCTAAGTGAAAGGCAGTCTTTGGGCCCTTTGAGAGAGAGAATTCGCTCTCTCTCCAAAGGCCACTTTATTTTTCCTCACAAAATTGGTCTTGTTTAGGATTCTGTCAATTTTTCTAAAGAAAAGAACCTGTTAAATCAGAATATTTCCTACTAGTATGCTCAACCAGGGGAGTTTCTGTCCCCTTCTTCTGAGAACTCAAACTGTTCTTAACCTTGAATTTGTTATTAACTTCATACATCATTCACAAATATACTGCCCTAATGAATATTTTAAAGCCCTCCTCAACAAATCTATGTATGCTGCCTTGGCAAACTGTCAAGTTACTTGTTAGCTGTATCACTAACAGGTTGTGAAAATTACTTGAAATATTACAACTACAGGGTCCTGACCCCCATATGAAATACCAGGTTCTTGTAAAATTTGTTTTCCAACCTGACAGAAAGGTTTACTGTAGCCATACACTTAAATACATTAAGAAAAATGTAGTCTATTGATGCAGGTTGTCCAGTAAAAAAAAAATTATTTGGGGCGTGAGAAAAAGGCAGGGTAGAACCAAGCACTACATCGCATATGAATAGGTCACATGGACTTTACTGTTCCATTCTTTTCTACATTTCTCTATCCTGTTCTAAAAATTATCCAATATTTAATGTTTCAATTAATTTATGTGGAAATTAAGGTTCCGCAAACTACATTTAAAATTCTCCCAGCACTAAACTACTCAGTCACATCCCAAATTGCACTTTTCAAACAGCACAAAATTATTTTCTTCCAGTTTGACCCTGATGCTTCTCAACAGAATTATATGGGAAGCCTTTGGGTTTTATTTAATCTTGAGAGTTAACATCCCCAGCTCCACATGTCTGAACAGGATTTTATTTTGCCATGTACTTTTTGTCATGCAGAGTTTCCAGACGGAAGTGGCCAGACGGAATTCTCTGCAGAGTGTGTAAGGCCATTATTGACTTGCCACAAACTGCCTCTGCAAACTATTTTTAGCACAGAATTTTTGCACCAGACCTGAAACAAAATTGCCAGAAATGTGTCCAATCATCGTCTCCTTCCTGCAGCTGCCATGTATCCCAAAAGGCTGTGCCATCCACGCTTTGGTTCCGCAGATGGCTTGTTCTTGTTTATTAAAATACCAGTTCCTTTTGGGTTTGCCTCTCATACAGATGACTGCATTTAACTAAAAACAAATCTACATGTAGTCTGCTTTAGCCTGACCTATCTTATTGAAAAGAAATTCTCAGAGCTATCCGTTCCAAGTGTTAAAACGAGATATGAAGAAGAATGGATGCTGGTTCATGCAAGAGAGCGTGAGTTTCATCTTTCAGGCAAAAGGTTCTGCTGAGGTGTATCAGGACTTGGACTGATACTATGTCATAGAAAATAGACCTCTAGAGAAATCTGTATCAGAGACCAAGCCAATCTTATTGCCACTTGAATTGCTTCTTAATAGATCTACTGTGAGTTTGTGTTCCTGATGACAACACAAGATCAGCTCTGAGCACCAAACAGCCCAAACCTTGCAGTGATGATCCAGCTGCACCCATCCACCGTATCCATATCTCTGTGGAGGAAAGAAGAGAAAGCCAGTGCTAGTTAGCTCTCTGCAGTAGTAATAGTAATAATAGCAATAATAGCAATAATAGCAATAGTAATCGTAATAGCAATAGTACTAGTAATAGTAGTAGTAGTAGTAGTAGTAATAATAATAATAATAATAATAATAATAATAATAATAAAAAAATTGCAGTTCTTAAAAAAATACCCCATTCAGGAGANGCAATAATAGCAATAATAGCAATAGTAATCGTAATAGCAATAGTACTAGTAATAGTAGTAGTAGTAGTAGTAGTAGTAGTAGTAGTAGTAGTAGTAGTAATAATAATAATAATAAAAAAATTGCAGTTCTTAAAAAAATACCCCATTCAGGAGAAACACTTATACATGCTCATCTTTGAGCCAGAGTAGCCTCACTGACTTCAGTAGTGCTGAAGTGTAGCTGGACTGGACTAATGGTGTTTGTAGATCTGGAATTTTAGCTCCCAGTACAACAACGTTTTAAAACAACTGCTTTAAAAATGCTTAAAGTTGCTTACTACATTGAGGTTCTAACTGAAATAATTTTGACACAGAAAGTATTAAATTAAGCATCTGGCAGTGTGAAAATTGAGCTGACAACTTTCCAATCTGTGATCAGTTAATCATTAGCACAATGCATTGATTCCACTTTTCAGCTTCCATGATTCAGCAGCAGGAGTGAAGGTCAGCCTCTTATCTATTAATATTTAAACAGGCAAGAGAAGCTAAAAAGAAGAAGCTTAGATGCTCATTGATTCTTCTAGAGAGATTCAGAATTGTTCATGCAAAAAATGCAAAACCTACATAAGAAGCTGATTTCCTTAACTTTCATAAACTATCAATTAGAAAGGAATGAGCTCGTGAAATCTCTGAGTGAAAACAATGCTCAGAATTCCCATTTCTCCAAAAAAGAAACATTTAGAAGGAAACTAAGTAAGAGCAGGCATTTTTTTCACTGAAGTGTAAACAATTTGGATACAGTCCTGAATTTCCTGTGGTACCAAATCATCACTCAATGCCACTGTGAGCTTTCCTAATGTGGGTGTGCAGAGCCAAACCTCCTGACCTCAGCCAGAGATGCAGTCACTGGGGCTGTGTGCTCTGTTTAACTATGTAGCTATGTAGAATTTATTTAAATGTATACATTTATACATTTAGATATATATAAAAATACCGAAATTTTGGGAAAATTTAATGAGTGACAATTAATGAGGACTTTAAACTAGAACCATGCTAACTGCAATTGTAAGCTGAGCAGAAAACGAGTACCTTAAATAGGTACTGAAGGAGCACATAGGCAACAGAGAAACTCAGTGGTCTGGTTTTGAACTTATTTTATTCTTTCTTCCCCTCAGGTTTTATTTGTAGGTATTGACAGTCCTTATCAGATTTTTTCTATGATTTTTTTATACTTGTGATAGTTTCCTAGGCTGTTAAATCAGTATCTTGCCAATAGAATTTTCTAGGTTGAAGGTCCAGTACTTATAAAGCTGGAAACAAGAAAGGGAAGTTTAGCACTAACTAAATGTGTGCATGTTAAGATGCCTCATTGGTTTTCCTTGCATGAAATGGAGAGATCTGTGTTAATGGCTTGAATTTCCAGAGGACTCCAGGGAATTCTGAGAGTTGTTTTCTACTCTGAGCCCATTAGTAAACCATTGAATCACTCAGAACAGAGGGAAAAAAACCTAGCAGGTGGAAATTAAATTTTAAAAATTTGGTATTTGCCTCTTTATCTGTGTTTAAAGAAATGCAACGCTGGTCCACAGCATCTAACATTAGTGAATTCAGAACATCAAGGAATTCTTGGAGTTATTTTATCTCAGTGAATTTATTGCCCTTTTAAAATACATACAGACAAAAATTTAAAAAAAATTTTAAAAACCATATAAAATCAGAATGAACTTATAGGTGTTTTTATAAACTTATTGCACAAACAAAGACAACAAAATCTGAAACAATCAGAATTAACCTGTCTTTGTAGTCTGGATATTTAAACTCCTATCCATTTTAAACAGACATAATTATTCTAAAAGTATCTGTGGCCTATATACATATCCAGTGTATATGTATTTTTCATCAGGAGCTCTTATTATTACAAATAGGAGGTTCAAATAGATTTTAATAAACACCTTCCTAGACAAACAAGGAAACAAACACTCCTTTCCAGGAGGTTTTACGCATAATGATGTTGTTTTTCACGACTAATGAAGAAATAATCCTATGTATGTTTTTAATGCCAGATTTTCTCATGACTTTTTTTTTAATATGCTGTTTGTTTCCCAGCTGCTCTCTGTATAATATTGACTGAAACTGGACTGCTTAAATCACAGAAACACCGAGCTAATAGATATGAAACTCTTTCAGATTTATCACATTAAAACTTAAATGACATTTTTCATTCTCAAATACATTTCACAGGATCATGAAAAATATTGCAGACAAGAATAAATTTACGTCACTGAATAATACTACTACTACTAAAATAATAATAATAATAATAATAATAATAAAGTTAACACAGCTTCAGTATTCTGACAACTGAGATTTTCTATTTTAAATACAATAGGCTACATCTTTCCAGTAACTGAAGAAATAACAGATATTAGTAAAATTATCATCATCAATTAGCTGTACTTAGAGTGACCCCCCTCCTATTGAAGTTAACGACTTTCATGCCTCTGGGTGTAAGATGGGAATGAATTTGTCTTAGTTAACATTAATCTTGTCTAATATTTGATTATTTATTTTATTTAAAACAGAAGTGAATACCATTTAGGAACAGAACAGCTCTGTTTTTATCAAGAAAGTGGAATTTATACCTTATCATTTGAAAATTTTGGGTCTCAAAAACCCAAGGAAAACTGTAATAATTTCTTCAGAATAAATAAAAAGGGAACAGAGCCCAGTTTTACATCCCTTTCTGACTGGGACTCTTGCTTTGCAAACTAGTGCAATACAAATATTTTACAGCTGGAAAAAAAACCAAATTAGACAAAAACCTAGAGGTATTTACCACAGAACGCTTCATTCATTTTTCTTTCAAAAATCACATTGGTAGAAATGGTTGCTGATAACATAAGGCACTGAATATCTAAACTCTTATTACCTTTTTTAGGTCAGGCCATTCCTTAGGTAGAATGTGGCTATGAATATCAATTTTCATTTTTGAAGTGCCAGAGGAGAAACACTCCTTCAATGCTAATGTTTTCTGTGTCAGTGCTGCTATCATTCCTGTCCCTGGGTCACAGGTTATTAGCTTTGGCTGCTGTCCAGATCCACCTGCTGTCCTACCAGGAGAACAAGGTACAGTGACCAACCAGGGAGCCTAATTCCAGAGGGGTGGTTCCCCAAAAGAACAAAGACTTCGAGCAGAAAAGTCCCTGTTAATGCATAAACTGCAGCTGACTGAGGGCAAAGGGAAAATATTTGTTTATATTGGCACTACAAAGGGATTTATTTCACACTGAATCTAAAATGTCGGAAATAATTCAATAAAATTGAGTTAGAATAAATGTATTAAAAGTTCGGACTTGAATTTCATCCTTTCTCCATCTTAGGTTGTGAAATAATTTGTAGAGGGCATATAATATACCCTTGGCAGAGTCACACATCCTCATCTATTATCTTTTTTTCTCTTGCATTTTCTTTAAAGTTATATTAAACTCCCTCTGAAATATTGAACTGTAGCCAAATCTATGCTCTGCATTTTATATCTCCCCTCCTCATCATTGGTTCACTCAGGATATTTACACAAGCTACTGCATAATGGTGCTTACAGCCTCTCAAGATGCCTCAATTATACAGCAATACATGGATGTATTTCAAATATAACAGCTTCTGCATCCTAAGTTAAGCTTAACTGGAGCTATTTCAGATTTCCTGTGAAACTACATCTAATCTTTTGCCCTTTACTCAATATAGAATTACACTTCTTTGCTCAAGATACCCTTGCTCTTTATTTGTGCTGTATTTTTGTCTGTAATTTATTCCCCCTGTAGTTTTATTTCAGTGCATGTTACTCACACAACGTCCTCTTGTGAGTGTTTGTTAACCATTCCCTGATTTTTTTTGGTGAAAAATGCTGATTTTTTTTTTTTTTTTCAAAATGAAATGNCAACTTGAAAACAAGCATCTTGAAAAATAAGCGGCCCTTTTTTTTTTTTTTCCTGACTTCCCTATTTTATTTGGGCTTGACAAAAACCCCCAGACTCTTGTATTTCCGCACTTGTTCACTCATTAAGCAAGTCTGCTTTGGATTTGCTCAGATAACTTTCGTAAGAGTCATTTTTCATGTCAAATTCTTGTGCCAGGGTTGGTTGGTTGATCTTGTACTTCTCTGCAGCAAGAGGTCACTGAAAACTGAATGTTCGAAAGAAATAGGAAGCAGCAGTTTTGGGAAAGTATTCCCCAAATAAAGCAAGACAGCCAACAATTTACTTTAACAGATCAAAACTCTGGGATTGAAAATAGAGATTATTTCTGTCTGAAAACCAAAATCAATCTCTTCATGACCAGGCTGCCAGGTTAAGCAGCAAATTTGCTCTCCTGCTCCCAAATGTGACAGCCATGCTGTGTGATGTGGCACTGCAATGTCAGCCTGTTGACAGCAGTGTTCCTGCATGGACTACAGCTGACAGAAGAAAGAAGTTTTGATTCAGCTCTGGGAACTCTGCATTGTGAATCCACAGATGGGAGGCAAACGCTTAAAGTCAGTCCTCCAATAAAGAGATGTCTGCAAGACAATTCCCTGCTTAAGCATAGAAAGCAGAGTGAAGTGAAGGAGAGGGGCAGGGAGAGATTTTTGCACCTGAATAGTCTAAGACACCAAGATTCTTCAGTCACCAAAGCTGCAGGATTCCATGCAGAGCTCAGCTGCATTTCTTCAACACTGAGCTTAATTTTCCTCTGCTCTAAAAAAAGCTGTAGTTGTTAGTTACTGCTCCCAAGACACAGCTTAGCTTGCAAACACTGTAGTACTCCCACACTGCATTTCATTTAACAAAACACATCGTTTGGAAACCATACCAATTGAAGGCAAGATATGGATCCATGTCACTTGATCGAAGGACAGTGAGATAGCTGTCTATATCCAACGTGATCCATTGGGTCGGCAGCAGAAAGACTTTCACTGGCTAGGAACAAAAAGCTCTTCAGCTACGCAGGCACCCAACCTACTCTAAACTGAAAAACATGACTAACAACTCCTTCGAGGACAATCCAGCTGGATTGTCCAGCCAAGGCTGGACATGTTCAGCCAAGGCTGATTTCAGATATACACACACAAGCCTAGCAGATCTATAGGTTCTATTTCACTATAGGGACAAGAACTAAAGTGAAAATTGTGTTAATTATAGGGCATTAAGTGCTCTTTTCCGAAGCTATTTAGCTGTTTTTCTGAAACAAGTGCAGAATCTGAGATTTGGAGTCTTCGGGATGGAAATCTGTTGTCCAGTTCTGGCCTTTGTTTATCAGGGTGAAAAGTATTTCCTCGTATCAGTGGGAAAACCCTGATGTCTTCAAAAGAGGCTGCATCAACAAACACTGGTAGGCTCTGCAGAGAGCTCTGCCACATCCGTGCTCTGAGGCACTCCATTTTCAAGTAGGATGAACAAAGACACAAAGAGGCAAATTCAGGATGCTGATCTTAGAAAGGGCTAAAGTACTTGTGCCAGTTTTTTATACCTTCCATTTTTCATGTTCCTCTCTGGCACCTGTTCTTGGAATTGCACATTTGATTGTGCAAATTGGCTGTTTTACATGTGTGCACAGCTACAGAAAAACAAGGGGAAAACTCTTTGTGCTTAGTAGCTAAGATGAAGTACTTAAAGAATATGTTCCTTTCCAAATGAAATAAATGTTGAGCAGCACACTTATATTGGTTGCTTAGCAACAGGTTATCCTTTGGCTGTGCTGGGGACTGCACAGGTCCTTTGAGACTGCCATTACAGACCTGCTTGGAAATGTCAGATTTGGAAAGGATGCAAAAGTCAGTAATTCTATTTTTTTTCCTGTGGTATCAAATAATTAAACCTCTCCTATTAAATTAGCCTGATCACAGATCTTAAACCTCTTCTGGGACTCCGAAGGACACAGACTTCAGTGGGAGTGGTGTGGTCTGAGTTCTGCGGGGAATAACAACAATGGTTATGGTTTCCCTCCTAATGAGGAATAACATCATGCAGTTCCCATGCAGCAGTCTCCATGTGTAGCTCTCAAGTGCCATTTTTAACAGAAAGACATCATTTCACCTAGTAGACCTACACCAGGAGGACATGTCCAGCTACAGCTACACCAGTATAGTCCTTAACCAAGATGTATTCCAGAGAGTGGGTGGTGTTACGATTCTCCAGTGCCATGAACCAAACATGCCAGCTTTTCCTGCCTGAGCTCCTGGTGGTTTGCACAGCCAGCTAGACTGCAATGCCAGGGTTTCCTTTATACACATTTACAGAACGCAACAGAAAATGCTCCCTCACCTCCAATCCAGAGCCAGCTAAACCAGCTCAAGGTGGCAGCAGTGCAGGTGTAGTCATCATTAAATGCTGAACAGCAGTACTTTTTTCACTTTGTTATTAAAAAGCCTTTGCAGAAACAAACAACTGTAAGAGCCTCTGTTCAGACAGACATCAGAGCTGCTGCTCTGTATCTTGAGCCCCTTTAGCCTTGCAGAGAAGTTGGGCTTTGTAGCTCAGGTGTGACACTGTACTGATGCCTCCCTGATGCTTCCAAGATCTCAGCTATTAACTCTGCACAGTGAAGCTTCACGGTTGCACAAACTCAGGGTGATGCTCCCCAGGTGGGCTCTCTATTAGACTTGCCACAGCCTTTTTTCCACTAATATTTACAGTGGAAAGGTGTCCAAGGTTGCTGATGCCTGTGGCAGCCCTGCACTGCTCTGTGACCACCATCTGAGCAAGAGTTCTGATGAATCACACAGTGGTGAAGGCAAACAACATCCTCTGCCAAATTCGTGACCATTACTATGTGCTCGGCTGCCTAAATTAAGCCATAAAAAAAAAAAAATCCTTATTTCTAGAACATATTATATTGTTGAAATTCAACTGCCATTCTAAAAGAATAAAAGAAAATTATGTGGCTATCTTTCAAATAACATAATTATTTTCTTAGTACACTACAATTGCAATTCTGAATTTACACTTGCCATGCATTTATCTTGTACAGAAGTCTTCTACCAAAAATGTTAAACAGATATTTTTTAAAATGTCAGTATGAGAAAAACAGAACTTTATTTTTTTTCCCCCCATGTATAGACTCAAGCAAATAAAAAATACTCTATTTAAGCATATACCAGACCAAGTGTCACTCCTGTGCAGTGGGAGCAACTAGACAGATACCAGCAGCATAAACATGGGCCAGAAAGAACAGACAGAATGAAGTTTACCGATACCAAGAAGTCATAATTTTCAAGTTAATACCCCATGGTAGCATCTGAAATGGTTTCAATTATTTAGAAGGCCGATGCCTAAAATAAATAAATAGTAACTCCTGCCGTATGTTGTCTGAACAACTTTTTTTCCTGTGTGCTAGATAGTCAAATCCTCACTTTTCCCTCTTTGCAGAGGCCTCTCTGTGCCACTCTTTGGGCGCATCTGAATTTTGGGGACAAGGACAGTCTTCTCAGAGCTTTCACTGCTTCAGAAAGGAAGTGAGTGCCAAAGCAAAGACCTCTCCAGCTCTGCAGATGTTTACAATGTAAATGTTTGGGGTTTCGTGCTGCAGCTGCATTTATTCGTTCATCTGGAGGACGGAGCTTGGCAGAGGAATACCTCCACAGAACATTTCTGGAGCCTGCTTTCCCTTGTTGAGTCCAACTATGAACAGGCAGGTACTGCTTTTTCTTTTTTTATTCCGACATTTGGAATTTAATAACATCCTGTGAGGATGAGCCACCTTCTTCACAATTACTAAAATAGATCCACGACTTCCTGGCTGTGTTTAAATGTGCTTTACTAATTTGCTTGGGTTTTTTTTCTTTTTTTGCTGAAAAAGATTAAGAAATTGGCACTTTCTTGGTCACAACTACAGCCAAGACTGTATTGCAGATAGATCAAAACATCTGTGTTCATTTCTGAGTGTGAAGATCATAAAAAAAGCTGCTCCTAAATAAGATCTGTTTTCTTCTTCAGGACATTGCCACTCATCGCCGTCTAATGTTTCAAGTAAACTTTTTAACAATATAAAAAAATGCAGGTGTTTTAGAAGAACTCTATGGTAATTAATCATTTCAGACCCAACAGAAAGGCCCCTTAAGTCACCAGGAAACCAAATTGTTATAGAAGAGATCAGTCAAGTGGAGATTCAAAAAGTAATTTTGAGCCCCTGGAAAGACAGATTCATTTCAATGAGGAATCACAAGCAAACCTTGCCTGGAGTTCAGTAATTAACCACCAGACTGCTGGTTTTGGACTAGGTCTGATTGCCCGTGCCAGCTTGGTGCCTCAGAAGAAAGATCTACATTATAAATCACAAATTTGTTAATAATGTTTGCGCAGGTCCCTGTGAATAGTGCAGGCTGCAGTTTGCAGAGCAGCAAACAGTGACTGCAGAGTTCACAGAGAGCACTGATCTCCTGTCGATGGCCGTGGATTTTGCCTGTGGGAAGTGACGCAGGCTGGCACTCCCTTGTCGTGGCTGACGCTGCAATGTCAGAGCAGAACTGGGCTGAGCTGCTGCTGAGCACTGTGGGGATTTGTAACCAATGTTTTACACATTCATATAACGCACTGGCTGGTGAATGGGTGTTTTAAAATCCCTTTGTCTGTAGTAATTCAGCCTTTTTATGAACGGAAAGAAAACATGTGCCTTCAAATACCCATTTTTCTGACATGCTTGCTTGTCTCTGCTCTATGTTCTTGAACAACTGGGTGTATTAAAATCCCTTGGCGGCTTGGGGCACAACCATTAGGATCACAATGTAGGATACACGCTTCAAATACCAGGATTTGGATGTTGATTTTCAGTAAGTGTTCACCATTGACTAAATAATAAAGGAAATTCTTGTCACTAACCTTTTCATATGAAAATCTGTTAATTAGCAATAAGATTTCATACCATTTGTGAAACTCTCAAGTTTTGGATCCTAGTAATGAAATATGTGTGTTTATTAAAATTATCCAATAATATAATTAGCAATAATTAATGTCTACTAATTTCTAATATTACTAACCAACTGAAAGCTACATTCAATCTCTTCATCTCAAGTGACAGGAGGAAACCAGTTGCTCTAATTCTGTGGATCTATATCATAGTTCATATTTCTAGTTTGTAGGTACTTGAACAATTCGGTTGAAGGCAGCTCTGATGAGGTATTTTTCACAGCAGGGTTACAAAAGTGTTGAATCCCATCGACCATCATAGGCAAATACAAACCATAAACATTTCTATGTCAAGGAATCATACATTGCATTATCTACAGCCATGCACTGCACAGAACAATTAAAATTATAGTTTGTTGAAGCTCAGCGGGTAGCATAAGTAAAATAAAATTTGAAACAGAAAAGGCAAACAGTTTAACAGCCTGAATTAATGGCAATGTTTTGGTAAATTTTTCAAGGTGGCATTGATGTGTCCTCTTCACAAAAGTCAATTCAGAAGCGACCTTAAGCACAAGTTCTACTTTTCCATTATGTGTTCCAACAGCAGAAGGATTTGAAAGATCTTTTTAATACTAAGCTAATATTTACTTGATTTCTTGTAGTTTTCCATTATTGGCCCAATCTAACTGAACTGGTTCATCCAGCTCATATTCTACACCCTTCTTACAGTAAAATGTTGTAATATTGGATTACCCCTTTCCAGCCTGGAGCCTCTTACATTGTACATGAAGAATGAAGAAAAATCACAGCTCAGAATACAGAATACAGGGAAGTGTGCCCTGGATAACACATATCTGATCAGTTCTTCTGAAGGTATTAGACTTCTGCTCCACCTCAGAGGGTGCTTCACTGGTCAGGACCATAGGTCCTAGAAGCCTCACTCTTGGGCACCACATAATTTTGTAAGGGGATTGCTAGTAGTTCACTTCATCTGGGTGGAGGAAAAAACAGCATCTCTATATTTAAACCCGAAGCGATAAATTATTCTGATTACCTACCCCAAATTAGCCACTAAATTAAAAAAAAGCTCATGTGGGGCTCTTTTTTTAAAAGCTATCTTCAGCACTGCAGCTTTACTTAGGACACTTCCTATCATTTCAGTTGAAGCCATGCAGCCAGAAAGGAAGCACTTTTCAGCATTCAGAAATGGTTGGACAAGTTTTATTCTAAAAAGCACATTGCACACATGATCAGATATTGTTGCCATGGCTGACTTCCTTTATTGCTTTGAGTAAATCCATATTTGATGCATTAAGGATGGATTGGGTTGCTGTTAGGTAGAAGTAGGTCAAGCAATTTTTAAGCATAGTTCTAAGCACAGACTTAGCAAACACAATAGATAATTTCTTATTTTTTAAATCTTTAGCATGTGCAACTATAGTCAAGCCATAAATTAACTTGCACTTAATGCATAATGCCATCTAGTGGGAAAATCAACAATTCTACATGCAACAAGTCTGGCTATCCCACGCAATATCAATCCAATTAGTGCTGCAACCACTGGACAGTTTTAATAGGGAAATCAGTTTAAAGCAAAAGAACTACAACTTAATTTTCCAAACCTCCACAGAAACAGATCATCACAGATGACCTTTAAGGTCCCTTCCAACTCAAATTGTTCCATGATTCCATGAAAATTTAAATATTTTCCAAGCATGTTTTATCCTAAAAGTTAAGATAAGCAAAACAATCTCAATGAACATCTATTTAAAATGATTATGGTGTGTGAAACAGACCTTGGTAGCTTCTTGATTTTATTTCCTGATTAAATTTTATTTAGAGATTGAATTTTTGGTCAACACAATTACATAAACTTCAGGCTGATAAAGGAGACAATTCAAAGTTTACTGATACATCAGCCAGAACAACCTGTAATTCTGGAGAGTTTCACAATTAATGATCTTCATAAGTATGAGGTCACTTTTCTGTACCCACAAAGAAAAAAGGAAACAAAGTGACCAAAATTCAAAATTATATAAGGTAGAGGAAATAGGCTTATCATAAAAAGATAGAGTAGAATAAGGGGCCTAGATAGACTATCAGTATCAGATAAGTAATTTACTTCATTGATAGCCCTTCTAAAATCAACAGTAAGGGAACAATCTACGAGAAGTAAGTCATCAGTATTTTATCCTCCAGGAAAACATAGCACTTGTCCTTTATAGGTAAATTAACTTGTTCTTAGGCCTGAATTATCACTTTCTCTAAACCTCTGCACATTTTGTGTCAACCTGCTTTGATATTACTTTATTTATCCTTCACAAGGTTAAACCTTACAGCAATGCAACCCCTGATGTTTATACTGGTTAAATCAAAGAGCTTTGGCCCTGAAGGACCCTGTGGAGATCATTTAGTCCAACTCTCTTCTCTGAGGAGGACCATAAGCACCACTATACCAGGTCAGCTGTGGTTACCTGTGGTTTTTTTGGTAGCTGAACTTAGAAATCCTCCAAGGGGCAAGATTCCACCACCTCTCTCAGCAACCTCTTCTGGTGATGCACCAACACCATAGTGAAGAACATTTTCCTAATATCCCATCTGAACCTCTCATGACACAGTTTATGACTGGCTCAGGCCATTCATTCTTATTCTTCCTCTCCAGTTTTGAAAAGAGAAGAAGAACAAGCAATTCTATTGTAGCAGTAAGAGATTTTGCACAGGAGAATAATGGAAAAAACTTAACTTGTATGCATGAACTCACCGTGTCCCCCCAAATTCTCAGCCTGCAAGTAAGTCTCAAATGAATAAGCCAAGAAAGTTCTATCCACAGCAAAGTTAGAGAAGTCAAGAAACACAAAGCAAAAAGCCAGATCTATCTTATAACTAAATACAACTACACCCAAATACTACCAATATCTTACGAGTATTGTCTGGTGCAAGAAGTGTGGTCAGCTGCTCCAAGAGCAGAAACTGGGCTCCTTTTGTACGTGAAATGTACAGTGAGTCTGTAAGAGTATTTTGAGGCTGTGATTGCCACAGTGAGGCCTTTATCTGCTTCACATGTCTGTGTTACAATATTGGTCCGCTTGTTAAAAGTCCAACTAATTAAAAAACGCGTCACCTTGCCTCCATTAGATGAATTTCAAACTTTATAGGAAGCCTTTTTTTCTTGTGACACACAAAAAAATTCCTGTCTGACCCAAATATGGCTTGTCGTTGACTCAACCTGAAAAGTCACTTTGTGATGCATCTCCTGCTAACAAATTATACATTGATATCCTAAATGTGACAAAACCCAGACATGTGAAATGAAGACACTTTGGTACAAAGATAAGGCAGAGTCTGTGGTTAGGTTTTTAATTAAAGAAAAATTGAAGAAAGCAGGTACTTTTGGACACACAAACCCTGAAGTCAGGAAGACAGTACACCTAGCTACACTTTCTGAGCAAATTAATTGGAAATCAATTAAACCAGTTGGTTTAATAACACATATTACTTGTATTTACAGATATTGCCTCTGTTTGCCTAAATACATAACTGTAATCAATTTTGTGTAGTCCAGTATCAGCTATGCTAATCAGTGGATAGAGCAAAAAATAATCAAACTACATAAATTCTGTCAGTAAAATACAACCTCTTAAAATACACATTTCTTATAGAAGAATGTGAAAATTAAGTGAAACTTCTGTGGTTATTAAGGCATCCCTGCAGCCCAATACCAAAAATATCAGTGGTCTTGATGATGGAGAGGAAGCTGTTCTGTATTACTCTGTGACTGCCTGTCCCTTGATAACTTTTAGGCGTCATCAAAAGCTTTAGTCAGAATCTGAAAGAGGCAGAAATTGACTTTTATCATAGTCTGATTAAATTATATGACTGACATTGTCATCTTTCTTCTGGGTTACAGGACAATTTTGTTGCAGCAGAGGTTCAAAATTTCACTGACATTCTGAGCTTCAGACTTCAGTTGCCTTTAAATTTGAATTTTACTGGTTGTTTAAAAAGACATTCTAGGTGAAGTGGGTTTAACACTCTTCATTCTACAGAGAAAAGTTCTTCAATTTTCTAAAGATGCTCCTCTCCCTTGTAAAATTGGCAAATGCTAACAGCCATGCACAACTCTATCACTGCTAATATAATATAAATGTTTTAGTGGGGTTATTAACCAACTACTTTATCCATCTTCCATAAATCCAGATCTGACAGTGTTCACTATGGATAGACAAATGTCAATATTCACGGCGTACTTCCCCATGCAAGATCAAAGGGAGTCATTGCTTTTCCTTCTGCTGCACACAGAGAAGGGCCTGGCTTTTGGGTTCAAACATTTGGGTTTGAATTCCACAAAAAAATGGCCCCCATTTATTTTTAAAAGAAGGATGACATGAATCATGTGATTCACTCTTTAAGAGAATGAGAAACAATCAATATATCATGAGAATAAAGAATGCAGAAATCTGTTATAACTCCTCTATATGTTTTTGACAATATTTCTGCCTCTTCCAAAAAAATTATTATCTAAAGAATTTAATTATTTTACCTACAGCATCTCCCTTCATTCAAATAAAGTGTTCAAACCCAGATTGTATGTCAGGACTCAGGAAACGAATTCTATTTCTTTCAGCAAAAAAAGCAGTAACAAAATCAAACAGGCAAAAAACATTAAGTGGGTAACAGATTCCTCTAGGTACTAGAAATCTGATGTCCATCAAGAGCTAGTGGAGTTTGATTTAAAGTGTCAAACATCTGCTTGAGAAGGTGTCAAAAAGCCCCCAAAACTGGCTATACACAGAGGAATGTGTATAGTTTCCTGGCTATGAAGAACATGTTTTACAAAATACTCATTTTGGCAGTGCCTATCAGGCTTTTTCCAAACACTTTCTGTAGTCATCCTTGCTAAATACTCAAGTAGGAAAGTGCAGAATCCTAGCTACAGTTCATTTGGCATCAGAAAAGGATAACATACTCTTCAATAAAATGCAGAAATATTATCATCTCCTACAGTTTATCAAACAACTTACAGCAAAAGTGAGCTGTGGAGTACTTACTTAAGAGCAGAGAAGAAGCAATCTAAGTATTATTGCTATAGAGGAGTAGAAGGGTAATTCCCTCAAGCACTCACACAGGGTCTGTTGATAAAGATAAAAATACAGCAAGAAAAAAAACTGTGTTGCTGGTAACACAAGGGATAACATACCAACTCAAATCACAAACTAGAGCTTAAAATATCAGGAAAGACGTGAGTTGGGCTCTATTCCCCATAAAACATATTACATCTCTTTTCTGAGACAGGCAAATCCCATTAGGAAACACAACTACTCCCTTTTCCCATTAGGTCTTTACCTTCAAGGTAGGGTTTACAACTCTCAATTTCTTTTTTTAAATGCATAGGGTAAAATTTATATACTATAAATATTTCATACATGCATGGGGGGAATCTGAGTATGAAGTAAAAGGGTATCTACCTTTTCATGCAGCCTTTTTAACAAAACCTCGGTCTGGCATGGTGGGAAACGGGCTCGGTAGACAGGTGCATCAGGAGGAATGGACTCAGCAAGAGGAAAATGACCCAATCTGTATATGACAAAAAGGATGTTTTGTGATCTCTGTAGTTCACTTATCTCATGTTTAATCATATGAACTTAACGGAAAACTGTGTAGAAATCTTTAAAATATACATGAGAAAACATAAAGTTATGCAAATACGTTGGAAGTGTCTGGTTGTTAAGATGCCTTAGGATGGAATTATCATCAAGTAATTATAAGCAATGGGATAAGTTTATTACTAAATTTTATTATTTTGTTTCCTAGGAATTTCCTGGCTTCCTTTTTTTCTTTTCTTTGATCAAAAAGGAAATCTCAGCTGCTTAAAGTCACGTCATCCATTAGGCTATGGTTAGAGTCTCATTGGAAGAAGAAAGATTTCTCCACATAACGTGGAAAACAAAAAAAAATAAAAAAGAGGAAGATTATGACTTAAGTAATAGGTTGCTACCTCTTGAAAATGAATTTTCCCTTCCATTTCTCTTCTATACTTGTTAATATTAACAATGAAATAAAACCACTGTCAAATAAGCCATTTTTGTTCAGTTACATAAAACCTGGAAACAGGATGTCTGCAGTGATATAAAGAAATAACATTTTTTGGATAGACACATTTAGCCTTGCTTAACTGCAAAATATTTCTCTGAACAAAACAGATTAGTTTTTATGGTTTCCCATATTTACACAGCAGTTTTATCTTGAATTAAGAACAGCTTTTAAAATAGTTGGAAAATGCTCACTGTAAAGATTCTTTTCCAAGATTTTCTGCTCATTTTCAGATGACATATTTTGCAGCCTCTGTTTTTATTCCTCCTTTGTTGCCACGATGAAATCTATCAATGCTTGTGGCTCATGCTGGCTGTGGCATTTTTTGCTAATATGAACCTGCAACAACATTGTGTAGGGAAAGGGTAGGTGCTTATGTGAGGTGTCATCAATTACTTACCAAGGTCACTGCATGCTGTATTCTCTGGGAATCATATTATGGGCACTCTTTCATAGCCTGAAGGAAAAGGTACTGAATTATCATATTCTTTTTCCAAAATAACATTCTGATTATTTTTGACCCAAGTTAATATTCAGTCTAAAAATGCCGAGAAGAGAGACGATTTCAATTTAAACTCTATTTAACCCAGTGCAAGAGAAAAAGACTACATACATTGGATAATAATTTAAGCATGCTCTGCAGTTTAAAAATTAATGCAGTGTTGTGTACTAACATCAACATTATTTTTTATTTTAAATTAAAAAACCAAGGTGACTAATACTAGGCTTAGAGGTATCTAGACCAGGTTAAAAGAACCTGGTGTCCTCATCCTGTTGACCACTGACAATGCTGTGGGGCTACAGGTGAGCTACAGAACAAGAGCAAGATCTGTGTCTGCCTCTGCCTGCATGCCACCAAGTAAACTAGCAAACAAACAGAGTTAAAAAACATCCTACAGCATGTAGCCTAACTTGTTTGTAGAAGAAAACGATTTGTTTGTAGGAGAAAAGAAAACTACGGCAGCCAACCTTGCACAAGACAATTAAGGGACTATTAAGTGATTGGGTTCATGAAAAAAAGGTGAAATACAGAGTCTAGAGGTTTTCATCACTAAAGAGACATATTTAATCTAGTCATTAGAGGAGGACATGTCTAAATGGCCAAGAATGATCATACCATCTCATCCACCAAGAGACATGACAAGGGAGCTGCAGTGCAAAATTGCAGAGCAGTTAAGCACCATAAACACTTATCGAAGGTGTTCCCTTTTGGAATATCAGGATAACTCAAGAGTTTGGTCCTAGACGAGTGACACTGAAGATGAGCTATAGTGATGACCTTTATGGGACTGATGGCTGCCTGTGCCTTTAGAACTGGATTGGTTCTGGGTTTTGTTTGACATGTGTCCCCTGCAGAACTGGTCCTGCTGCAGGGCCATGAAAGGCATATTGATCAAGTAAGAAGTGAGCATTTTCTTTTGACTCTCAGCCATGAAATGTCTGATAGACCAAACTAAAAAACCATTCTGGCTGACACTTGCACTTCCTGATACTGCAATACAATACCACTGACAAACACAGTATTTTGTTGCCATAAAGGGCAGTTTTGTCTTTAGTATGTGTGTGACATGCAACCCAGCAAACAAAATGGTGAATGGTATCATCTTGCTCTTATGCCTTTAATCATAATAAAAAATAATCTCCAGGTCAGCTGACCAGCTCTTTCCAAATATGCAAGAGTGCTCTTAGTTTAAGTGCTGCACTTAAGATGTTGGTCAATATGGAACACGGACAAGTTAACATCAGTGAAACCAAGCAAAGTTCCTTCTCAGGAGCCTTTGAGTGCACCACTGTGTTCTGCTAATTCAAGTGAAAACATTGCAGTCAGTAGCGCTAAACAGAAAAGGAAAACCAGAAATTCAAATCTGATTGATATTATTCATGGGAAGGAAGGAAGGAAGGAAG
>VZTI01003048.1:0-82518 GCA_013397865.1 Struthidea cinerea | reverse complement strand
GGACGGGCAGCGCCGGGAGGCGGCACCGCGCTCCCACCTGCCCCTCTCCGCCGCGGGCAGTGATGAGGCGGCCGCGGGCAGCGGCTGGCGAGGAGCGCCCGGAGTTTGTTCGCTGCCCGCCCGCGTCTCCCTGATGCTCTGAGCCGAAGTCTCCTCCTCTCCCCGGGCTCGCACCCGGGCTGGATGCTCCGCTCGCTCCTCGCTTCCCTGCCACAGCCGCCGGCCGCTTCCCGCCGCCCCGCAAGAAATGGAGCCGCCCGCTGCCCCCCTGGACACCACTCCGGACCCCGCCATCGTGCAGCCCCCCGGGGCCAACCCGCCGGGGGCCCCCCGGGAGCAGCAGCAGGAGCAGCTGCGGATCGGGGAGAGCGGGCAGTTCAGCGAGGGGCTGGAGGACAGAGGTGAGCGCCCGTCCGTCCGTCACCCGCCTTCCTGCACGCTGCCCTCCGCTGGGGCGAGCCCCACCACCTCCCCTGCGTCCCGAGGCGCCTGACACCCACCCCGACGGCTCCTCCGACACCCTCCCGCAGCAGCCTCTCGCTCGCTCTCCTGGACCCGTACCCTCTCCCTGCCGCCGCAGCAGCCCTGCCCCCTCCCCTCCAGCCCTGGCAGCCGCACACCGGCTCTTGCCCCCCGAACTGCCCCCTGCAGCCCCGCTCGCCCACCCCTTACCCCGCCGCCGGCACCCGCTGAACATCCCCCGCGCCGCCCTCGAAGCTCCTTCCCGTTTTAGCTCCCGTGCGAGCGCTCCGCGACAGCTTTGAAGTATTTTTATAAACTCTATTCGTGGCTGTTCCCACCTCGCCCGAGAACTTGCCTGCCTGGCGGGGGAACGGCTGCCGGCGGCACATGGCTCCACAGGCAGCGCCCGGGCGAGGGGCGCGGGTGGCGGCGGGGCTCCCGGGGCTCCCGGGAGGGCCGGGCAGGGCCGCAGGTTTTCTCGGGAGGCCGCTGAGGTGCCCAAGCCGGCGGGGGGGTCGCAGCCACCCCCTGAGCAGGGGCACATCGAGGCGTTTCTGGGGGGTCCGCCCCAGCCAGGCTGGGGGTTGATGTCGGGGCACTTGTCTCCCGCCTTGCCTCCCTTCCCCCACCGAACTGTGCACTTCCACACAACTCGTTTTTTTGTTATTTACTTAAATACCTGACCAGGGATGGAAACCTGCCTGCTTCCAAAGCGCGTTACGCTTTAGTGCGAAGCACATCCATTTCGGACATCTGTTCAGGGTGTGTGAGGCACTCACTCACCTGCCACCCACAAAGGCAGCTGCCATTTTAACCCTCCCCACTGCCCTGTCCTCCACAACGCCTCCAGGCTCCTCTTCCACACAATTTGTCTCCATCTTTTAATTTCATGTATTGGTTTCCCTTAGCCTCTCTGTTGCCTTTTCTTCCTTTTCCATTTTGCTTTCAGCATTCAGGAGCCCCTTTTGTGCTCTCAGTCTTCATCCATAACCCTTTTGCATGTATCCCCCTCTGTCTCCTGTTCTTTGCCCAGCTTCCCAAAACCTGTGCCTGCTCACAAATCGTAGACACAAAGTAGAGAAGTGAGGGGGAAGAGCATTCACCACCTTCCTCATAGGTTCCAGTTGTGCTGGGGCCGGGGACACCCCTTATTCAAGGGTACCCTCACTGTCGCTGCCAGTGGCTGAGGACAGACATTGTGCCGGCCTGAGGGCAATCTGAGGCTTCAGCTCTCTTTTAAATGAGTGAGGAATTTTGATTGTTGTTCAAACACAGAAGTTTGATTACAGAAATTTTTAATTTGTGCCCAGTATGACAGAGATAAAGGTGAAAGTTGTCCCTTTTGGCATTAAGAGTAATTCCAAAGATAGTGTCTGTTGTGCCTAACCTATCTCTTTCTATGAGGGAGATGAAACTAAAGCTGCTGGTTTTACTTTCTTCCTTGCCTCCATGCTCTTTCTGTGGCCCTTGCAGTACCTTTCTTTTAGCCTGTCCTGTAGTTACTGATTCCATCTATACCAGGATAATTCCCAGTCATTGTAGAGGGAAATCTGGTATGCTTTTTGCAGGTTGTCCCTGTTGAAAATGTTAACAGTCTGTCCTTTTAGATTGTACTTTTTCCTACAATCCTTTCCAATGAATCATACCAGATCCAGTTATAGAGATGATGCTTCCATGTTTACTAAAAATAAGTACTAACCCTAAATTTTGGAATAAGATATTTGCTCTCTAAGAGCCAGATCCAAAATCAGTGATAATTTTGTGGATGGGATCCCTAAATTAACAACCTTAGGTGAACAGGTTTTTTTATTAGCCTTATCTCTTCCACAGTTTCTAACTTGACATTTTAAAATGATCCCTTAGCCAAATAGAAAAGTACTTCTGGTAAGTCAGCATATGGTAAAGAATATCCTAGAATCACTTCACAAATATGCCAGGCTTGTGTTCTGCAACTGTTAGGCAGGTTTTTTTCTCCTTCTGATTTTTTTATGGTAAGAAAATCTGTTAATATGTGGAGATACTGAAAGATACATTAAAAATCCAGTGCATTTAGCCAGTTCATCATCTTTTCTAAACCTTAAGGATATCCATGTGTTAAATAAATTATTGACAATAAAATTACTCATTATGCTAATTTTAGGGCGGAGGAATTCCATTTGGAGATGCTAGCTTTTTATTTTTGTAGCAGTGCAAAAGATTCTGTAGCAGATGAAAGATTAACTTTCATCCTCCTGTGGACACTTAAAACTTGCTTTCTTATGGTCAGTGAAAAAATATGGAGGTTTACCTTGTGAATTTTGTTCTTGTGTGTAAATTAATGAGCTGTTGTTTCTTCTAAATAATTTTCATTCTATGGGCTTGCTAGTCATGTGAATGAGTTTGTATTTTTCCGTGCTGGCCCCAGGACACTCATAAGAATTATATGATCTTTCTTGGAGGTGAAAATTTTAAATACAGAAGATGTATTTGAATTATTTCAGGAAGGAAGGGATCACATTGCTGGCAGCCAGAATATGCCAGCCATTTTGAGAGACAGAGAAACACACACACACACACACACACGGCAGAAGTGGCTGAGTTTTATAAAGATCGCAGTCTCTGTCATACTGGACACGTGCTTGACATGTGAATAGTAATCAGGAGTGCTGCACTAGCTCTGAGGCTTATTATTCATTCCTCAGTTTAATTACAATATTGTTTGATTTGTAAGTATCAACTGTGTATGTTGGACTTCCCAGGTACTAGCGAGCTGTAGCCATGAATTAAAAGATGCCTTTAAAAAAAGAAAGAGGTGAGGATATGTGACATTCTGATCTGTGTTTATTTGGGGTTTGAAATATTGAGAACCAAAATTGGCTGAGAAAAACCTTTGCTTTACCTTCCAGCAAGATTTGGGCCATAATTTAAAATCCTTGGTTTGGGGAGGGGACAGGAGGGGTGAATACACAAAACATAAGAAGATGTGTTTTCTCTATGCTTATATTAGTAGAAATCCCTCCCATGTTTCAAGATGTGTTGATAAATTACCTCATACCAGACGGCAATTAAACTGTACATCTTTATATATAGTAGCAGAAGATAGGTCAAACATTTGTGGAAAAAAAATAATTCACACAAATGAAAGCAGGCATGTGAGAAATAGCTGTGCAGCACTATCAGTAAAAGACTCAAACCTTTTGGAGTTGTCACCTATCAGTTTTCCTGTATTAGACAAATAATGCATGTAATAAGAAATAGACATAATTTCAGTATAGGGCCTGGTCCATGCAAGTTTGTAGATTCTTTCCCATTCATAAAGGGGGGAGAGTGTAGCACAAAGTGTGATAATATTTTAAATTTTCTAAAAATACAGTACAAGCATGAAATTCTCAGAATGGTTTTCTGAACTCCTATAAAGAAACTCTCTGTGCTTTATTGTAACTGAGGTGTAAAAAGCATGAAGAATTTTTCCAAGACAGCATGAATCCCACCAATTATGCTAGGATTAGAACCCATAATTTTAACAGACTCCAAGTGGCAGAATAAAATCTGATAGCTCAAATTTGACCACCTCTGGATGCCTGCCCCTCTGCTGACACAATGCTGCCCCCGGGGCAGAGATGTCTGATTCAGTTCTGAATTGGTTCCAAAACCATTGCAGTTTTCAGCCAGTATATTACAGTCAGTTGAAATTAATATCTGTTAAAGGTTAATAAACTTGGTTAAACATGGTGTGGATTCGTGAGAACCAGATCAGATGTCCCTGCCTTGAAAGTGGCAATAGCCATCAGAGGAAAAATTGGGGAAGGTGAGGATAGTAACAGCTTCAACTCTTATGTTTTAATCTGGTGCTAAGTCTTACAGAACCCCTGTTCTCCACCCTTTGTCTAAGACCTTAGACCAGCTACTGAAAGTTGTGCTGTTAAACCAGTGTCTCAGTTCAATGCATTCAGTGCAGGCAAATCTCTCTGAAAAGTGCTCATCATCTGAGAGGAACCACCCACATCTTCTGGAGTAACTCATTAAGAAATTTAAAACCATCAGATTTTCTCTCCAGTTGAGCAGATTTGAGCTGAAACTTGATAGTAAAATGAATGTATGTGTCAAATTGGATGAGTGTATTAAGCATAAAATAATCAGAGTGGGCTATACAGAATGGAAATATGTAAAATTCTGAAGAAATTTTAGGAGTCGCTTAAGACTCAGACTGAGAGAATAAAAACCAAAGGATGTTATTAATGTATGTTTAACCTGCATTCTCTGTGATTTAAGGTCAGTGGACAAAAGACTTCCACAGATTGAAAGCATCAAAAAAGAGAAAAAGCAATAGCATTTCCTTGTGTTCAACAGACTTCTGCACTGACTGCAGCAAGGGCAGAATTGGTTCTTCAGTTAGTTCTAGATGGGAATGTGTTCTTACCCTAAATGAAGGACAAGATGCTTCAAGAGGCTTTTTCAGCTGCAATATCTTTGATTCTGAGGCATGGCTGCTTGTCCTTTGATGATCAATATGTGCAGTGTATCCCTGTGCATGGGGAGGTTATTCCACAGGGACTGGTGAGCACGAGTTTTTCTCCTATGTTAATTATCCCCAGGATTCTCGAGTTCTGAAACAAGTTTTGATCTGAGGGAGTAGAGGACTGAGCCATTTCTTGTGTAAAGGTGCAGGTGGAAATCATAATGATTTGTGAATTTCCGTAACTGGAATGCAGTGCTCTTTTTAAGGGATTCATGTGTGGGTCTTTCTCTGTGGAATCAAAACAGATTGCTCACTCACATGTTTCTGGTGGCCTCATTCACCTAACCTTAATAATGTGAGCAGTTTTGAGCAGGATTTGATTCTGTATTGCTTCTGTGTGTAACATAGAATGTAAATGTGTGTTCTAGGGCTTAACTAACACAGCTATTTTTTTTAAAAGGAGCAATGCGTTGTTCATACATTCTTTGCTTATTGCTTATCAGGTTTACTAGAAAGCAGTACGAGGCTAAAACCTCATGAAGCTCAAAGCTACAGAAAGAAGGCATTGTGGGTTTCCTGGGTCTCCATTATTGTCACACTGGCTCTTGCAGTGGCTGCTTTCAGTGAGTATTGGGAATATTTTAAATCTTCACACCTCTTCCTTTTTGTTTTTCTTTTTGTCTCTCAGAATTTCTTTCTTTGTGGAAGCTTTTTCATGTTTTTTCTTTGCAACTGCTAAAGAGGATTCTCTCTAGACTGCCTGTGTCTGCATGGTGCTTATAAATTAGTAAAACTGTTGGGTTTTTTTTCTGCAGAGTAGAGGGTTGTTGAAGGTCGGAGGAAGAAACAGGAGATGTTGGTTCTGCTAGCATTTATACATGTAGAACTGTTCATTTTGGAGAACAGTGTAAAAATCCTTATGTAGTGGGTTGCCTTTTACCAAAGAGGTCAAATATGCCAAATCTTAATCTGTTTGGGATTTGTAGTGGGAAGGCTATAATAAAGAATAGTGAATTGTATAGGAGAAATATATAATTTATCTGTATTACACTGACAGATAACCTAAGACAATGCTAATCTGGAAGAGAAATTCCGATTTTTTTTAGACCGGTGCTTTTCTATAAGTTTCATGAAATTTTTCTAGTTTACCTTTAAACAAAGAATTTGAGCAGGAAAAAAAATCCAAACTAAACCCAAACCACTTTTATATGGAAAAAAATGAAATATATTTCTTTTATTTCAAAACAGGAAGAAATGCAACATTGTGTAAATACTAATTTTAGTTCAATGCAAATTTGCAAAATGGATGCTTTCTATATTGGGCAATTAACTAACACATTAAAGGCAAAAAGAAACATGGAATCTGGAACAAAATCTTTGCAGTGGCACGTTCTCTGTTTTAGAGAAAGAAAAATCAGAAGTGGTTGAATTCATGCTTTTATACAAACAAAAGGAAGGCTCTGTCTAGGAGACATCAAAGAAGTCTCAAAACATCATTCTTAAGCTTGATAAAGACAGACTTGTATTATTTTTTCCCTCTTTTTTTTGGAATCACAGCAGCATGTCTTTTGTTATTCTAATCTGCATTGTATGACCTGCTGCTGGAAGTTGGTGTCAGCTCCCAGGAGAGGTGATTAAAATCTGACCAAATGGTCTCTGAAAACTCAGCATATATTACTCAGAGCAGTTCATATGGAAACACAGGTACCATAACTCAGTTCAGAAATAAGAAAAAAGAGAAAGAACACTTAAAAGAAGAATCTGACGCTGTAAAGAATTTGAATGTTAACAGGAGAGTGAAACAAGTTTCCATTTTGTTCTGCTTCATGGAAATACAGTGGTCTGTCTTTGGTACTGAAGCAACATAAAGGTAAATACTATGTTACAGAATAACTTCCTTACCTATTAACACTATAGTTTTAGGGAGTATTGTGACATGGCTTAACTTTATTTTATATTTTCATTTGTCAGGGTTGCAAGAATTGTTATATAGGTAACTAAAACTGTGTCTTTTAAAAGGATCATTAAAAACATTTTTTAGGATTATTTAGCCTGATTTTTTTTTCTTTCCGTGTTTTTGGCACTCTGGTAGTGTTTAAAGAAACACACAAACAAACAACAACAAAAAATGTAGTCCCTGCCTGGATATACTGTGGCTGCATATTCAGCTGGAGGGGACGGGCACTGAACTACTGAAATCAGTAGCAGACTAATTACATGTTTTTGGAATATATCTCACCTCATGGTTTGCTGAAGCCAAATTTATGAAGAATAAAAGAAGAATCGGCGCACAGATACATATTAAATCTGCATGGAATCTCTTAATAGGTAGCTGGCATTTAACTTAAACGCCACAAAAGAATTGCAAGGCTTTTCATGTGTTTACTATGAAAAATTTTCAATCTTTGAGGAAAATACAGTGACTTCTGGGATCACTTTGCTGTCCCCATGCAATTTCAGAAGTTTTGCTCATTTTATTGTCTCACACTGGCTGCTCTCTTCCTCAGTGCTGTCCTTTTAGTAGGTTCTGCTAGCCAATCCATGAGTTGGGAGAGATGCCAGGTGACCAGAGTTTGCTTCCTGTTTGATAGAAGTGTCTAGTTGTCACTTTGGGGTATCTGACACTGGCAATTCTTTGCAAACAACTGCTGTTTAAAGCATCCTCCTTCCATTTTACCTCCTGTCTGTAGTGGTGAAGTGTTAGAAATACAGTCCTGATGTTCCATTTCGGTGAAAAACGGGGACCTGTTGTGGTAGTTGTCGGGCTACACTGACTATTCTCACTGCTCTTCCTGACTCCCCTATAAATTCCTCATTTAAATATCTGTTTTATCCTCTTATAGGCTTCAAAATACTTTCTTGCAAGTGTATCCTACATGATATAGTCAAGATACTAGGCCAGGGAACTGATGTTATTTGATAACTGTAGTTGAAGGAATGGAGGACATGAAAGATAGGAAAAATGCTGAGGGGAGTGATGCCCATGTGGAGAGTAGGGAAGAAGTTCAGGAGCCTCCTTTTCCAACCAAGTGTTTGTAACAAAACTTCCTTTCCTTTTTTATGGTCCACTCCCCATCCTTCCCTTCAAGGCTAGCCTAGTTGCCTTCAACACTATATTTTGCCAGCATTAGAGTAAGTTGGAATGGTTTATCTTGACTGGTATGTGGTGTTTTCTTTTGGTGGGATTATGATGCTGCCCTAGTTGAGCTCTGATCTTTCACTTGGTAATTTCAAAAGAGATTGAAAAATCTCATGTTGATTTGAATACATAAAGTAGCTTCCTTATTAGATAATGATCTATGGCAAATGAGGCTTGAGATCACAGAATCATAAAATTTTAAGGTTGGAAAAGGCCTCTAAGACTCTAAGATCATTGAGTCTGACTGTTAACCCAGCACTGCCAGGTTCATGACTAAACCGTGTCCCTAAGTGCCACATTCACACGTTTTTTGAACACTTCCAGAGATGACAAATCCACCACTTGCCTGTGCAGCCTGTTCCCGTGCCTGACCACCCTTTCAGAGATTAAATTTTTTCTAATATTTAATCTAAGTTTCCCCTGCCACAACCTGAGGCCATCCTCTCATCCTGTCGTTTGTTGCCTGGGAGAAGAGGAGGACTCCCACTTCGCTACAACCTCCTTTCAGGGAGCTGTAGAGAGAGATAATGTCCCCAGTGCTCTGAGCTCTGTATGTTAGACTTACTATTAGAAAGAACCTGTGTATACTGTATTATAAAAGTGCAGAAATTAGAATTTTGATATGCCTATATATGTGTCATATATTTGCTGCAGAACAGGTGTATGACGGGTATTGTCTCTGAGATGGGCTCTTTTGTGGCCTGAGATACTGCAACAGGGGAGGTGAAATGCTGATGGTACTGCAGACCGTGTTTGGTCTCTGGGTTTGCAAAGCTGAACTAGGCTAGGCTGGGTATGGAGCAGAATGACTGCTTAAAGGAAAATGAAGTTGTCACCTTCCATTCACTAATATTGACAAGTGAGGCTTAGACCATGAAATCAGCTTTTCCACTTAGCTGAAAGAACAGATCTCTTACTATCAAGTACTTAATAAACTTAATTTTACTACAGAAATGCTGTACTTGTAAAAGACCATTTGGAAGTTCCAGCTGCTGTCTCTAATGCAGCTCCTGCACTCTGCGGTAACCACTGTGGTCTCATGGCTCCGAGAGCTGTTGCAGATGTTGCTCTCCAGCATGAAATTGCACAAGGCTTCAGTAAAATCTCTATAGACTTTAATGTGTGAGATCCTTGAGGTCAGTGGAGCCCCATGTATCATCTTTAATGGCTGAAAATTTGGTGCGCTCAAAATATTCTGGCACTGTTTTTTTGTGCAATACTTTTATGATTAAATGCTAATCAATAGCTGGTGAACAAATTCATTTTGCTCTTCATTTCAAGGCTGCCTGAAATATGCATGCTTGTATAATTCTCATCAAGAGTGGATTTACATTGTTATAAATATATAGCAATAAACAGAGTCTGAGCATGATAAAAGTTATTAAAATGAACATTAAATTATGCCTTAGCACCCCAAGTAAGTGCCAGAATAATAATTCTAATATAATTATTTCTGGATTACAGTCATATAAGAAAAGAATGATAACAGAGAAAAGAATGATAACAGAATATGAACACCTTTTTTTTTTTTTTCAATGTTTATCTATGTAGTATAAGGCTGCAGTCATTTCATAACAACAACTATTATTTCTTTCTGTAGCTGCAGTATTGTGTGTTCATACTGAGCCTAGTTTAAGAATCATGATAGAGAACAGGTGGAATGGAACTCCAGTGCTTTGAAACCCATTATTCTTAGTTTCTTGACATTTATGTTACTAAAGCGTAATTTTGAAAAATATACAAATGTAGCTTCTGCTGCTGCAGTTCAGTTTCTGCTCAGGAAGCTAATCTCTGATGATAATATTGTCAAAGCAGAAAACAAGCTCGTTCTGTCTGGTATTTTTTGTCCAGTGTAGACTTGTGATTCACAGAAAGCAGCGTGTTCATTCATCTTCCTGATCTGATTAGCCAAAATTGTTTCACAGTGAATGGAGGAGTCATATCAATACATCAAAACAATGTATAGACCAAATTCTACACTGAAGGCTTTCTTTGTAGTCGGAGACTGAGAGAAGATTTAGAATGTATGGGTTTGTAAATGTGAGCTTTGTGAAGGGCTGCAGCCAGCCTGTCCCAGCGTGGCCAGGGCAGGTCTGCATCGGCCCTGCTCGCTGGGAGAGGGACAGAGCTGTTTGCAGGGGAAATAGCAGGCAGGTGGGTGCTCAGGGCTGCTCTGGACATCCCCCCTTTCGGCTCACCACAGGCACAGGTAAGGCTCAGCTGTACAGAAATTAACTGAGTGCAGCAAAAGGTCAGATCCTGGTAAGTGTTCAGTCTGGTGTAGTAAGACGTGCTGGTATTTTGAGAAGGTGAATTCCATTTATCTGTATCAAATCTCAGGTGGAAACTCAGTAGGTAGACTTCTGTGAGTGGGAGTATTTTACAGGATTAGCTGTTGGCCCATGGATAAGATATTAAATGTAAATGCAGACACTGACATTCTGATTTTATGTAAAAAATTATTTGTGTTCAGAATGAATTGCTGAAAAATGATTTATCATAGGGAGCTTCCACACACTGAGAGGCATTTTGTTTGAAATGTATGCTGCATATGCTTACAAATTTCAGGGTATGTCTTGCTTTCAGATTAATGCTTTATGCTAACTCAGATTCTATCAGTTATAAATGCCAACAAACTTAGAAATTGTGCATCCAGGTCCACTTTTGTCTTTGGAATGGCTGCACTGAGTCATAAAGTCTCATTTGGGTTATCTAGGACATGACTGCTGGTTTTCCTCCACGCTGGTGCATGCAAATGAAGTTACATGGGACAAACACTGAGCAATTGAAGGTGTTGTCCTCTGGATGCTCACACATGGATGTGCTGATGTAATCTGTCACTCCTCATCTCAGACCTACTGCTCAGACAACTGAGATGAGGAGTGACTATATTAATTTATTGACGAATATATCATTTTCTCTGTGGCCCATTCCTATCCATGCTGGAAAAATTAAATATATGCGGGCTTTCCCTGATGTTTGCACAATACTTAGTATACCCTGGGCACAGCTGTGAATCATAATAACACTACTAATAAAAAATGTAGGGGAAGGATCATGGTTCTGAAGCTCTTTAGTTTGGATATTTAATTCTTTAAAGGTCACTGAATTTCAGACGAATGATGGGCATTCAGCACTCAGGCTCAGTTTAGAGTGTCTCATCTGGGAACCTAAACAGAGCTCTCCAGGACCACTGAAAATGTGAAAAGTCTTGGTTTTTGTGTTTTGTCTTCCAGGAATTATACAGAATTGCATTTCTCACTCCCAAAGACCTGAGAAGAGATTTTTTTTTAGATTTTTTTTTCTTGAGTAGAGCACATTACGTTTATTCAGAAAGTTACATTTCGAGTCACAATTCTATGCAAACACTTAAAACCAAGTAAAGGCTAAATACAGAATAAAGCTTCTCCATGATAGTATGCAGATCCCTCATTTTGCATGTTTCTCAGAGTGTTTAATTACATCAGTTACAAAAAGACAGATCCTTCAGGGCTGTGGTCTCACAGAAGCGTTAATGAAATACGGAACTCAAATTCCCAAGGTAGAGTTTTGATATTGGTGACTCTTGTGCTTCCCTGTCATCCTTGTTACAGCTGCACCACTACAGTCGAAAATAGAGTCTGGTCCTAACCATGTTACACATAAAATCTAAAGGACAAAAAATCCATTGCTGTGCAGCACTGGCAGAAGACAGCCTCTTGTGTAGGTCAGTCTGTGCTTAATAACAACAAAATGCAATTTTCATTCACTGGAAATGAAATGAGAGGCCAGAGAAGGCCTGTCTATTTTTTTTTTTTCAGGCATTCAAAGCTCTAAGTGACTTTCTTGGGAGGAGAAAATAACATATGGATGTCAAGTTCAAGACTGATAGCTGTTGAGCAGAAGTGTGGGTCTAAAATCTGCAGTGCTTCACACTTCATGAAATCTTTTCCTTAGCTGGCAGGCAAAATGATGGTAGAAGTCTGTGAAATCTAGAACAGGCTAGGTAATGATATAATGGATTTGTACAGCAAACAATTAAAAAATTGTTGCTGTGGTGGAAGTTTGTTAAAACAGCTGAGTTTGTGTTTAAATGCTAACCTTTAAAACATACTAGCCTGTTGTATTTTTGCATTAGAAAATTGCAATTTAGTAATTCCTTATGTTAAGTATTTATTCTTTTCTCATGAGAGAAGATCATCCCAAAGAATTTTGAAATTAAAACAGGGTGCTGATGATGAGGGAAAACTAGCACCATAACATGACTTCATGAGGAGTGAGGAACGTGCAGGTACATTGTCTAGGCTACTTAGTGTAATAATCACAGTGACAATTCTTTCCTTTGTTGTTTTATTTTCCCTTTCCAAGGTTTTGTTGGGGTTTATTTTGTGTGGAAAAGATTGAAGTAAGTCTGTGCAATATTTAGACTCCTAAGAATGGTAATATCCTTCAAATGAATTAACATCTATGTTATGTAACGTGTAATATATGTTATATTTAAACTATAGCAGGACGTTTTAGACACTTGAAATTTGGTTTTCAGTTTTGCCACCAGATCCCTGCTCAGGTTCTGTCAAAGGCAACTCTGTGTTTGATGGTTCAGAGGTTCCAACTCTGAGAATACAATTGTGTAGCAAGGTGCAATATACAAATAAGTGTAAGTAACTAGGTGTAATTACTGTTGAGTAATTGTATGGATGTCATGGGTCCTACTCCTATCCCTGAGAGAATTCTCCTGTTCCATTAGAGACAGGCCTAGGTAGAGGGTTAATTTTTCTTATGGGGAAAGAATTTAACTCTGAATGGGGAGGGTTTTAGTCAGGCAACTTGGTGCTGGCTGGGTGGTGTGGGAATGATGTGCCCTACAGCCATCCCTAGCTTGTAGTGAGTGAAAAATGTGTATCTTGACTAAAAGCAGATGGAAGTAGTTAGGGGAAAAAAAAAGTAATAGTAAGTTTATTGCATGTGATTGGTGTTAAGTGTTGTCCATAAAAACCCTGCTTGAATTTTATGTATAAAATTGAAAATAAGTGATCCTCTAGTATAAATTTCAGTTGTTGCTCTTGCTGTATTTGCTGCATCATGTAAGTGGATGTACGTCTGCCCTTTGAAGGACCATCACTGCAGTCTGAAAAATCAAATGTATTTTCAATCAATTGCTGTAGTATCAGTTCCACAAAACAGTACCTCAGATGTTGCAGGCTTGTGCAAAGGCATGAATGTGTTAACAGATTCCTTTATGAATGCCTGATATACCAGTAGAATTTGGTTTTCATAGATCATTTCATATTTTCTCTGCTCTTCCAATTTAAAAATGCACTTCTTTGCTTATTGGCAAAGGTGAACTTGTAATTCTTTGTATCTGGAGCTGAAAATCAATATTAATGAGAGAAAATGTGTGTTTAATATACCTTGCATAGTTTCACTTTTTTTGTTGGAATTTTGTGAGTTCTTACAGCACTACTGGATTAAAACTTCATGGGCAGCAGTGAAAGTAATGAAAATCAGTGCACAGCTTTCTTCTCCTTAGGTTTTCTGCCAGAAATTTTAAGATTTTAAAGTATTAATGTTTTTTAACTTATTGTGCAACAAAATGTAAGCAACAAAATGTAAACTTGTACCTGATTTAATTTTTTTAGTAACATTTGTAACTTTTGCTTTACTGGGGAGGTTGATAGTGCCTGGTGTTTCCTTTTTGGCGCTTATTTTCTGTGATTTTTCAGTAACAGTGTTTGAGTTCCTTTCATTGAAAGTCGAAATTTGTTAGATTTTAATACTTTCTCAGTACAGAATTTTATTTGTAAATGACTTATTTTGTTAAACCTGCACGGTAGGAGGACTTAGGAAAATAATCTCATAAATAATATGTGTTCTTTCACCTACACTCGAGCTCCCAGCAGCTCCGTACCTTGCTGCTGGATGTGAAGCCATGGTAGTGCTCGGAGAGAAATGGGAGCATCTGGGAGACTGGGCGGGATACACAGAGTGTTAGCAGAGAAAATCTGCTGCAACAGAGGGTGAGGTTGTGTGAATAGGTGGCACCGCCCCACTGAGGTCAATAACCCAGTCTGAGCTGAAGGACTCTTTGGTTTCTGAAAATACCACCAGCAAGAGCATAAACCTCGTGTCCTGGGCCCTCTTACTGGTCACATGCCATGACACCTTGTGAGAGGAGGCGTATTAACACTCATCTTGTCAAAAATCCAGTCTGATAGATCTAAAGAATGGGAAACTTTGATACATTGTACTAAAAGGGTGGTACAACCTGGTCAAATTAGCTTGGTTTTGGCTCAAATAAACATTACCATAGTCTTTGGTAAAGACTGAAACAAAAAGCCTGGAGATTGGGAAAGGCAAGATAACTTTTAATGGACACTAACCTTCATTTGCAAAGCAGTCTTCTTCAGAAAAACCATAAAGAGCTCCTATGTATCTCTTCTGACTTTCATGTATGACCCATTACTGTTCTTTTATCTCTGGATATTGCAGAAGAAGGGACAGAGGAGCTTATCTTCAGAGTTCGAAGAAGCAGATTAGTCAGTGCTTAGTCAAAGAAGAATGACCAGAAATAACCAGCTGGTATTTTGCTAGACAGAAGAACGGCAGAGGAAGTGGGATAGTCTGACAGATATCATAAAAATAGGTAGACAAGAGGCATCTGCCTTCCAGGAACTGTTGCAGGATGAGTGGCTTTTGGCACTTGCACCACAAGCTCTCCTTTCTGGAGAGATCTCTGAGCCATTTTTTGTGCCAGGTGTGATGCTGAGAACGAGTAACATCTACTGCAGAACAGGATCATTGGCTGAATCCTAAATGAAGTTTTCTCATCAGATATGAGGATTGTTTATCTCCTGCTATTAAAGATTATGCTTCAAGGAACTGTTAAGTACCATGTATCTTTTCAATATATCAAAGTGAAGAAAATACGCATCAAAGTGCACCATCCACAGATCACATTCTTTAGTGAAACAATTTAATGGCCAAAGAATGACAGTATTTCCCCAGGCTCTGGAAAAGAAATTTTAGAAGAAAGATTTATTATAATTCAGTGGGAGATTTAATAGGATGGGAATGCAGCCTGCTGTGTCAGCTGGGATGCGTAGCTGGGGAAAATAAAAGTAGCACCATGCTTTCCCATTTTGGTAGGGAACAATAGCCAGGTTAAGGTATACTTGAAATGTTGACGTTAAATTCACATTTAGTGTGAATTGAGTTAAGCGTTGCTAACAGGTCCATGAAAAGCACAGGGCAGAGCCAGCATCAGACCTGGCCAACACCATGGAAGCCAGAGACAAAACTGATGGTGACTGCAGTGGTGGCAGATCAATACATGGCTCAGGGGTTGTGAGAAAACTGCTCAACAGCTCGAGACAGCCTGTACAGCACTGGTTTATGGGGATCAACTTGCATGTGTGCTGGAGCGTGCTGCCAGGAATAAGAAAGACAGATGTAAGGCATCAGTCTTAGCTTGTTGTGTAAAACAGGGCTGTGTGTAAGCCCAGAGGATTATTGTGTACCTCCCAAACTGATAGACATCACTATTCTCTGACTTGCTGCCATGGCTAACATATATCAGGCTATAATGTCTAACTATGTGGAACTAATAGTACCCAAAAGAGCCAATTCATCTGCTCATTTCTGTGGCACATTAAAAACTAATAGTAAACTGTGTCTCCTTTTCATTTAGCATGACTTGATATTTCTGTGTGTAATTGCCGGCAACAAGAAAAGGAGAGATTATTTAGCAATACTCTATGGCCATGAAAAAATAGGTTAGCAAATTAAATTGTAAAGATTTTTAGTTAAAGAGGTAAAAATCATAGTTACGATCCCTTTACCATACAAGTTCTGATTGTGGGAAACCCACAGTTACTGCCTGTGAATGTGTCAAAAAACCAAACCCACAAACATCTAGTACTGAGAAGTGGGCAGAAAAAGGCTTCCATTTTTGTATTTTGGGTCCTGTCACTTGAGCAAACCCTACTCAAAGGGAAATTTCCTGTTACTCTCCCACTAAGAGACACTCATTGGGTTATCATGTGTACATTTGCCTGCTGAGAAACATCTGGTGGATGAAAACAAGACTCTGATTTAAGGGATAATGTTGCAAGTAATGCTTAATGGCTTATGGAATCTTTAGGCTTGAAATTGCCTGAATACACTTAAGGTAATTTATAGGGGCAGATCTTTAGCTGGAGGCCATATATTTGTTGACTTCCGTGGGTTTATTTCAATTTGAAACAAATAAGCATCAGTCCCTAAAATGTATGGCAAACGATAGGATGAACTCGTAGTGAGGTATTTTCAGACCTGCATCTCTGTTTAGCATTTCCTTGTTTTTTTGGTAGTAACTTGTTTCTCACTTTTGTGAGGAAATATTTGCTTAAGGCAGTCTGTCTTAACTCTTACAAGCATTTTTAAACACTGGGGAAAAAAGGTGAATTAACAGCAACTCAAATCCTGCTAGGTTCACAGAGGCTGGGCCAAGAATTTGCTCCAGGGACTATTCTAATCCTGGGCATAGCCCAAGCTTTCTTTGTGGCTTTGGGGAAATGATTTTACTGCCAGCCATAAGCTTGTTCTCCATCTGCACACATCAGGCTTTGATAAATGAAAAGGTAACTGATTTTTCTGCCAAAAATTGGAGTGTTTGCTATATAGTAGCTGGCACGTTTATATGCATCCTGAGTCTTTCAGAGGGACAACATGCTCTGAATTTTGTATGTGCAGTTGTAGGAGGGCATTGCTGGCTGCTCCATCTCAGTATTAGACCTACTGATTTGGGGGATAATTTCCAGAGTTTGTTGTGGTTTAACTTCTGACAGCTATTTCAAAGTCACAGATTTTCTAATGCTGTAATGTACTGAATGCCTTTAGATGTATTTGACTTCTTGATGCCTGTGCAGTGGTAACTTTACAGTTGAGTGATGTGTTTTGGGCTGGTGGGTTTTGAGGAATGTGGTGTTACTCCTAATGCATTTTGATGATGCTGTTAACCCAGTTACTGTTTGGTTGGAACAATTTAGAGACAATTTAGAGCAAGAGGAGAGGGTTGGGCAGTTGCGTAGAGTGGTGGCTGTTGGTGGAATATCTTCACTTTGTGAGGCAGGACCTCTCAAGGTCCCTCAAGTACTTAGGGGCTTGAATCTTCTTTTTTTCTGCTTTCTCTTTTTTTCTTCTTCCTTTCATAGGTGGTAGAGAAAGGTTGATGTTATTAATATTGGTTTTTCAGTGCTGGCAAGCTTATGTTCGTTCTCTCTCTTTGAGTAACCATTCTCATTGGTCAGATAGATGTCAGAGAGAACTTTCACAGATTGAAATTGCTGTCAAATGAATACCACTGAGAAATGAAAAGGACAGGAGAATGCTAGGAAATAACCTGCCTTGAGTTCTAAGTGCATGAAGTTCTTGAGATCAAGGAGGAAATCCTTACAGAGGATGGCAGTTAAAAAAAATTGAAAGTATCTTCAAGCAGCAAGCAAGATGGCTTTAACTATTGACAGTTGTCTGGAACACATTAGTGAGGCCTTGGCTCTCAAGGAAGAACCTATTTTTCCATGAGTCTGTTTGACCTGATGGTGTGTTCTTTTCTGGGCCTGTTATACTCATTATTCCAGTGCTTAGCATGGAGAGGAACTTCAGGTAGAAGATTTGAGGAAGAACTACAAAAGGATTGTTGTCTTGCCTTATCTTGACAGCTACTGAAGTCTTGTATGACGTTTGAGGATGGGGATGGGAAGTAGGGAAGACACACAGAGGAGTTCTGAGGGATAGAAGATTACGTGTTAACAGTGCGTCTGTTGGGTCTACAGGTTAATCCTGGGAAGGTTTCAGTGTCCCGTGTGTCCCTAAGTCCTATTGTCAAGTCTTTGAAACAGATTTTGTCTAAAGAGCTGCTTCCAGTCCCAGTGTCTTTGCTGTTCTCATGTGCACTGGCAAAGCTCAGTGTCCCTGGAATGAGGAAAAGCCAAAGGGTTTTCTAATCATCATATGGGCAGATGACTTGGGTGCTTTTAGAGGTGGGAGTTGTTTTGATGCTTGATTTCCCTTTGTGTATTCTTGCTTTTCCTGTGCTATTGTATAGAGGTGAGCACAATCAGCCTTTCTTTTAATGGCAGTCTTAAAAATGTAGTTGGGCCTGGGGATTCTGCGATTTTCATATAATTGAAGAAAGCAGATATACTCCCAGTTGGAAAGAAGGGATGGAATCCAGTGATGTCAGTGCTAAACACAAGTTGAAACAGATTCTTAAGTGGATCATCCGGGGTAAAACCCATCAAAGCTGGCAGCAAACCACTTCTTAAACAGGGAGGTGATATTCTGTCATCCTGCCCTACATAGTAGAGGGCACGTGGGAAAACAGATTGCACAACTGGGTTGCAAAGAAGCTGCAGGACTAACAAATTGGTTTGGAAATCTAATACAGATGTATAAACGTGAGCATGCAGATTCTGTGGTTTAAAGCAAGGGCACAAACCATGGGTCTTGCTAAGTACTATGTAATAAGGAATTGCTTTGAGGGGATGTAGTGCTTCTAAAAGCATGTTCTCAGTTCCAGGCCAAGGAAGCTCTCAGGAGAGCTGGGAAAGGTGAGGGACAAGGGTTATAAAACCAGGCTTGCACTCCTGTGCACTACAGTCAGTTCCTTGCTGCTTGGCACAGCAAGCAAGGGTGCTTATGGCAGATAATGATAATGATACAACACTGGTTTTATTCAGGAGTGTCCTATACTCTCAGTTTTTGCCACGCTCAGAAATCTTTGGAGAAAATACACTTTTGAAGGTAAAAAATTGATTCTTCTGGAGCTTCTGGTATTCAGCTCTGTTTTGGTTGGTTGTTTTAATTTCTTGTACAAGTATAAATAGCTTATTCATGAAAAGTAGAGGTCATATGAGGAGCTGACCTTTGCTTGTAATGAATCTATTTAACTGTCATTCAGGTGATGCATTCTGCAGTTAGTTTAAGAACTTTACAGGCAATCTCACAGTTATAAAGCAGTTTCATTCCAAAAAGCAGCAGATTTGATCTTCAGTTTGAATGTGTCGATCTCTGGGGTCCAGTTAGGAAGGAATGGAAATGGTGTGCTTCTCCTTTCCTGGTGGCCTAGGCTTCACATTTGCTGGCAGATAGAACTGCAAGAAATATTAGTTATTACACAGTGCAAGGACACCTTTTAGAACTAAATGTTTACAATCTGTGTTCTCAGCTCTAACTTTTTGTGTGTATACACAATGATTTCACTGGGTTAGGTAAGGTTCAGGGAAATTAATAAAATGTATCCCATTAATGATGCTGTGTAGCATTCCTGTTCACAGAATGTATCTGCCTTGATTTCACTTCTGTAACTTCCATCAGAATTGATTTTTGCCTTCGCGTGCTACTGTGAGTGTCTTGTGATGCTGATGAAATTAAGATAAGGAATGTCAAGGCTCTGGGTCAGCAGAAGATGTTGATAAAGGGATTCTGTTTGGGAGATACTTGGTATTCATTATCTTCACTGCAATCAATAGAAATCCTTTGATGTAGGACAACATCAGTAGCTGGGAAGAATTTGACGTGCAAAAAAGTGCATGGCTTTAGGAAAATCTGAATTCAGTTTCCAGTTCTGGTGCTGGTAGGGCACTTAACTTTTCTGTCACTTCATTGCACTTAGATTTTGAGGGCTGCACTTGGTTTTAGTTATTCTGATTTAGGATGAAGAATTAGAAATTAAATAGAAATTAGAACTTTTAATGACTGATGTAATTTGTTTTCCTGAGAATGTTCACATTGTATTCTTAAGCCTTAGTAAGATCCATGATCTAGAGCTTTGAGATTTTCAGGAAAGAATGTATTTTTCTAAGTGTTGATATAATAGAATATGGTATAGAATCCCTCCAGTTTTAGGCAAAAATGACTGTGCTGATAGTTATAGAAAGCACAGAAATACAGAAGAAGGTACTTGGATCTTGAAGGAGGTTTAGAAGCAATTACATGTGGTTTTGTTGAATTTCCTCCTTTTAGCTTCATCTATGAAAAAAAACCCAAACAAGATTGTTCAGAATTCCAATAGATAGGGACAAACCTCCTGGCCTCAGGGGTGTTTCTTTAGGATTTTTCCTCTTTCTTCAATAGGTTCAGAATTTCATTTGGTAACAATATTAATGACTGCAAGGAATATTTGGTTTTCCCCATTAGAAAACATTTCCCTTGGCTTGGATGGCCCTTCTGGAATGTTTTTTGCCTTTGATTGCTGTGATGAAATCTCCAGTGTGAATGTAATTTTCTGCACATGAAACATTTGTTAATCTTGCTTTGTTCATTTCCAGTGGTGGTCAGCTCCAAGTGGAAGAACAAAACCTAATCCTTCCTGTACCCCAATTATATTTAACAATGCTTTATGTCTCTATTGCCTTCTGTGTTCCCATTCTTATTTTAGGAGAAATTTAATGGCTACATAGAAAAACATCGTTTTTTTTCCTTCTTGCTCTCTGGAAGGACAAAAGATTAGAGCTTAGAAGGACTGTACAGTGGTAGAGGGGCAATTCTATTGTGTTATAGTGTCTGAAACCAGGGCTTTTAAAAAGGGAAAAAGCAAATTCACATTCTGGAGCTGAAGTTAATTCCTGGGCTTTATAATGAGCTGTGATTTTATGGAATTAAATTAAATCTATATTCTGTTTTAATGGAAGTGCTAATGATAGAGAGTGGAATGCTGCCTGGGGTGGCATTGGGGGTTGGTGGGAGAATG
Source organism: Struthidea cinerea (assembly GCA_013397865.1). NCBI lineage: Eukaryota > Metazoa > Chordata > Aves > Passeriformes > Corcoracidae > Struthidea > Struthidea cinerea. The sequence continues at coordinate 61,770 of VZTI01003048.1, read as the reverse complement.
ATGAGAACAATGCCAATGCTGGAAATGTATTTATTCAATGTTAAACAATAATATGTAGATAACAATAAAGACAGGTCCTTTTCCTATCCTGTGCACAGTAAGAATGACTTTCCTACCTGTGGGAAGAAGCAGCATGTTTCCACTCTATATTGTACACTGGCATATCCTGCCCCCAGCACTGCATTCAGGCAAATTGCCATTCAAGTATCGTAGAGGTGCTGTGGGTCAGTGCATGTAAAATATAAAAAACAACAAAAAAGGAGGATACCAGCACGAGCTGGACTGCAGTCCCAGTTCAGGTGACACCTTTGAGATGTTGGCCTTCTCTGAGGGCTGCTTGTTCTCGGGGGGCTGTGCTGAGAATGAAGCAGGTTGTCTGTTTTTCTGTGTATGCCTTGCTGTATGGTACACAACTTCCTCTGCCACTTAAAATAACTTTATTTTCCAGAAAAATTCAAGTAAAGGCTGCTGTTTCCATCCCGGAAGTTTGCCCTTCTGGTATTTAACTTCTTTTTCTTAAACTAATCGTATTATTCTGCTTCAAACACATCAGGTCTGTTTTTCTTCAGTATTTGTTAATGAATTTCAAAGTTTCAATTATTGTTTTGTGGTAGTAGAAAATGTAACAAAATATAGGCATTATTTATTGTTTCCCATATGAAAATAGCTATTTCAGAGTACAATGAGTTTAAGTATTTACCTGAAGGAAATTGCAATGCTTTGGTGATATCATTTGCTAGTATAAAGTTTTATTTACAGTAGCTGGAGTGCCCCGGGCATATCCTCTGTGCCCCCTGGATACATTTTCTTAGGCTTTCTATGAAAATTGAAGTCCAAAAATCCATCTGAAGGCTGTTTTCAGTGGCAGCAATACAGAGGTGTGGTAACCCTGATTTCCTTCTTACTCCATGCAAACTTTTGTCTATTTGTCAGATGGAAAGAGGAAAGTTTGGGCGTTGAGGGTTATTAATCTTCCCAAATTTTCATTCACCACCTTGTTGCCAAGGGCTGCCCTGCTCTGTATTTCATTTTACAGCAGCTGTGGTCCTGAGTCACACGGAAAAGCTCATACGTAGTGTTTGCCTCTGGTGCCATGCCCACTTCCACAGACTCTGCTGAGGGACGCAGAACATCCTGTTACTTTGCTGTTTTGTGAAATGGTGATTAAATCCGAGCTGCTTTAGAAAATAACAAAGTGATTCATAATGCTGCATGGAGCACATGTTGAATTTGGAGATTAGTAAAAATAGTAGGGATGGCTGCTCTGAGCAACTATCAAGTTTCTGACTCAAAAATTGATTGACAATTTCTTTAATTTCTTCCCTGATCTGCTTGGATTATAGAAAGAGAGAATTTAGCTTTAAGGGATAGGAAAGCAACAGAACCTGGAGTCATGAATTCTTTATGCACTTCCATAATTTTCTATTAAATGAAACTGTTTTTCAAATAGAAAGGTTTCTTAGCTTTTAAAATTTTTTAAACAAATTTTTATTGTGAAGATAGACGATTTATCAAACAGATCAAGAATATTAGGCAACCTCCTCTCTTCTGTTCTCACTGTAGAAGTAGTGATGCAATATTTCAGGTATTTCATGATACAGGACTGTTTTGTTGAGGTAGTGCATGTGGTTAATTGCCTTTAGCAGGAGTTAGATCAGCCTTGAATGTAGTGGACTTCAAAGCAATATGTTTGAATGGTTTTCAGCCCCTAGCAACTGAAGAACTTGTCATCCTGAAAAATTAAATTAGGTTCTCCAGAAGTACTTGAGAGAGCAATTGTTTTGTAATTGAGGTTTAGGATTGAAAAGGAAAGATTGGAGATAGAGAAGCAGTCTTATTCTGGAGAGGAACATTACTCTAAGTGCTGTTTGTTGAGTGAGAGAGAGATTGAGGGTCCTAAGAAAGACAGAAATTGTGTTTGCCTGTACTTCAGCCCCTGAAGGAGTAAACAAGTAGCTCCTGTTCCTTTCCTCCAGAGGGACAGAAGGACAACACGGATGCAGCCCAAATTCCAGTTTTCTGTTGAGGTGATACTGACTCTTAAAGGAAGATGAATACAAACTCAGAGTCAGGTCTGGTGGACATGGTGGATTGTTGGGATACAAATCAGTTGTCCCCTCTGATAATTCTTCTCTTTAATTTTACCTTTATCTTTGAAAAATAGGGAAATTTTTTTATTTTCTGAATAAAAAGCCTTTAGAATAAAAACTCCATTAGAATTAAATTGCATGCTTAGTAATAGAAGATATTATTTTAGAAGTTATAAAATTCTAAAGAAGTGCATATTCTCTTTCTCTTCCTCCTTTTTTCCCCTATAACTGCTGGTTTTGTGTTTGCTTTTTTTTTTCCCCAAGTGCCCATTTGTTTTGAATCTCAAGTTATGCTTTGTTCAAGTGCTTAAACAGTACATTTCAGACCATTCTGATCACTGAAAACTATACTTTCTATTACATTTTGATCATTCTTAGGTGAAAGTATGCGGTCTAGGTTATACACACAGCGATTGCTGACTTCAGGGGCAGGTACCTGTTCTTAGCCTGTTACCTGGCTTTAGATAAGAGATGAACATTGATGTCTTTGCTGTATGGTGTCAAGGGCATTTTAACCAGCTCCTCTTTGTTTCTGTGGTTTCCCTGGCCCTAACTCTGCTGTTGTTTTGATCGTGTCTCAAAAGTGCATATTCAGGTCCCAAATCTGTACTGTGTTGCAGTATTTTATGTTTCTGGTTTATTATCTATCACTAAATGCCTGTGAATTGGATCATATTTACTATTCCATGCCACTGGGAAGGTTACACTGAAGAAGAATAATTTGAATACTGATTTTAGAAGCCTAATTTTGACTCTTAGTGTCTCAGATCACCTCTTTGAATGTTCTCCCAGTGGATAGTTTTGCATTACATGATGTTTTCTTAAAATGTTTAAGAGGAGTTGTTATAGAAATATTGCAACCTTTTTCCATATCTTCTTCATTTTAAGGGAAATTTCTCTGCAATATTTTCAGAATGATATTTATGTTTATTAATGCTTAAGGACTCATAGGCCAGGGCGCTGGCCTTCCATCAAGTTTGTTGTTTTCAAGATCTAACCCGTTGCTGTGGATAAGCAACTCAGGATTTCAGATTTAATTGTGTTTGTCATGGCGTGCCCTGTGTTAACAGGCAGCTTTTGAAATTTATCAAGTCAGGGATTGAAGTCGATGAAGTTGTGAAGTTTGAGTCAATTCTCTGTCAGCAGTCAGAATTTCAGGAGGAAGCCCATGAGTGCTGATGACTGGGTTGTTTAACAACTGCTTGTGAGGAGTGTTCTTGTAACAAATATCTTTGGGAAACACAGTGTTGGTTGAAGTGCATTTCACTAGAACCAAAGATGAAGAAACGGTTTTGTAGTTGAGAAGTAATGAATCACTGACAATTAATGAATTACTGGAAAATATTTATGTATTGTTGGCATCTGACCTGCAGCCTGACTTGGGCATGCGTTGGGTTTCCATGTGTAACAACACTATAATTATCAGAAAGAGAGCAGAGCATGGTAATAATCCTCATGGGTACTTCCAGTAATAAATATAATTGAGTTCACTGAATAACAGACCTAAATGTGCATTGATTTTTGAAAAGAGAAAGAAATAGCAAAATGATTTCCAATTAAATATTTATTTTATTAGTGCAGGAATTCAGAAGGAATTGTATAAATTTACCACTCTGCTTTGAAGTGTTCTACTGGGGGAAAGTGTAATTTTAAAAATTGCACCATGAGTTAAATTTATATCAACTCAAAACACCAAACTGTTTTAACAAGCTCTATGCTGTATAAATGAATAGATTAAAGCTGTGTTTGTGTCAGAAGCTGAAGGTGCTACCACTGTGGAGTTCTACTCCAGCAGCTTTCACACGTCACATGGCAGCTGGGTAGGATGCATTGCTATCAAATTATTGCAAGGCTATCAAAGAAAGGGACTCTGAGGTGTCTGGTTTGTTTCATCTGATAATTAAATGGTAATTATGCAGTCAGCCATTCTAGTGTAAAAGTTTGTTTAAGGCAATGTTGGAAATTAAGATCTTATATAGAGATAGAGACTTCTTTGGGGGTATGCTGTACTTTTTTGATCACTAAAATTGAGTGAATCAACAAAAAGTGTTCATGGATCGAGAATAAGAAAGACCACTTAAAGAAATAGCAACAAAAAGATGCTAGAAAATTTAATTTAAAAATTCCATCCTTTAAAGCATCTTGTTGTTTAAATGGGAAATTTTTTTTAGCTAAATCAAAAGCCTACTGTGGAGTTCCATACCAAGAAAAGTATATGAAACATCTTTCCTGCATAAATATTGGAGCTAGGAGAGCTAATGTGCAAGGACTGAAAGCCCTCCTCACTGAAAAATACTTTATAATCTTCATACTAAGTGTATGCTGTGTAAAATCTATATATCCGAGAATAGACCCTATTTCCCCTCCTGCAATATGAGAACGTTTCCCTCTGTAGTGAATTCTGTCTCCCAGGTGCAGTATTTTTATTGAATAATTTTGTTAGCCTGTTTTCCATATTTTTTCCTAATACTGACTTTTTATCATCATCATCATCATCATCATCATCATCATCATCTATATATCTATACATAGTCATGGAAGACCAATTAAATATTGGAATGGTTGCACTGTGAGCTTCACTACTGACTTCATAGCATGGGCTTTTCTGGTTCTGATTTTGCAAGTTGAAAACATTTGGAGGAACTTGAAAATCTCACTTATATTTTTGGTAGCTAATATTTTGCCTAAGGGGAACAGCTCTTTCCAACTCATGCAGTGATTATTTCTTATCCTGGAATAGTGCCTTCTGATGTCTTAGCATTTGGAAGTACAAGTGATACTTGATATAAATTATTCAGTGTTCTTGAAATATCATTTATAACATAATACAGTATAGTCTTACTGGTGGCTGCAAGATATACTCGGCCTATGGGCTTATTTTGTGCAGACGTGGACTAAAAGGACTGAAGAGAGCAATGAAACAGCAAATTACATGGGAAGAGGTGCTTCCTTGTAGCAGTTCTTTAGTTTCCTGCTTATTTTATCCTTTGAACATTCACCATTCACTGTTCTTAAAGCAGTGGCCCCTCTCTCAGCTGGGTGGCTGTGTCTGAGCTGAGCTGAGCACATTGCCTTGCAAAGGAGAAGGTTCAAAGCTTCACTGGGAAAAAGAAACTTTCTCAGTGGATCTGTTGAGTTGATCATATGCTTTATTTAGATTTGCAATCAAATGCATTTCATCTCTTTACATGCATTTGCTTGTGAAGGTCTCACAGTACATGCACAGAAAGAGGTGTTTGGGCTCATTTTCTGTGTCTTCAAGGAGTCTTGCAGTAGTTTGATTTCAGGGGTCTGTAGGGGCGGAACTGGTTCTCCAGACACGTCTTCAGCAAATCCCAGAAGTTAGTGACGGTATCTAAAGTTCTTGCCTTTTACAGAGAAATGTTCTGCTTTGAAGAAAGGAACCTCTGTAAATTGTTGGTCAGTGTTTGTGCCATTTCTGAAGTAGATACGAATTAAAGCTTTAAGCAATGGACTTAGATGGCTGATCTAATCAATCTGGCATGAGGAACCTTTCAGCATTTGCTCTTCTAATGCATTTACAAGCCTAAAAATTGGCTGGAGTTGCATAGGCAGCCCTTAGACTTTTGGAATACAATTTAAGGATCACGACCATCAGAGATCTTTTGATAGCTGGGCTTGATACATTTTGCCGATGGGATAGCACTGGGTAGTGCATGTATATTGAATTGCCCTATTATCATTAGTGGACTCTGCAGAGAAACACAAAGTCCACAAATACAAATCATAAATATGTCAATAGAATCATTTAAGTGAGGCTCATTTAACCTTGTTTAATATAGAAGAATCTCTTATAAAGGGTTATGGGATATTTCATTTATGGTTTGGTACTTTGTTTTTCTTGGAAGAGGCTGCTCTTTGGAAGCATAAACACATTTTCTTCTATAAAAAAATATTTAAATTGGACATCATCCTTTGCTAACTCCCAAGTGACAGAGTGTAGCAGACAGTTTTGTAGGGCTTTGCTGGTGTCTGCTTGAACTGCATGCAGTATGGTTAACTGGACTTAGGACACCACACAAACAAAAACCTAGAAGATTTTCTCTCCCTCGCTTCTCTCACCATTCCTATCCCAATTTCTGCATCCTTGTGGTAATCATGAGTGCCCTGGCCTAGCCAAAGTTCACTGTAGGACTTGGTAACACACCCCATCTACTAATGTCTCCTGAAAGCAGAGAATAGAAATGTCTCTCCCTAGCAGAAGAGAAGATGGATTTTGTAGGATACACTGCCTTTCTTCCCTCCTGCAAAGTGTTTTCTTTTGGATCAGGGCTAGTCCCTGTGAGCCATGTAGGTGTGCACCTCATTTGCTCAGATTTGTTGGGGGTATGACACAAAATGGCATTTTGCTGTCTGTGGCTTATCAGAAGCTTCCTTTTAGCTTTTTATTTAGCTGTTTACCCTGATGGTGTTTTAAGTGGTGTATTTTTAATTTGACGCACCTGAGCAATCAATATCATTAAAATGCATTTTACGGAGAAGCCATTGAGTGATTTATTCAGAAGCTGCAGAGAACGGACAGGAGATAATTGTCCCTTGCCTATATAAAACTCACAAATTAAGCACCAAGTCTAATGACAATAAGAAATCCCTGAATTTGCAGTTGTAGCTGTTAATCTTTCTTAATGAATGTAGGGGGTTTTATACCTTAGTTATGCAAAAACTGTTTTTAGATGGGAAGATTCTGAATTATTCATGTTCCAGTCATGCATCAACACATACATGTGTCCCTTGAGAAACCAGTGCTGTGTATTCTACTGTTTGTTGGTTTTGGGTTGTTTTTGTCAATATTTTGTGGGGAGACTGGCAATTAGTAAACCAGTGTAACAGAAAACTGCTCTCATAATGGCAGATATGGAAAAGATAAGTAATTTGACCCACTGGAGAGGATTATGTTTAAAATGTATTTGGATTTTATTTTTTCTATTTATTTTTTACCTCCCTGCTAATTTCATTCTTGTTATCTTTTAAATAAAACCAGCAGTAATAGTATTACAGATCCATTGAAATCCATCTCTGCAGGCTGCGTGTGATGGCCGTTGCTATGCAAAAGTGATGTTGTCTCAAACTGAGAAGATTCCAAAGATTCTTGGTGGTACATTGTACTTAAAAAGCACTTTTCCCAGTGATGACTCCTTCAAAGGTTAGTTTTTTATTTATTAGGGTACGGGCTCTCCCCCAAACATTACAGAGTACTCTATAAATAGAGCACAGAAATACAAATACCTTTAAATAGTTTGCATGCATAATGATTTTCAGCAATCCAAGGATAACCTGGATTTCTGTGTGTATTTGGAGAGCACAGCTGTTCTGACTGGAAATGCTGTCTGCCCTGGAGCTCTCCCTGTATTTTGTGGCCCACCAAGGAATTGTTATTGTGGGACATTCAAAATTATTTAGGGTAATTAGTTAGGCAATAGTGACTTTTGGGTTTCTTCCAGCAATGACACTTCATTTGAATGCTGGTTTCAGGGACAAACTGCTCTGGTAACATGGATTAAATCAAACAGGGATCAAAGTGGTTCACTGATTTATTGATGGCATGTAATTAGCTGGCAATCAGTAAATTGTACATTAAGGATCAATGCCAGCTAATGGGTAAACCACAATATTAGACACTTGCAAAATGTCTGTTTGCAACATTGAACTCCCGAGTACTCTTGTATAACCAACCCTAATCTCCCCAAGGTTATATGTGCTCCCCCATTCCTTCATGACAGAAATAAAGAGTTTTGAGCCTTCCCTGGGCGTGTGCTGGACGTGTTGCCACCCCTCCAGTGGGTGTTCTGTGTGTCCCCTAAGGCACGTCCTCGGCACTCCCTGAGGTCCGTGTGTGTGCTGGGTCCCACCTGTGGTGTTCCTGGTGTTGTCCCATGGCTTGGAGAGCTGGCTCCACAGGGAGCCTGGCAAGGAGGCTGCCCGGCAGCTCCTGGGCACGGGCTGCAGTGCTGCTGGGAGGACTCCAGGTAGTGCCGGGCACGCCTTGGTTTACAGCTGTTCTCCTGCTGTTTCCCTGCTGTTGTTACAAATGCCTATGCTTCTTTGTTTCAAAAGTTTCTTCATTCTTCCCCTCCTTTCATCCTCTTAAGCACAGCCAGTTTCGGGCAGACACTTTGTTTCTGTCTTCTCACCAATCCTGTCGGGATTACTTGAATCTTGACATTTTGCTCTCAGAGACAGGGAGTGCTGAATGTTCACCCCCTTTCAAGTAAGCGTTTCAAAGACAGATGGATGTTTCTTATTCTCTCTGTTATGAATTCATAAAGGCAGGCCAAAACTTACTGAGCTGATTGCGCCCTGCAGGGACTGTTATGTTTTGCATTTTGTATCATTCTCTCTGAAGTCACAGCATCAGGCAGTAGCAGAGAGCCCAGAGATCAGACTGCCAACTCCTGGCCCAAGTGCTAGAGACATCTTTGCCCTGGAATTCCTACCTACTCCAGCCTGCTCAAGTTTTTCTGAAGTTCAAGATAAGTATTTAAGGTATGATGATAATTGGTATTATATCTGTTTCTTATTCGCATTAAAGTCTCCAAGCAGTTTTTTCCTTTCAGAAATAGCTTGAAGTTTAAAAGGCTTCTTGTGGATATCTATATAATGAGGGACCTGCAAAAATCTGATTGTAGAATCAGATTTGGGCTCTGATTCTATGTGTTGAGGAGTAAGAATTACAGCCTTCAGCATTTCTGGAAACCTTGGAAGGTGTAAGCGTTGGCTTAGCTAAAGAGCTGAGTAATTCACTCAGAAAACAGTGAACAGTCTGCAGAGTGGGTTCTTTTTTTTCCTCTGAGCTCTGCCAATGTATGTTATGGAAAAATGGCTAAATGAGGAAACTCATGAAAACATTTCCTCAATTCACACCTCCCACTCAACTGACAGTTCAAAAACTGAGTCAGAAGGCCTAAGAATTGCTCAAAAGTACTGTTGGAATTTGGCAAGGACTTTGGAGCTAGGATTTTATCTCTAATTTGTAGTAAGCTGCCTACTGCTGTCATCAGCTTCCATAAGTTTTGACCAGTAAAAGTCCTTCACTGAAGATTAATAGTTCCAATTCAATTATTTTTTCTCACCTCTTATTCAGATTGTTGATATTGGGAATCCTTTGCGGCTCTGTTTTGGCAGAGGAGTAGCAAACGGCTGTTGTGTTAAATTCAGCTTCCTGTACTCCGTACATATTTTAATAGATTGTGTTTAGCTGCACTGTCCGTGGCCGCAGTTATCTAGAGAATTGAAATACTGCTGGATTGCCCATGTAATGGTAAAACAAAATGTTAGTACTGTGAGCACCAGGAGGCAGTTTCACTTCAGGGTTCAGATGTTTCATAGGCCGATGTCTGTCTAACACACCATTCCCTAGAACCACTGTGGGTTTATGAGGGCCAGGTACTGCTTGACCAGCCTGATCTCCTTCTACAGCCCACTTAGTGCATGAGGGAAAGGCTGGGGATGTCTCTACCTGGACTTTAGTAACTAAAGACACCACTTCCCACAGCATTTTCCTGGAGAGACTGGCTGCTCACGGCAGTGATGGGTGCTCTATTCACTGGGTAAAAACCTGGCTGGATGTCCAGGCCCAGAGAGTGGTGGGGGATGAGTTACATCCAGCTGGGGCCGTCACCAGTGGTGCTTCCCAGGGCCCAGCAGTGGGGCCAGCCCTGTGTAACACCTTTAGTGATGATCTGGACGAGGGCATCGAGGGCACCCTCAGCAAGCTCACAGACAACATCAAGTTGGGCAGGAGCGTGGATCTGCTGGAGGGCAGGAAGGCTCTGCAGAGGGATCTGGAGAGGCTGGATCAAAGGGCTGAGGCCAATTGTATGAGGTTCATATGGTGGTCATGAGAATTAGGTATAGTGGGGGGAAGAAAGGGCACCTTTTTCATACAGCTTTGGTTATTGGTTTTTTTTTTTTTTGGCTCCTTCATTGATAAATCCAAGGTTTGCTGGATTATATTCTTAGAATATCAGACTGGGAGGAAGGGGTGGGATTGAGAAAAATGGTAGTTTCAGAATAAGCAGCAATATTATATATATTATTTATATAAATTTATTTATTTGAATTTTTAAAATTTAGTTACCATTGGACACAAATGGAACTGCCTCAGTGCATGTGCTAGAGCTTGGATTGGAACTGTTTCATGGTTGAAATCTGAGTTTATTTTCAGCCTAGTTGTGTCAGCCATCTCCAGGAGGATTTTAGACTGCAAGTTGTTAAATCGTATAAAGATTTGTGTGTGACTTCTCAATAAGAGTTGAAAAAAGTAAGTTTCTGGGAACTTGGTGTGTACAGAAGTATTTTCAGCAACAAAACTGATACTACACTGTACCAGAGCATTATGAGTTTTGTACTCACGTAGAAATTTTACTCTGGTCTTTTGTGACTGTTGTTTTTAAGTGTAAAATAGAATCTGATCTGTTTGACCATGGTTGTTTTTGTTTGGTTAAGCAGAACTGGCATAATGTAAGTGTAGAATTTAAATTCTAAACTCTCTGTAACTTAGCTTTGGTTTGAGCAACCTCTTACTCTATATTACAGTTGTGTGTCTTGTTTTTGGGAAAGGATTAACTACAATAATACAGTGGCCCTAAATCCATTAGAACGTCCAGTATTTATGGGGAGATTTTATTGAGTCTTTCAAAAAAGCCCTACTTATAAGGTGAGTATTTAATATATTTTAAGGTGAGTATTTAATATATTTTAGAAAGTTACATATTCCAGTAGACTATAGTGGCATATACACCATGACTGGTGTTACTAAGTGCATCTGTTTTCCCCACAAACAGACGTAAATACAAATTATTTTTGTTGTTGACATTAATATTTATGTTTCAGGGTCTGCATATGTAATAGGAATTCTGCTGGAAAATGAAGTCTGTTCCAGGCTGCTTATTATACATATGAAGCTTTGTACCCGTTGTTTTATTCCAGTTATTTTAAAAATAGAAATCAAACAGATTTCTTTTTTCCCTAATATGCATATTGGATCTGATACAAGGACTTTTAGATTGCAGACAACTAAAGAACATAAGACTGGAGTACCTTTTATTTCATTATTTTAACTTCAAAACGTAGGTGCCTTACTTCTTTACAAAAGCATTTCTCAAGGAAATATTGGCAGTGCTGTGAGGTGAACATTTAATCCAGATGTTTCTAAAGTGCTCTAAGAAAGCCATCAGCTCTTGTTGAGCAGTTTGTACATGTTGTTCTTTTCTTTCTGTCAAACTAAAAAAATCTTCTAGTTATCTCAGCAGGAGAATGCTATGTACAAGTGCTAGAGGAAAATAATCTGAGTTTTCTTGAGTTTACTCAATCTATGGTAACTCGAAACATCAGCACATTACACCAGAAATGTAACATAGGAAGTATTTATGAATCTATTATGGGTAAGGATTTTACCTTTCCTTTAAATCACCAAAAGATGAAGATTTTTTTTTTTTATGTATAGCCGTGTACACAATATTTTTTTGTTTGTTTTGTTTTTCTCCAAATTTCCAATGAATACCCAAGGCACCCAAGATCTCCAACTGCATAAACCAATGCCTGACTTTGAATGTCTCTCTTGACTTCAGTGACCCAGGTTCAAGTCCAGTAAGTACTTGGAGGGTAATGAACTTGGGTGATGTCTTTATTAGGGTTTCTGTGGCTCTGGAGTTGCTGGCAGGATGTTTCCAGGCTGCTGAAACTTAAACACTCTTGGCTGTGTCTGCTGCTGTCAAATGTGCTGCAAATTCTTGAGTAAGCAGCAAACAAGGCTGTGGTCTGCAGCTGCCAGTATTGATACATCGTTTCTCTGGATAGTTGGCTGAGGTATCATATTGCTGGTCTCAGTTGCATCAAGCCATGTGCCTGCACATTGCTGCTGAGATTTTGGGTGTGGGAGATCCTGGAACAGACCTGGCACTTCTATGCCTTGGAAATAATGGAGGAGGGTGTGCCAGCCACCAGCTGGAACAGTCAAGAACAGCAGCCAGAGCTCTGTGCCATGTTTTGGTTAGCTGGGAGTAGGTGAAGGAAGAAAACTCTGCTGCTGCTAGGATAAGTCTGACAGCTCTTTCTTCCTGTTTCATCCTTTCTGGCTGCAGATGTCGAATTTGGGTAAGTAAGTAGCAGTTTGGGAGAGAATCACTGGTTATAGGTGCAGTCTCTGGGTGGACATGGAGAAACTCAAAGCCCAGAACTAGACAGTTCTTTTGTCAGTTTAACTGTGTGAGGGAAAGAAGGGAAGTGAAAGAAAGTCTGTAAGAATGAATATTTATAATTGCAAGGATGGAAAAAAAAAGGTTGCTTCAAGCATACACTGTCTGATAGTGCTTGTTTATTACCACATGTCCAGCTCTAATGGAAGCCGTAGTTCAACATTTCTTGTTCAGCCCATTTGACCTGTATATTTACTCATTTTAATACCTTTATTTATGTGGCATTGCAAAAAGCATGTAGGCAGCACGAGTGGGTAGAAAACGCATGCCCTCCAAATCCTGGAAATACTGATAAAATTGTAACCTTGCTGTGCCGGTTTGGCACGAGACACTTGCCCAAATACATCAGAACCCTCAGATTTCAATTCATCAGCCACAGAGTTTTGATCATACGCAAAAGTTAATGTGCACTTTTTAGTGGCAGCAACCATGTTGTATGAAAAGGGATTGTCAAAATACATATTATGTACCAGGACATGAGCTGTTCTGGCAGAATGAATCCTGTTAGCATCATATGAAAATATCCTTAGTATACCCCATGTTAATACTTTTTAGGTCTGGCAGAAAGGGCTGCATGCTTCAAAAGCACCATCATGTAGCATCCTAAGACTGCCATAAATAGCATTTCATAAGTAAGGAAGTGGCAAATATGTCTTGCTTGAATTTCGTGTCAGGATGAAACATTAGAGGTAGAACTGACCGATTAGCTAGTTCTTAGTAGGGAGGTTTATGAGGGAAAATTGCCACCCAAGCAAATGTTTCTGTTTAGGAAGAGACTGCATGGAAAACTAGCTTCATTTAAAAAATGGTGCTTGGTCATTATAAATGCAAAAATCCCTCCTGTGTCTGTCCTTAGCTCTGCTAGCAGAATGAAAAATAAGGAAATTCCCACAGCTAATAAATGACACACAGCTATTAGACATCACACCTATTTTTTTTGTGCCTGTTTACAAATCTGTCAGAGTTGCTTAAACACGCTTTTTAGTGAAATAATCGTATTTTAAAATCCTGTCTGGTGTTGGATGAGTTTGAAGTCTGACAGACCTTGGGTGCTCTGTTGCCCAGAGCAGTTAACACAAGTAGGTTGTCACACCTGAAATGTTGTGGTAGAAGGATTCCAGAGCATCTGTGGGGTATTCCCATATTGCTCTCCACATAACATTCCAAGTTTCTTAGAGAAGTCTCAGAATTTCTTTTTTTTTTTTTTCTTTCTTCTGTGTATTTTTTCATATGCTGAAAACCTACTGAGGGTAATTAGCAAATAATCCTCTGAAAGATTATCTAATTAATGGGAAATTGGAGTCTTGCAGCTTGGCTCAAGAGATGAAAGGAACCTGTTGTGTCTGTGTGCACAATGGCCCCATGTTGTTTCCTTAAAGGATTTCAGGGATGTAAAGTGATAGGTTGGGAAGGCTCTAAATCTTTTCATAATTAACCTATAATCCACTAAAATAATGAGAGAAAGTGTTACATATAAGAATTTGGGTAATCTTAGCCAATTTAAAGGAGATATTGAACATGGCTGAAATTGCCAGTTTCTGTGGGAGTTTACAGAATCAGGACTTCTACTTGATACTTATTTATTGGTGATATTCATCAGGATCCTTTCTTTAATGCTTATTATGAATAAATGACTTATTTTTTACTGTCATATTTAAGAGCAGCAAATTTTGCACCATGTCATGTGCCAAAAAATGCTATGATCATAAGCTTGATATTTTCTATCAAAATTAACTTAATCAGAAAAAAATATATTTCAAAATTTTATTAGTTTGCTTAATCAAATCTTTATTTCAGTGATAATAACTGATGTGTTAATATAGATTAAGAGTCCTGGGAGAGTAAACTGAAATCTGCCTCCCCACCAGCAGTTTCAGCCTTGCACGTGCCTTCTTTTGTGACTTGCACATTTGGGATGGGTGCAGGTTTTCAAATGTAAATGAGATAATCCTCATTAGATGGAAATTGGACGTTTCAGTGCAGTTTTAGAATAACCCCTTGGCCTTTTCCTCTCAATCCAAATCACATCATGGCACAGGCAGAGGCCACCACGCTGTTGAAACAGCAGACAAGGGCTGAATCTGATGCAGAGGCACATCCTCTCAGAAGGAGCAAGTGTTGATTGAACACATTTGCTGAACATCCCTTGAGCCCTGCAGCTCTGTTTATAGTACTTGCCTTTGCTCTGGAGGGAACTGATTAACTCTATTTAAATGCTGCAGCAGCCACCAAAAGTGGGCCTGAAAGAAAAAGGAGAAGATGAAATATCTGTCTATCTGCCTATCTACAAAGAAAATGCAGGGAATGATTAAAGAGGAGTCTGACCTTATTTGATGCATTTTCTTATAGGTCTTTACAACATTGCTGTGTATTTGCCAACGAAAGTACCCTGCTCCCCAGTGTCATCTGATTCTGCAATATATGTGTACAAGTAATAAAAAATATAAATAGGTGTCATCAGGCATTAGTAAAAGCTCCATACTCTCTGCGTGGAAAGGAGGGGACAGGGTAGAAAGCTCACAAAAGAGGCTGGTTTCTGTAGTGGGTGGTTTTACATTATAATACCTACGTGGATGTCTTCATAGGCCTTTGCAGTGCAAAACTGATTTTTTTTAAAGGCCTGGCTGTTTTTTTTCTTTTTGCTTACATATTTGTTCTTAAACTGTTTTAATCAAACAGAAAACTACGATGATCTAATTTATTTCTAGGTTTGTCTCAAATACTTTTATGAATGTAACATTAAAAATAATGGAATCACGATTGCAGGTTTACAAGTACATGCTTTGAAACTCAGCTAGAAAGAGATGGGAGTGTTATAATACTGAAAAGCTGTTCAATGTTTATGATTAGTATCCAAAAGGAATTATAAATTAAAATATCCAAAACTGTAAATTGGATCTCTCCACAAAATATTCACTTTAGAATATTGAGACATTTGGGAAAAAAAAAAAAAAAAAGACTTGACATACCTTAAGTTTTTTAGTTGAAATAAGTTATTGTGAAGGTCTTGCTTTCTGATATGCCTGAATTTTTCAGGACTGAAAATTAATTGAAACTGCCCTTGTCTGTGCTCAAGATACAGAAGTCATTACTATGCTGCTTCTCATAAAAAATATTAACATTTTTCTGGTTTGGACTGTTGAAATTCTTCAATGTTCGGTGGATAACGGTATGACTGATCTGTGTAATATTTCTTCCTCTAATAAAACTAAGAGGAATATTGCCCCCGTTCCACAAACAATAGCTACATGAGATATATTCAAGATTTATGTTCATTTATGCAATATTTAAAGTAAGAGCACTTCTCAGGATGGGGACATGTCAGTGTTGTCATGGCAACAGATGAAGAAGTGGTAGGATGGATGAAACAGGGCTCAGCCTTGCCCAAGCTGGGGCCAAACCTCACCTATGGTTTGGAGCCTCTCCCCTCACGAGCTCACCTGTGCTGCTCTCACTCTGCTCGGGCAGCAGATGCTGTGGTAGGTGGGAAAAGGAGAAGCTTGGCCTTGCGGGGTGAGTTTGGGGAAGTTTTTTAAGCCATCACACAATTTCCCTTGTTTTCTCCCATTCGAAGCATTTTCTGCTGGTGACACAAGGCTGGGGCCTGAGAAAGGATCTGCTGGTGATGGGTGCTGACAAGTGTGATGGTTCATGTCTTGGATGGTTTAGGCCAGCTCTACTTCTTCCATTCTGTGTTTCCACAAATGTCACAAGTGCCAAATCTGTCAGCTCAGTTCAGTTTACCTTCCCTCCTCCCAATGCATGTATAATTGTGCCTACACATACATGGAAAACACATGGGAGCATTTGTTTAGCACTTTTCCTGTGCTAAACTGTCCTTTTCTTTAGTTGGAAGATGCATACAAGTGGCTAGTTTGCGTTTGATTTGGTGTGAATTCTGCTTTGTACTTGCTTACACCTCCTCAAATCCTTAGTAACACCTAGGGGCTGAGGGAGTGATTTTGGCCAGTTGTTTTTACTGTGTTTTTCATTCCTTGAGTAGCTTTGGGGATGGTGCTTGTTCTGCAGTAATTCCGAAAGAAACACAAGGGAAAACAAGAATACATAGTTGTGTAAATTTCATGTTCTCATAATGGAGTTATGTGTCACAAGAAACACATTGCACTAAAATCTATTACAGAGAGGACCTGAATTGTTAAAGTAACGTCAAGGTATATCATTAATTGACCAAACTCTTTAGGAAATCACCTCATCTCTGCAGGACTTGCTGTGCAGACACTCCTCTGTCTTTTAATGTTTATAATAATCTGTACAAATCTGTGTAATGACATTATACAGGGTTTCCTTTGATGCTGTTTCTAGATATTTTTATTCAGGCAATATTTCTGTCTGGTTGTAAAATAAAAGGTGAGTTACATATTGTTCTTCAATCTACATTAGGGTTTCTTTAAGGAGGAAAGGATATTTTCATTATCCTTGCTATGATAAACTTTTACATGGATCCTTAAGGAGTTCTTTTGAAGTTTAAGGATGGACCAACACATTACTGATGGGCTTTATTTTGACAGTTATTTTTGCCTATGGATCAGAGCTTTCTCACAGAGTTAATCTTACAAGGAATTGAAAATGTTCTTGGTATGGAACTGAACAAATTTAAAGTGATGCTGAGAGGAAACAGATGCTGTACATCCATTTCAGGTCAGCTGCCAGAAATTTAAAAAAAAAATTAGCACCAGCAGATTTTTTTATTTTTCTGAGAATTTGTCTGAACATCTCAGAGTGTTAAAGACCCAGCCCCTGGCTATTGTCAGATCCAAATTTGCAAATAATCAAAGTGACTGTAAATAATTAACCTTTTCTTCAGGTGTAAAAATCTGAATCTGTGTATTTCTGGGTGCCAATTCAGACTTCTGTCTAAATCTGCCAAACTGGTTGTATCAAGAAACGATAAAGACTGTGTGTTTTAGATAGGTGAAACCTGAATTATAAAGGGAAACCGGATTGGCTCATACAGCCAATTTGAAGGAATGTTAAATGTCTAATTTTACTGAGTATTTATAAAATTGTTTCCATTTGTTTGTGCATATATTCTTCTGGCTGTCTCAATGAACTTTTCTTTCTGAGACTGCTTTCCATGGTACCTGTCATGAAATTAAACATCTGGCCTGTGCTCAGCACTGCAGTTCCCAAATGCCAACACCTGTTTTTACAATTTCTTTCACAGTAGAATTTAAGAATTCATTGATTCCATTTGCATCAGTATAAAGCTGCAGACTTCTAATCCTGAATTTGTTGAAGAACATCGCAGATATGGATCAAATAATCACTCTTTCTTGTTGTTCCATGACATAAAATAATAGCAGAAACAATTGAGAGAATAATTTGTATTAATGTACATGAACAAAAATCATTCACAATTTTATTTAAAGTTCTTGCCATCATATTTACTTAACAAGTCCTGATGAGCACCTTTTACTCCTTTATTGTATTTTCTTTTGAGTAAATGCTTCCTTTGCTGCAAAAGCAATAATTGGTCAAATGTCATTACCTAGTTCTTAAGGAAGTGGCTTATTTTGGACCCTACTTTATCAGTATCACACCCCAACAAGTCATTATCTATTGAGACTTTGATATTGAAAATATTTCCAATTAAATTAGTGCTAATGAAAGCGTTCTTATGAACATGTGAGTCAGTGATTATCAGATCTCTGTGCTCAGATATCCAGTGAGGTTCCAGCTGTGGGCTGGTGCTGTGTCACTGTGAGATGAGATCTGGGCCAGTCCAGCACTGGGAACCAGCCTTGGACAGTGTGGATGCAAGCCCGAGTCATGGGGAGGAGGTATTTGAGCTACCAATGGGCAAAATTAATCTTGTAAATAATTATAGTTGTACAGGAGCAGGTGAACATAGGTACTTCCCTTCTAGTCTGGAAATGAGAAGAATATTAAAAGCCATGCCAGTGAGTGAGTTTGATCATAATTCCCATTTTAAGCCTGTAGATCTGATTGAACAGAAGCACATCTCCAACAGTGAAATCAGGTAGGAATCAGTGCTGGCTTTAACACACAGCTGGCCAGGTAGGGGTCTGTCATTTTGTTCCTGTTATGGCTGATGGCAAAAGCAGATTCCAAAGAAGTCTTTTATACAAAAGAGGGATGCTTTTGCTATGCATTTCTGGGAAGATCATGCATGTGAAAGAAACAAATGAAAAAAAGTAAATAAATGGAATCTTTAGAGTATGATTTAGGCTTTTGATCCTTCTGAATTTTCCTTGTTGTGACTGGGATCCATCAAACCACATTCATGACTTTGATTACATCAGTTTGGAATGTCTGTTGAAAGTGAGCTGCCATTCCAAGAGGTCATTTGTGTACCAGAGTTTTGGGTAACATAGCTGGGAGAGTTGTGCCCCAAGATCCCTCCTGGATAGTTTGTACAGTCTCGTGGCTGATGACTCAAAATACAGTGCAGTACTAAATGCCACAGAAAGTGGGCTTGTAGCGTACCTGGTGACTGATCCTGAACCACAGCTCTTCTTTTTTTTGTCATATATTTATAAAAAATGCCAGAAATTAAATAAGTATTTTCTTTGAAATGACGAGCCTATAGATACATGCATATTATAAAGATTGGTTTCTGTGCCGTGAGGGCTTTCTGACACATGGGAGATTGCAAATACACTTTACAAACATTGGTAGGGTTAACTGTCTGCAGTGTGTATGTTCAGAATGATCCCCTCCTTTCCTGCACAAGGATACATTCTTGCTGCAGAAGAAATTTCAGAATTGTTCCAAAGCCCTTTCAAGACTTTATGTGTGAACTGTGACTAATCTCATGGCTTCCATCTGAAGCAGATGTATCATTCCTACTTCCTACCCCAGAGGAGCCTCAGCTCTAGCTCTGAATTAATTTTTTTCTCTCTGGCGATTCCTTTCAATTGCCTTTTCTTTATTTTATTTTTTGGCAAAATGAAATGGTGTATGGCAGCATATTTTTTAAGAGATAATATGCAAAAGGAAGTAATTAGGATACTTAAGCTGTTAAAAATTCGTATTTGAAGAAAAGATATTATCTTTCAGCATTTCAAACATATGTTTGCAAAATAATGTTTTCACTTGTAAGTATTCTTTTATCCAGCACTATCATTGATCAAGTCATCTCAATAATTTCCATGGAAATTTTTAGACTTCTTTACTACACTCTATTCAAAATGGGAAATTTTAAATTTCAGCAGAGTGTTACAAACACAGACAATTGTATGAAGGTAAGATAATCAAGTAATATAAATAAACAAGCATATCTGAGGAACTTGGTGTAAATTTACACAGTCTGAGACTCTGGGCTCTCACCTCCTATGTATGCAATCAAGTTACCATGAAATAGACAATGAGGTGGATTTAGAGTACTCCGGAACTCACTGTAATTCTCTTTGCACAGGTGACAAAAAGTAACTTGTTTCTTCTGCTTTCCAGAAGTAAGCGACTATGGACGTAATATATCATCTACTTGTTTGAATGTTGCAATAATATTTCCTGATATGCTTGGAGGTAAAGGGACAATATTTGTTAGACTCTTCTATAACAAGACTACAAAGATAACTAACTCATGTGCTTGCACACATTAACTTAATTTACATTCATTTTACACTGCTGATTTTTTTTATTCTTGATTTTTCTCTTTAAGTGGCTGAATGAACTTGCTGCAGTCTCTTTTGTGCTGCTGCAAAGCAGACTTAGCATTGTCTGATGGCCCTGACCACCAGGCAGCTGGAAGAATGAGTAAGAGCAGCCCAGGGAAAACAATACAATAACTTGTAAACTTGAAAGAATGTCTCACCTGTGGGGGAGGCTGTGAGGTCATCCAGAGCAGCGGCTGAGCTAACACAGTCAGAGCTGTCATTGAGTATGAAATACCTGTTCTGGCTTGGAAGGCTTTGCAGAAGGAACATGTTTCTCTCATCAGGCAGCAGGCGAGGGAAACCACGAGTG
This sequence comes from Struthidea cinerea, assembly GCA_013397865.1. NCBI lineage: Eukaryota > Metazoa > Chordata > Aves > Passeriformes > Corcoracidae > Struthidea > Struthidea cinerea. The sequence goes on along the minus strand of VZTI01003048.1, from coordinate 41,513 downwards.
GAATCACGAGTGAATCCACCTGGGGCAGAGGGGCTTGCGTCATTCAGGGACCCAGGCTGGGGCTGCACTGCTGCACCAGGCCAAGGAAGTTTAAAGCCTTGCCTTGCTAAGGAAGGAAAACACCACTCTGGCACAGTGGGAATAGTGAGCAAGGCATCTTTGGTCAATCTGCAGTGCTACAGTAGTGTTACAATTCTCAGGCATCTCAAACCCCACCACTTTGATGAAATTAGTCTCAGGTAAAGGGTCAGGATTGGTGACTACAAATCCAGACCACTGGATTTTTGTAAATATAAGTCCAGCATTCTGGTGTTAGTAATTCTAGTTTTCTGCTTTTTTAAACCAGCAAGTATTCTCAACATGATTTACAAATGAATAAAGAAAACCAGCACAAACCCATCATTACTGATATATGGAGCCAGAGAATGAGTAGATACTGGCTGATCTCTAAAAGGAGAGCAGATGAAGATCTAAGAATGATAAAAGTGCGTGCGCACGTTTGGGTTTTTTGCTTCCAATAATCTGAAAAAATGTTTTAAAAAATATACTGTTGCCAAAAATTTTAAAAACTTTTGCCATGTCATATTGTTGAAGACATTTTAACCCATTTAAAGGTAGATCCATTTTCAGAAGGGCAACTGCAGAAATCTTGAAACTGGATTTTCAGAGACTATGCTTATCATTTCAGAAAAATTAAGACAGGATATTTTAGATGATTCCATGGATTGTTGGTGCTTTGTGTCTTCCACTTAAAAGTCATTTGGATTCCAAGTGAAGTGCATATCAACTCTGCTTTAAACATTCCCAGTATACTGACACATAAAATTTTCATCTTAGTTTTGAAGGCTGCATAACAGGAAAGAAAAGCAAAAAGATCAACAGCAGAAATTCTTTGTATGTTAAAAAAATACGTATGTGCTGCCTGACATAAAAGGTTTTATCCTGGGAATATGTTTGTAAGGCTTTTGAAGAGCTCAGTCCTTGGAGTAGCTGTGCATGGAACAGAAAAACATCATTGATGCGGTTTGAGTTTTATTGACATGATTACACGTGGTAAATGGCAGTGTGCAACTTTGTAATATCCCCCTATCATCACATTTTTTATTATATTTTCTGGACTGTTTTCTGTCCAGATAAATTAAGCTCATCTCATCAGAGACGGTTGCAAGTTTTCTGTTAACTTTGATCAGAATTAGCAGAAGATATGTCAAGCCAATTACTCTCAAATTGGGCAGATGCAGAGCAGTGTGGTATGTCAGTCACTTAGTGGGTTTTCTTTTAGTTTTACAATTCTGCATCCATCAGGGAAGCTCTTCCCAGTCTTTGAATTGCTGGATACGATTCCCTATCGCTGCCTGTTGTCAAGACGGTGCAACTGGAGGAAAACTGCCAACAAGTTTAAAAATGTTTTTGTTAGAGAATGTGCATTACAGGTTTGCAAGATGGTTTATTTAGAATTACTGCATTTAAAAGCTACTAACCACAGAACAAACAGAAATTTGTTAGTAAGGCTCACATTTCATTTTAATTTTTGCTTAATGACTTGGAGCTCACAGCTGACATAATACACTGGGTTTGCTCTCGAGCTGTAGACTAAGCCTGAGTGCAGAGCTATTTTATGTGTGCAGTGTGTCTGTGGCATCTTTGCTGTCAAAGCATCTCCGTGCTACAACACTGAAGGAGGATTGATGACAGGGTTCTTTATTGCAGCCCTTAGCAATAGGTTGTTGAGATTAACACATTGTCTGAGGAAGAGATTTGTCTGAAGGGCCTTCAATTCCTCCCTACAGTTACCTTCAACAGAGAACCAGCAGAGAGTTGCTTCTCTCCCCGGAAGGTTTGTTTATATTTCAGCTTAGAAAGATAAAAGATAGCACAGAGGATTTACTTCTTTTATTTTTCATCCTGACTTTTATTCTATATAGCAGAATTGTTTGTGTTCAGAACTTGACTGTTTAATTAAGTTTGTGCAAGAAGGATGAATTTTCATTGCTTGGTGATTTTTATTAAAGGAGCGTTAATAATCCACTTCAAATTTGAAGATGTCCTGGCATTCCAGCAGCTGTATGACAGGTAGAGCCAGGGTCTGCTATCTTTTAGTTGGTGAGCTGAAATCAATCCATTTCACTTGAGTTACCTGGACTATTTCACTGCTTTGTGCAAATAACATAATCTTCCCTATCAGGGATGGAAGTGTTAGTTAAATGTTACTTTGATCATGTAACATGTAACATGATAAAATATACGGAAACAGGTGATAAAATCTCCCGTTTGGTCTGACTGAATGAACAACGTAACATTTTCAGTCATCTCTTTATTTCCAGTTATCTGACCACAGAAATGAGTTTATAGTGTAATAATCTAAGTGGTAAGCTGCCACAAATTATCTGACAATGCAATAAATGTAAATAAATATTGATAGGACAGTACTGAGATTAAATTATGAATAAACTTGGTGATTCAGGGCGACAATTGTTGTTTTGGCATTTTGTAAGTTTATTAGCAAAATGGACCAGTAAAATTTATTATAATTGTGGTAGCTTTCCCAATTTACCCCCAGGTCCAAAATATCTATTACTTTATGCCAATGTAATTCTTCCAGGCGTGAATTTTGGTGCTTTGTCAAATATGCCACATAAATTCTTGAACATACTGGCCAGTAAAGGGACTGCAAGTCATTTTGTGTTTTTAAAACTGCAGATTCTTCGAGTGTGGGCACAGCTCTGTGAGAGATTTACTAGTTTAAGATGTTACATGGCAGGAATTGAACTCTCACTTGTTAAAACTGAAGATTAAATAGAAGGATTTAATGGGGTATGAAGAGCTGTGAAGTATGTGCAGGTGTCTGTAGCATGATGTGCTGGGTTCCTAACTTCTGAGAACAGGTCCTCAGGCTCCTACATGCAAAAATAGCCTGGAGCAGTCCGATCAGGTGTCCTTTACCACGGCCAGCTGAGGTATCTAAATTTTTTTACATCAAAAAGCAACTTTAAATTGGAATTCTGTTTAGATGTGTATGGAAAACGAGGTTTTAAAATTTCTCCAGTAAGTCACTGAGGTGCCTGGGATGGTGCATTCCTAATCTCCCTTTATAAAAGGAAAAGTCTCTAAGATTGTGCTATATTCTGTCAGCCTGCTTAATTGTACTTGGCAGCTTGTTTTGGCTCTGGAGCTGCTCACTAGCCTTCTAATTAAATAGGGGTGCCCTGATACGTGTCTTGTCTGTGAAATTGATGGGGATGATGAAAATGGCTGTGAAGGCAACTAATTATCTTTCAACAGCCAATGCTTTTCAGTTTGGATCTTCCTTGGTTTTCATATTTCTAAGTTCATTAAAGTGCTCGGAGAACAAACATTTTGTATGAGATGAAAAGTCATGAGTGTGAATATCTTCTGGTCTTGTGCTCACACGCACCTTGTTCCATTCTTGGCACGTTCAGGAGAGGCATGCATAGAGAAATGAATATAAATCTCCAGTTTTGGTTTTGTCAGGTGTGGATGGGCTCCAACCAGGGCAGCAGCCTTAGGTTTCTAAATCCCAAATGTAGAAGTGAAGAGAATTTTTTCTATTTCTGTTTATCCCCCTCAACATCAGCATTGCAAGACAACCACCTGTGAGTTAAGGGAGGAATCACACAAAAATATCAAGGGAAATTCCAAGCAAATATCTTCTTTTACCTCCATAAAAAAAAATGGAACACAGATAGGTGGCTATACTAGAAATGGTTTTTTGAAAAAAGTTTCAGCCTTCCTCTATGCTCTCAAGTACCTGAGTTTGAATGTAATTTTTAATGGCTCTTTTTTATAATTTTTTAGGGTGTATTCATTATTTGGTGTCCAGCTGACAGTTTTGTATGGACTCATTTTCCTCTGTTCCAAATTCAGAACTTTTCAAAGGAAGCTAAAATGAAGGATGCTTAAAATAGTCACCTTTGCATTCATGGCTCCCACTGCATTTGTGGGAAAATAGACGTTTTTCAGCAGGATGAAAATGAGCTTTAAAAACCTATCACCGGAGGTGCACTAGTCACATCAGTTTCAGTAATTATAATTACATTATACTAGTGCAAGTTAAAGGACAATACAAAATTATTTTGAAAATGAATTTTTTTTCAGCACTCGATACACTTCTGAAGAGGTGCTGTATTTCTCTATAGAAGGAAATCTGCTTTAATTTTCAGAAGTCTGTTCAAATACTCTTAGTATAAAAATAGTCTCTCACAACTGTTGAGCTGTGGGAATGCCATAAAGCTCCTACAGATCGTTTCTAATTGGGGTACTGTTTTCCATGGGTAAAGTTTGCAGTTCTAAAAGTTAAGGCAGAGCTTTGAGAATGTGAAATATCATAAAAGGCAGGACATAGCACGACACAGTTTATTTGAATAGATAAGATATTCATGGTGCCTGCTGTCACTCTTTGCAGAATTGCTCCATCCTTTCATATGGAAAAATTATTTTCCCTGTGTCACATCCTGGACCGTGGAAGTACTTGCATCCCATTGTAGAGATAAGAATCCTAGGAAAGGGAAAGTTTAGGGGTTGGCAGTATGGTGTGAGAGACTGTGCCAGCCACCTGGAGCTACCTGCCTTTTCACACTGTTACACTCTCTCTTCAGAGTCCAGTTCTTCTGGATTATTAAATTTACTCTGGATTCTGATCTTCAAATATCTCCTGTGGTCCCTGATCCAGTTCTGTTTGCTTTCCTCTGAAGGAAGAAAACTACTGTAATTGTTCAGTTTGTTTTATTTTTGAGGTAATTGTAAATAGAGTTACGTGCCTGTGATGACCTCAAAACCCATAACTTCCTCCACACACACAGTGAAAGGAAAAGTTAAAATCCATAAAATAAAATAGATTCTAAGTTGTTTGGAAAACCGCTCATGGTAAATAGAAACTTTTGCTATGCATTTCTTCATCCGATGGGCTACTTCAAATTTTACTGAAATTCTAGGGAAAATAAAAGAACTTTGTTCAAAAATTTGTATATTTTCATGGAATTTCAGTGAAATTTCTATTGTCTGGAAGGTTTCTATTTAAGTTGAAAATTCATCTGTGATGTATCGTGGATAGCAGATACAAAGAAAGAGTTCTTACAGTCAATGTGGAAAAGGGAGAATTTAGCCAGTGCCTTGGTGGCCTGGATTTAAATGCTTAAAATGGCTAAAATGTGTTTATTTTCTCTAAATTTAAAGATGGCTGGGAAGAATCGAACTGGAGAAAATTTAAACCATAGGTAGGGTTTTTCTTTCTTATTTAAGAACTATATTTAAGCTACAGGACAGTTGTAATACTTCTAGAAATATAGATACACTTCTAGAATACGATATATGACAAAGTTAACTAAATCCTCTCTTGATCTGCATCCTCTATGTTGCACTTCTCTCAGCTAATTTATGTGGAGCAGAGGTTAGATTGCAGTGTGATTCTGGGTTGTATCTGTCTGTCTGCTGCTCTGAGGATTCTTAATTGTTTTTGTTTTTTTTTTTAACAGCAGCACTGATTTGTTTTAATGCTTTTGATTTCTAAAATACCCCAACTTGCTCGCAGTCAAGTCAATTTTGAAATAGGAGCATAAAAATAAATGAAAATAAGCAAAAATAAATTAAAAAAATACCCTGAGTCTGGAGCTTTGGCTCTTGGACTTCTCTGATACATTTCTTTTATTCTAAATTTGTCAAAGTTCAAGTTGAGCATCTTTTTAAAATGAAACCAGTAGGCTTCTTTACAGGAATGGAGACAAATAACCCTGTCGGGGCAGGGGATGCAGTTCTCACTGGTTATGTTCTTTTAAGTGTGCTGTGCTTCTAAATTAGCAATATTTTTTTCTTACAGGCATGAATACACAGCCAATAGCACAGCCAATGATATTCATGCATTCATTGTTGGTTGTGCTGCAGTTAGCCTGAATCCTTGCGTATAAATTCTATGTTAATACATCTGGGCTTTTGTACAATATCTCTCTTTAATTATCTTTTCGAAAGGATCTCTTCATCTTTCTAATGTGACCACAGGACAGGAACTTACCAGAACCTGAGAATAATGGCAGTGTTTCATTTCTTTGATTAACAATTCAAAACCTTCAATGACTGGTAAAAATGTTTAATCTGTGTCCAAGCTGTTACAGGTTTGAGGACACATTTATAAAACATGAGTTCATTGAATCCCTGTGAAGCTTTCAGAAACCCCTTTAGGACAGATAAGGGTCTTCACCTCATTGTCCTGGCTTATTCTGTTAATTTTGTTTTAAATCTACTGCTCAGACTCCCAAGAACAGTTTTTTTCTTTTGTGCTGAGTACAACATCAATGCTTCTCTTGCCTCCAGTCAGTAAAACAAAAAAATGAAAGAAATTTTGTGTTTGGAGAGTCTCTCAGGTCATTAAATCTAGATAACCCTTGTCTGGATACAGCAAGTTACAAATCTTGGCCAGAGGGCTTTAGAAACAGCTGTTGAATGTGTCTGATATCCCCCAATATTTGTGGTAATTTGTGGCTTTTTTAGCCAAGGCACCACTCCTTCCTTGTCCCTGTTCAGGGTCAAACTGCTTCCTTTGGTTTTGGAATCTGGTTCCAGGCTTGAAATTACAAAGCTTGTGGGTTGTAGGCATAAGCTGCGAAAACCTCCCTGGTAAATGTGCAGTTACAGGCATTTGCAACATTCTAGGCCATTTCAGTTGTTATATTTGGAGTTGGGGCATCAATAATACATAGTTTCATTAAAAAACAATGTGCTTTAATGTCATTGCAGTGAGTTATTTTGGGTGGTTCAAGTGACCCCATTTGAAATACAACAGATGAAACTATGCACCTGTATATTCAGTCGCAGAGAGTTTGCTCCACATATCTAGCTGGTTTTTTATAGACCTAAAAGTTTCATTATTTCTATTCTTAAATGCCAACATATGCATTTAGCATCCCAATAAAGCTCAACTGGAGCTGTAACATATGGGCCCTCACTTAGTTCCGGCCCCCTGGAAAGCCAAAACTAAACAAAAAGACCAAGTCCTCCTTTTCTCTGATAATTGTGTTCTTTTTTTCTTGAGATGATCTTGTTTGAAAACAGAAGGTTGGCACCTGAGAGAGGAAGCACGGGAGTGTGTGAAGCAGTGGGATGCCAGACAGGAGGGATCCTGCTCTCTCCTATGCTTTACAGAGCGCTTGCACATGCTGGAATATTGCTGGAATATTGCTCCTGCATGGGCTCTGAGCAGCCCTGGAAATTGCTGCTAACTCTGCCTGATGGGAGTTGCCTTATTTCTGGCTTTACAAACAGCTTTCCCTAAATAAATGGTTCCTGGTGTTCATCTCTTGCTACGCTGGGAAGGACTGACATACAAAATTGACAGCTCTGGCATAGTTGGCTGACCATTTATTAGTGCTCTACTCACTGAAGGGTGGCAGGGAAAGCTTGTTGTATACAGAAGATATTTCAGCAGCTGTTAAAAGATATCCCAGGCACTTTTTTTTTCTGAAATCAGGAACAGATTTACTGTCAGTGTCTGTGTGTGTCTTCAGTTCAGGGGCTTTATATCAGGCTTCTTTATATCACTGGTGTGCTCAGTTTGCTGTGTACTGTAGAGAAGCTGGGTCACTGTGTTTGTGTACTGTAATGTTTTCATCATTTGAAAAGTTATACCTTGTTTTCTGCAGTAGGATTATTTCACAGTTCAGGATTGGGCAGTCCTGTGAGTTTGCCCAGTCTGGCCATTTGTGGGACATGCCAGTGGAGGCCTGGCTGCTCGTCTGGTGGCCAAAGGGAAGGTGAAAGCAAATCAAACGGAAGTGAATCTGCAGCCTAAGTAAGCTTTAGGTCTGGACTGCTTTGCTGTTCTTTGGTCTTTGCTTCTATTGGTGAGCACCGTGGTATAATGAATAACTGGTTTCAAATGGAAACAGAAAACGTGTAAGGAAAGGGAATTGACATTGCTGCCCAAAGCCCACAAAAATAGGTTTTTAAAAATTCTAAAATTGAAACACTGAAAAATGAATTACTTAATATAGAAAATCCTGAAATCAGCAATAACAACAACAACAATAAGAAGAAGAAGTAATTAAAAAAATTCTGCTAACATGTGAACAAACTGGAAAGAAATGTTTGGATTAAACTCAAAGGAAAATCTTTGCACAAAATCCTGAAACTTTCTTCTTCTATAATAGTAATTGAGGAATGCATTCAACTTATATATGCTGTAGCATGTCACTGAAGTAAAGGAAGTTGTGGAAGTTTGCAGCTGCTAAAGATTTGACCATTGCCAAGAAACAAGCAAAATAATTAACTGCGTAATAGACAAGAAAAGACAATTATACCTGGAAAGTTTTGCTACTACCAAGAGCAAAATTTGTTATCTTACTGACTCTACAAATATTTTTGAGTTACCTTGACGATTTTTTGTGGTTTCTTGGCATGACAGTGATGCCCCAGGCAGTGGCAGAGCTGAAGACTTGGTATCTGTCTCTAGAGCCTCGTTCACTCAGTTCCCAGAGCTGAACTTCCCCAGGGATTGAAGTCTCCTAGGACTCTCCTGCAGTTCATTATGCACAGTGTTGCTCTGACTCCTTTCAGGCAGACGGAAAAATGAACCCTCTTAGGGACTTCTTTACAACTGGTCATAAATTCTAATGAGATGAAGATCCAGGTTTGATGTACATTAAATTTAGGCTTCACTTGGTAGATACATACGTAACAATGCAATGGTGCTGAGCAGAAATACGGGTCTTTACTGTGTTGATGCAATTATAAACTGAGAAAATGAGCCAAAGACTTTGTATAGATAATGTTGGTACAAGTTTGCCAATTACTTTGAGATAGAAATATGGATCTAGAAGGATGGCACTGATGAATAACTCTGGATCTACCCGTGTAGATAAGATATCCAGCAGACTAGTGTCTGAGATGATGAATGTGTTGCAGCCATTTGCAGCTGCTGATTGCAGAAATCTAATGCATGTGCATAAAAATATTTAAATTTTGTTCTACTAGAATTTTGGAGAAGGGAGAAGGCACCTGAGGAAAGGTATGTGTACCTGTTGATCTGGGTCAGTAGCATTTTTAACAAGTATTTACATTATCAGACACATCTGTTCTTTGCCTTCAGTTGTTGTGAGGGATTTTTAGAAAATACTGCTTATTTGTTTTTCTCTGCCTGGAATGGATTTATTTTGAAATATTTATTGTAACATTAGTTTTAGATGTTTTACCAACACTAGGCAATGAAAACAGACTGTATGTCAGTCTCACTTCTGATTCAGCAGAACTTGCAGTTCCTCTTGCTCGTGACTGTACAACCTGCAAGATCTGCATGGTGATATATAGAGACATAAACCCACCACTTTCAGCAGTGTTCAAATTGCCTGACTGATTTCTGCCAAGCGCAGGTCATGTGCTTTTGAAGCCTTGGTATTTTATGTGCTGACATCCAAGCGTGTCTTTCAGAAAGACTAATTTCAAAGCAAACAGGATGGAGTGATTGTCCCATCTAGAGGAGCTGCCTAAAAATAATTTTTCCCTGTCTGAGTAGGTAAGAGGGGATTTTTATTACAGGTGGAGGGGCAGTTTTTATGTGCCATCTCTCATTTGTAGTCAGACTCATCCCAAAAATTTTTGTTTGAGAGACCTGGAGTCAGAGTTAACTTTCTGTCCTATTTCTTGTCTCCTACCTTTGTGCAAAAAGGTGCCAGGGTGCCCTCCCAGCTCATGGAAGGAAATGAGAGGTCCAGGGTAACTGCAGGGTCCTCACCCTGGAACAAATTTGAGCTGGATTCAACCTGCTGGCACAGACTAGATGTCTGGAAAGTTAAACTGGAACAATTTTGTAGAGTTAGGGCCCTAGTTATATGATTATTTTCTGAGGCACATGAAATGAATAAAACCCTCATTTTGTTGAGGGTGGAATGTGTGGGAAACAGGCTATTTTTAAAATCTGGAATCACTTTGAAAGGGGTGAAGGAATTCTAGCAAAACTTGACCTATAGGCCAGCAGATTTCACAAATGGATATTGCTGTGCAGGTGGAGACAGCGGTGGATTTGTTGCTCACTGTGCTGGCTCTATTTTTAGCTTCTGTCTGCTTGCAGGTTCTGTTTACAAATGTCAGGAAAATGCATTAGGATTATATGCTTCATTGTAGAGGTAATAAAATGTTGTCCAATTTAGCCAATAAACCAGCTAAACGCAGGCTCCTATTGTCATGGCAATGTGGCCTCACAGAGGTTTTAAGCTGCCTGCTCTGTTCTTTCCTCCTTACTTGTTTCTCACTGCTGTTCTGGCTCAATATGCAGATTAGGAATCTCTGGGAGTTTTTTATTCCCATCTGGGAGTAGCTGGAAATGCACTTTGAGAAGACGGAAGGTGAGGGATCAGCAAAAGCTCGGTGGCCCATCCCTGCAGTGCCCTACATCGCTCCTGGAGCCCAGCAGTGATACTGGAGGCATAAGGACCACTGATTATTCCTTTGCCCAGGGCTCTCAAATGCTTGGCTGCTAAGAAATGCTTCCCTAAGAGTCCTTTCAGCTTCAGTGTCTGGAGTGGGAGCCAGCTATTGTTAGTGAATATGGTTGCTCTGTTGTAACCTGTATTTGCTGATACCCCATAATCCAGTATTAGGGCTGCTTTCACTGCCACAGAGCCTGGATCCATGGACAAACATCCTGTTGAAGCTGGGATGACTTACTGGGGTGCTTTATGACTGTACTTGCCAGCTAGAAGTATTAATGTGCTTAAGTCAGGGCTGAAGGTGCTTTAACATTGTTATTTGACTCGGAAAGAAAAAGAAAAAGAAATGGGTTGCTTATTCCATTAGCAAACCAGTATGTCAATAAGTAACATAAAAATACATCTTTGCAGTGCATAAAAGGTCTTTATTACTTTTATTGTGGCCTTCTACCACTACAAGGTAGTGTTGTAGGGTGCCAGTCCTAGTCATATTCACTAATTAGCAAAAAGGCTTGAGCAGACTTACGACACTGTTAGTTAATACTTGTTTTTCATTACTGTTTTAGATAGCTCAGGACAGCCAGATTGTGTGTTACTGCTGTGATAGAATACATAAAATAAAAATAGTTCTCATGCTAAATTCCCCGTGCTTTAAATACACCAAATATGTCCCCTCAAGCATCCTTAAGGTGTGGCTATCTGTATGCAGTTCATCATCCAGAGAAATTACATATTCATTTTTAAAGGAACCGTACAGTTAGTTTGTTTTAAGTCTGGATCTGGGTTGGGAAAGAAACTGGCAATTTAGTAAAAACTGAGGAGCTAATTCCACTAGAGGGGTAAGCTGGAAATAGAAGTAGGAGTAAAAGTGTTACTTTGAGCTGCATCATATGAAAGCAGCAATGACAGGAACATTGCAAGTTTGTGTGTACCTGTGAATGCCCATATTTTTTTTTGCAACTTCTGCAGATTTTGAAATGATATGTCTCTAAGGAGGCAGACAATGAAAATTTTATAGGCAATATATTATTATGCAGTGAAGTGTTGAAATTTGCAGATCACTGGCAAGTCCGACCAAGAAATACAGCTTCTTTTTTTTATCTAGAGAATGGAATGTGGGAAATTATGGTTTAAAAATGACAGGAAGATATAAATCTACACTGTTTCAATACTCTTCAACTTTGAGAAATCTGGAGTTTGGAGAGGAGCCTTGGCGACTTTTCTTTGTGTATTGGCCAACTGTGATGATAAAATCCAAATATTTGCGACATCTGGCTTGCTCGTGACCACACCTAGATGTTAGATCCAAAACAAAAGGGTTATTTTTTCCGAGAATTTAGTTTCTGTTTATCCAGATAAGTGCCACAGAACTGCAGCTTGCTGTTACTGAACAGTCAAATCATAGTGTCTCTGTACTGCCAAGCTGCTCTAAGAAACACTGAGAATTAGATATTGTGTTCATCAGCCTAAGATTGACAAAGTCATTGATGAGTCTGTTTTGTTTGCTTTATTTGGGTTTTTTTCTGCAAAAATGTGTCCTTCTTATTGAGTTAGCTGATATCAGTCCATAAAAGAGTGGTCAAATCAATCCTCTTAGGCTTTATTTCAAGCCCTCTTAATACTGGAGTTCTGTGGGTTTATTCAGGGAGCACAGGTTCAGATGGTCCTTCTGCAAAACACAGCAAGAAGGGTGGAGCTGCTCAGTGCCTGAGAGCTTGGCTGGGGTTGCTGTGAGCCTGGGAGCTGCAGTTTGATGAAGTCCCGTCTCCAGGGCACTCCTCTTCCATGGCTGCCTGCTTCTTCCCTGGTATTCCTCTGGGCTACTGAAGTATTTGTTCTGGCACAGGCTTTCCTAGAATTGGAAACTGAGGTGATGAAATTAGGATGTGAGGAGTAAAATTATTAAATTGGTGGTTTTTTCTAGGTATTAGCCCATTTTTAGTCTTGTTTAGTTTTTAGAAGGTACTATGTGGTCAAAACCAGAGCTGGTCAAAACTCTTCCTATTGATATTTTTCCATGGGAGCCACTGAAATTATGGGATCTGAAGCATTTCTTGGGACTGTATGAGTTACCCTTGGGCTTTTTGTCAAAAAGATGGCACTCAGGAAGTCTCAATGGGCCTGTGTAATTTTCTGTCATCCAGTTCAGGTGGCCTGAAACTCCAGGCTGGACCCAAGAGCACTTTGAGATGTGTCGAGTTTTCCGAGAGTTTGATATTGTGGTTTCAAAATGTTTTTGCTCAAATCTTCATCTAAAACACAGCTTGTTTCATAAACAGACTTTGTGAATGCTGCTTGATCTCCCCCATTAGAGTTTTGGAAGAAATCTCTGGAGTGGCCTAACCATTTCCTGCAGCACAAGGTCTTTATGTAGACATTTTTTAAGTGTGGGTCAGGTTGTTCTAGTGGGAATTGGGTTAAAGTAAATCCATGTGTTAAAACTGGTTTTGTAGCTCTTGAACAAGAGAACAAAAAAATGCAAAGAAAATTTGAAGTGATTCTAAATAATATTTTCTTTCCTTCAGCTGTCTCCGTAATGAGATACAGTGCATCATCCTTTGGATTTGCTGTAAGTAGAGATACTACTGAAATATTCTCTACCATTTTTTTCTTTTCCATGGGCTTTTTCTGAACATGAAATACTGTGTTTTTTCTTATGGTAAATTCATGGAAAGTTGTGAGAAGTCAATAATGGATTAGAAAAAATATTATTAAAGTCAAGCATTGGAAAGGATGGCAAAGATACTATAATTATACTTTTTCAGTTTCTGCCCATTAAGTCCTAACCTGGAGTTAATATCCATGCTTATGCCTCATTGTTGATAGATATTACCCACCAGATATTGTTTTCTTGTACAAAATTTCTCAATTAAAAATCAGTTTTGTTGTTGAACTCGAGCCAAATTCTGAAATTCCTTTCTGAACGTTGCAGGACCCTCTTCCCATTGGAGTTGATGGTAAAGCTGCTATTGACTTTGGAATGACAGCTTTCCTCTCTAGTCCTTGCCATGACTTTCTGGATTAGTGGCAGAGCAAAAAATTCCCAGTGACAAGCAATGACTCATATCAAATAATTTATCTTTAGCTTTCAAATTTGAAGGTTAGATTGACTCTGTAGGAATTTTGACGCAAGAGTGGAAGTTCTTACAGTGGGACAAGCCTGGTTCAGTGTTCCTGACACCATGTCTGCATTAATTGGGAATACAAACATGGCAATTTTGCTGATGATACAGAATAACACATTCATGTAGGATGAAATCTGGATGGGATTTTGGAGAAGTTAGTATTTTCTTGGTTGGAAACAAAAGCTATTTCAGGAAATTAGTGATTGCAGGAAAAAGGAATGCTTGACAGGCATTTTTCTACACTTACTTCTTGACAGTCTTTGCATTGGAATCATGTTAGTATTTTAATTCTTGGAGTGCTACAGTGGCAGATTGTGATGTTTGTTTTTTCTTAACTTCTTCACAGGTGATAGATTAAAAATTCCAAATTTTTTAATCCCTTGATTGACTTTCTGAGCTCTGAAGTGTATCATTGTTCAATAAAACATGGCAAAAATGTGAAGATCAATTCAATAAACGCAAATCCTTCTTTCATTAAAGTGATTTGTTTGAAGCTGCTTTGTGCCTGTGCAGCAGGATGGTAAATGCATGGCTCTTAGTGCAGGGCACACTTAATGGCCCACACAACAATTGACTCTGTATCTCTTTCAGTTTGATGCCACCCTGGATGTTTTGTCATCAGCGATAGTTTTGTGGCGCTACAGCAACGCAGCCGCTGTGCACTCTGCGCACAGGGAGTACATGTGAGTACACCTAATTACTCCTGCCTGTGGTAGGGGCCTGCAGAGCTTTTGTTGTCAAGCTGTGAGGCTACAGATTCCAAAGCTCTGACAAAAACCATTTTGTTGTGTCAGCAAGTATTCTTTCCTTCTGCCAGCTTACTGCTTGCTCCCAAACACGCAGCCTCTCCTTAGGCAAACCTCCCCGTGATTGTGACTTTCAGTTTCTTTTTAGCCAACATAGCAATGGTTAGGCCTTTGCAATTTGTTTTCCCTTGCAGCACCTCTATCAAGTGAACTGCATTTGCAACCTGGAATAGATTTGTAAATCTTTCATTTTGCATCTTACTGCATTATTCTTACCAGAGTATGGGTTTTGAAATTAATGCTTGTATTATATTTGTCCTTCCCTTAGCAAATTTGAACATGTATAACTTTAACTTTTTCTTTTATAGTAAGAGTATAGCAGTGCTTGCATGTCTTCTTTATGCTTACTTTGCAAGCAATTTCTTTTTTCGTATTTAATGCTTGCTGTATACATCCTATGGGGAAAAAAAAAGTCTTTACATATGCAGTGCAGTATTGATCACAGTGGGAATTGTGTTCTGCATCATTGTGCAGCATTTCTATGGGTGATTCATGTGGTAGCTGAGAAGATCAGGTGGACATTGACTCAAGAATTTTTCAGACTAGTGCATAAAGAAGATTTTAACCTCCTACACAAATTTTGGGTGCATCTAGGTGGAGATTTGCAGTACATTTGCATGTTTTCAGTTCTTCTCTGTCCTGCTGGCCACTGCTGGCAGCATCCCATCTGGCTGGAAAATAGTTCAACTGTCCTCCGGTGTTGATTTTTTGACGGGATACCCTTCCCTCTCGGACCAGGGTAGAAGAGAGCAGAGGAGGCTTCTGTTCTGCAAAGTTCTTTATTTCATAGTCTCACAGTTTCTTGAAGGCAGAGTTCGAAGGGGGTTACATGATAAAGCCAAGCAGTAACAACAGCAGCAGCAAAACAGCAGGCAGCATACAACATCTTTTTCTAATTTCCCATAATTCTTTATTATTCTCTCTCGCTTTCTTAATTTTTTCTCACAGAAGTGTGGATTATATTTGTTAATTAACCAATGAAATCAATACAAGATTCTAGTTTTTCTTTTCTTAACCTATCCTGGTCTAATTCTAACAGCCGTAAGCATTACATAGGTATTACACAGATTTGCGTGTCCAGTTTCTATCAGCTCTCATTGTTTATGTGAACATTATATCTAAAAAATGTGAACAGTATAGTTCTATCTATATTTTGTCTGAAAGAAAGAATTCTGTGAAAAGGCAACACTGCTGCAGAAAGAACTGTGTTTAAGGTCTCTTTGCTGCAGCTTTTTAATGTTTAAGGCACTTAGCATGTATTTCTACTGAAAGCTAAAAATCTACATTTCTATTTTACTTTGGTATGACTTCATGTATCTCAGCTTGTCCAAAGGTTTTAATTCAACTCTTGTGCTTTGGCTTTCATCTGGGCCTAAGTCCAGAGAAGCCTTCATTCCAACACTCCGGAATGGACTGCAATTTTACAATGAAGCGGGATAAGGCAGGTTTTGTGCTGAAACACCTCTAATGATGTCCCTTTGATAAAGGACAGCTTGATGAAACTCAACATTGCATAACTGGTAGGATAAAAAAAACCCAACAGAAGGCCAACGACAAAAAGCCACACTGGAGGGTCTCAATCTTGTCTTCACAATCTATTTCTAAAAGCTAAGAAAAAGTAAGCAGTATTTTTACATGCATTCACTCAGGCTCATGCAACAGCTTGCGAGGGCTGTGAGTTCCTTTCTGGCAGGGCTCCATACAGAACAGTTTGGAATAAAAGGCCATAAAAGACTGATGTGGCATTGATTCATAAAAATGAATTCAGAAATATGTGATTAAAATTAGTCTTCATGCACAGATTTGGAGATTTTAACAGACATTTCTTTAGTATCTTGCTTTTGTGGGTGTCCACAGAGATTCCTGTCAACATTCAATTAACATATTCTTGAAATCTCCTTCTGTTGGGCTTTTTCAAGTGAACCCTGTAAAGTATTTAAAAGAGAAAATAAATCCCAATACAAAAGAAGAATCAACATATCCCTGTGGTTAAGCCAGTAAAGTGAACAGGCAAAGTAGTAAACATATTTTCCTGGTTTTTATGCTCATTTTTAGTTTGCTTTCATATAATCCCTCTGCTTTACATAAGGCTAAATTAAGTCAGTGAATTACTTGCCATGGCCATTAGTTGAAGACAGCTAAGGTTACACGATGAGTTCAGTATCAAGTGAAAGAGTTTTCCCATATGCTGGGAATATGAATCACTGGATAGTCAGCCTGGTTATCCCTCTGTTTCCAGAGCTGACAGGAGAATCACCCCAGTACTGACAGCAAAGACATGGTGAGATGGTTGTGCTGCTTAAGGCAATTCCTACTGTGTCAGATTTTTGAGGGAGGCACATTTCTAATTTCCTGTTGTGTGTAATCAATCTCTTGCTTGAAAGACTGCATGCAATTATTTTTCCTCCTCAACGCTGGGAAAATGTTGCAATGACACCTGCTGGCTGCTTGCTCAGCTTATGAATAATCTTTGTATCATATCTGCCTATAACTGCATCTGGTCTGTCACCAATCCCTGTTTTCTGTGTGCCGGTGCCTCCTCCCTCAGACTCCTGGGCAGTCCGGTGCAGATTTGTGTGGGTGCTTAGGTTGTGCTGTGTGTTATTCTCGTTTCTGTGTGCCTGGCCATATTCTGCCTTAGTGCAGGGGCCTGTTTACCAGAATAAGGTGTGCCAGATGGCTTCTGTTTAGTTCTTTATTTATAGGTCTGTCTTTTATTGATTTAAATATTACATTTGTCTGTGTATCCTAACATATCTGAAAAAATCCTTAGCTCCTTGGCAAAAACCAAGTGGAATTGCCAATTAATTATGTTTTGCAAATTTGTAAAATTTTCCTGTTTCATAAACTTGACAGCAAGAATTTGGTCCAAAGTCTGTTAAAATCAGCGTAAAGCCTCTCATGGAAAGGCAGTGTTAGATTCAGTCCTAACTCTTGGACGTCATTGAGAGAGAACCTAAAGATAGACTGAAAAACACACCCCCAGGAAAAGGCACAGAGAATACAGCCTGACTCATGATGTGCTATGAATTAAATACTGAGAATAAAATGCTAAGATGTAAAAGAAATGCGTAGTCTTACTTAAGATGTAGCCATATGGCAGTTGGAGCTGCAGCATTTTATGGGCTGGCACTCCTAAGAGTACAGAAGTGCTTGCTGTGCCAAGTTCTGCTAAGAGGAACCAATGCATTCCCATTTGACTTCAGGGGAATTGGAGTGCTGAAACCATCATGCAAATGTGTCCTGCTGAGTTTAACTCCATTTAATGCCTTTCATTTTTATTAGATCATTTGATTTCTCTTGTTTTCTGCGGTGAGATGAGAAGGTACTTTTCCAGTGTTCATCCCTTCAGTTCATTCCTTCCCTCCAGGGTGTCACCCACAACACACAGCTCAGAAGAGGCTGAACCCCTGGCAGTGGCACCAGTCCTGTAACCATTTGTTGATTCTCCAGACTCAGCCATTTCAAATCTCTTTGCTTTGACTGGGAGGACTGATGAAAAATCTGCTTGTGCTCCAGAGTCCTTTACTGCCACTTCTAGGGCTCTGTCACCCTTCCTGATGCTGCTCAGGCTGCTCCTGGCTGTATCATTGGTGCCCACATGAAATAAAAGCCGTGGCTAAACCATTCACCAAGATCAGGAATTAAACTACTGCAAGATTGTAGGCCCTGAGATACTGCTTAACTCTGGCTCATTAATGAAAGAGTATGTGGGAGTGGGATGAATATTTGATGTTTTTTAGAAGAGTCCTTGAAAGAATTGTAGGTCTTGAGGCAACACAAGAGTTGGGAAGGACTACAGATATGTGGGAAGAGAGTCAGAGTACATGCATAGTTCATGAGTACTCGATTTGCTCAGTCTGATCTGCTAGGATGTAAATTAACATGCAGGAAATGTAAAGGTCCTGAACAAGTCATCAAAAAAGCAATGATCAAGGAATTAAGGAAATACAAGAGTGCTGAAATAACTGGAGCAGTAATTTTGAATCTCCACTAAAGATGAAAACTTAAAACTGAAATAAAATTTTTGCAATACCTCATTTTTCTTCCTAAGAGGAGAAACTGAGAGGACAAAACATACTCTGATGTAGCTGATAAACCTGAGACTGTTAAACATAGCGGGCCCACTGCCTGTGTGCTTTAGGCCAGGTGCAGCCTGGTGGTGAGAGTTTTGTGCAGTGCTGTGCTGCAGAAGGGCTGGGGGTGGCAGACACCCCTGCAGGTCATCAGTCCAACCCCCTGCTCAAAGCACAGCCCAGTAGAGCAGATTGGCAGGGCTGAACCCAATCTTCTGTGCTGTGATTTGAACATTGGCTGAGGCGTTCAAGACGCAAAAAGAAATGTCAATGATCCTCCTGGCTGCTCTCCATAACCAGTTTACAAATATCTTGAATATTCTGCCCTTTAGTAAATCTTTAGCAACTTAGTAGCTTGTTGGGTTGGGGAAGCATATCTAAATCTGTTGAAGGAAGAAATTTATTGAAACTGGTTTGGCAGCAGTGGTGTTTCACATGCTTAAATAAACTCAGTAAATAGCTGTAGTAGTAATTTCTTAATAGAAGACTGGAAAAATGTCTCATGAGATGTTGAACTTTTCACTGACTATACAGCCAAGGGGCAGCTCTTAGCTTCTATCAAATTCAGGAATGAAAGACTTGGGTTGGAGTGCCAGAGCTCTGTCTGAGGAGAAAGTGAGACATACCACCCAAAAAGAAAGGATTGGAAAAACAGAATAACAAACTACATTTACACAGCCTGTGGGAAAGCGTTAGAAAAACAGAGCTTTTTCAGTACAGTTGGTTGGAAAGATCTTTCCATTCTGTACAATGCAGTACAGGACTGAGCAATTGCCCATGCCCGTGGGATCCATTACTTCTGGGATTTTTTGGCTACTGGGTTTTTTATTGCCAAAACTAACTCTGTACAGCATATTTAAAGCAGTGATTCTTGACAGTTGCAGCTGGTGTTTGTTATATATTATTTTGTTGATGGTATCAAGTTAAATTCTGTGTTTCCCCGGAACCAGTCTGTCAACATCTTTCTTAACCCAGTGCCAGAGTGAATAGGAAACCTGACTCATAATGAACATTCTGGATTATGGCAAGAGCAGAAAACACACATTTCTTACATTTCTTTCACTGTTTTGGTGTTGTGGTTTCATTTGTTTGTTTGTTTGGGTTTTTTGATTCCGTATTTCAGACCCTGACTCTTCATTCCTTAATTATGTAATAAGAAAATTAAATTGTATCATGGACTAATAATTTTAAAATTTTGTGGTGCTCTATGTTGCCATGACATAATACATAATGGATGCAGATATGTCCTTTTTTTCATATATTGGTGAAGCTGTTGTCTGAAACATGGTGAGTAATATTAAATTTTCAGAAATTTGATAGAGCCTACAATATGGCAGACACGGGTGCAGATATTTGTCATGCCTTTACCTGCTTCTGAGAAAGCTTTTTGCCAGAAGAAAATAGTAATTTTGCAATTAGACATTACCTAAATGCTTTGCTACATGTTTGTAACTTAATTTTCATCTCCACACCTGAGCTGTGGCTGTGGATTTGGTACCTTCAGGATGCTGAACCCATTGGCCACGTGAGGAATGCCTGTCCTGGGGATTTGCTTCCTAACAGGCTCCTAAATTATGGGGAGGACAAACCGGTGTTCTCACCTGTTTCGACATTCTGATGAACACAACTGTAAGAGCTTAATCCAAGAATTTCTAGTTTAGCTTCAGTTAAATCTCTAAGAAAGATATTTAAGTGCTCCTCATCAGACATGACATGAGAAATCACATCAAAAAATGTGGTGGCAGGTGAGACCCTTAGACAGAGGGAGCCTCTCCTTCCAAAGTAATTGTAACCCTTTTTTCTCTCTTGCTTCTGTTCAGGTGACACCACTTGGGAATATTAACCCTGGCATTTGGTCATGGGGAGCTTTGCCGAAGTTATACTGAATATATGTGCATTACAATGAGGCAGATGGGGAATGTGGGGATTGTGACGTATCTCACTTTTGCACTCAAAGCTTGAAAGAGTTAGAAGCCACTTTTTACAACTGTCATGCTGCAAAGTTAGGTCTGGCTCTTGTCTCTTGCCCTGATTCAAAAAGAAAGCATATTGATCTATATGGTTTCCGGGCATATTCTCTCTTGATTTACAGAATTAAATATAACCACCCAAATTTTCAGTATTTCTATTGTATTTAAATTTTCTTGTGGGGATTGGCTTTGCTGTACTGGTTAACCCAGCTAAATGAGCACTGTCTATTTAGGCAGTGTTGAATGAAAATAATCCTCTGGGTTCAGACCCAACATATCAGTCACATTGAAAAAACTGAGGATAATTTTATCTGTACCATACATACGAAAGAGACTCGAAGCACAGATGGCAAAATCCACACCTACCCACAGTTCAGGGCAAACCTCTGTGGCTGGAGGCAAAGCTCTTTTGTGATGAGTGAATGGAATACCTAAGTGATCTGGGAAAATGTCAAATGCATTGAGCTGCAAACAGCAAACAGCTCAGAACCTACCTGTGCAGCTCACGTGTGTTTCTCATCTACCAGGAGTTCAGCCTCACACCACATTTGCATGTCTCTCCCACAGAATGAGGCACAGTGAAGGGTTTTCAAAGGGAGAGCTCACCTGTGCTTGGATATCTGATTTATAGGAGGAGAAGTGTAGTTTCTTCTTAACCACACCAAAAATTTCTAAACCATTCTTTCTTCTGAAATATTTGGCCAAAATTCTACATCCAGGTACAGTGCTAGATTCAAATTTCAGAGGTGCTTCATTAGGCTGACTTAATAAACATTATAATTTCTCCAGAAATTCACTATCCCACATTCAAACAAAAGTAAATCAATCATAAACTTTGCTCTTGCCCAGGCAGAAATGCATGTATGCCTACGGTTATGCGTGCACACATGAAAAATCATTGCACATACAAGTTATATTAAATATGAAATAGAAAATGTATATATTTATATATTCTAAAATCTGTTTCAAAAACTGTGGCATCTGTAGACTTGGCAGTGATTTTACTGGAACTAGATCTGAAATCTATGAATGCCTTTCCTTTTACTTGACTGGTAGTTGATTAAGCAGTATTTGTGTGTATTGCCTAGGATTTACACATAGGCCTATGTATATAAAATCAGGGCTATGATGTTTTCTGTGCTGGAATTTGAGGATCACCATAAAAAATAATATTGTAGAAGTTCTCAAAAGGCTTTAATTTTCAGGTTCAGAGGAATGGCAGAGTCTCTGATCATCTGCTGCAAGTGGAGGAGCAGTGCTGAAGCCAGGAGGGTGGTTGTAAGGCAGGTGTATTCCAAGTGCAGCTGCACAGTCTGTGCAGACCTAGGGACTAGAAAATAGGTCACGAGAGTTTTCAAACTCCCCCCAGTTGTAGAAATGTCTGTTAGCTTTTTCTGGCAGATATTCTGTACCTGGAGTATCAAATTATTTATGGAACTGTTGGCCCAGTTCAGCTGCATGATGTTAAAGCATGTAAATGCCCTGTTCTGCAGCAACTAGTTGAAATCCTAAGGGATAATAAAAGTTTTAGAAGGCCTATAACGCTTTCAGCATGAAATGGTTCTGTAGCAGAGCTGATCTGCGTCTCAGACATAAGGAGCATTTCCCCTCCATGTCTTTTAAGAAGTTAGACCACGTGATATCACAGCACACTTTTCTAACATAATAATTGAAAAATTGACTTTCAATGGTCATTTGGACTATTACTTGAATTCTCTTTATTGCGTAACCCAGTTTGGGCTTATGTTTTTTTATGGTGAGGAAAAAGGAGTAGCTGTAATGATGCGGATCTGGATCCTGGCAGTTGGGGGTGGATTATGGAACATGTGTGATGAACAGCAAACCCACTTCGTTCCTTTTAAAGTGCATCTTAAATTGACTCTATCCCTCCTCACCCAGCACCAGGCAGGTGTAAATACTCTGAACAGCTGTGATTCTGTACAGTTTGGTGTCCAAAACCCCTTCAGGAACTATACCTGATAACAGATAAGCTACACCAATAGCTAATATAACTGCCTAATTGGACACAAGGAAGCTTTAGATTAGCAGCAGAGCATGACAAATAAGCAGGAATATCAAGCCTGAGGCTGATGTTGCATCTTTTGCCCGTGTATCACCATAATATGTCACAGTGGCTAGTTCTTCTTAGAGAAAGTCCTTTAATGAGTTTAAGAGGCAGTTTTTACAGTCTTCAGAGTGTTGGATGTCGCCCTCGTGAAAAGCGTGACTACAGTGGTCTCGGCAATGCTGCAGAACAGCAACAAATGTTAGTGAACAGCTGCACTGTAATTTTGATGCCTCTGTTTAAAGTAAAGAGCAGCAGACCTGTGGCACAGTATGCTGTGTACTGGACAGGCCCTTCCTGCCGCAGAGGTACAGTACCCAAAATAGAGAGGAGGCTGCCACCTGCCCCTGCTGTGTCTGGGCTGCGTGCAGGGGTGGTGTTCCTGTGCTGGCAGACGTCCCGAGCACAGCTGCTTAGGGCTTCCCTCTGCTTCTTTGCACACCTTTCTTTCATGGCAGGAGTGTTCCTTGCTCAATTCCTCCTATTCCTCACTTGTGTGATGGCAGATTAGGGTGTGTGGATAGCAAACAGAGGCTGCTGTGGAGCTGCGAGGAGGAGAAGAGCTGTGGGTTTTGGAAGAACATGGATTGCAGTTGAGACGAAGGGAAGAGGAAGCAGAGGCCCACACCTGTAACATCCCCAGCCACCCCTTGGCACCCCAAACGACTGAAAACCAGAGCAGTTTCAGCCCCTTCTCTGAAACATCCTCTCACTTTTTCCCTTTCCATATCCTATGCCCACTATTCTAGTTCTGAGTCCTGTTGCATTTTCCCTACCGTGCTTCTCTTCATCTCCATCACCCAAATCCCACTGGTTTGCCGCCAGAAAATCATTTGTTAGTGACCAAAAATTGAACCTTTTCCTCCCAAATTCTCATCTTTTGGATTCCAACATTCAATTTTGCTTATGCTTGAGAAATCCTGGGCTGGCTGTAACTGGCATTTTACACCTGGCTACTGTAAGTAGGCTATAAGAGCTGCCATAGCACCAGCCTTAAATGAAAGCAGGCCTAGCTTTGTTTAAACAGGCTGACAGCCTCTTATGTAGAAGAAATGTGGTGCAGGTTACTGCAAGTTCCAAGTTATTAATGAAGGAGAAGTCACAGTATATAATTTGTATTTGGTTTTGGGAAGAAAGAATGAAACCAAGAGTACCAGCAAGGTAAAGAGATAGTAAAGGGTTCCTGTCATGTGGTTAAACATAGAAGACAATCGAGAAAAATGTATAGATCCAGAATTTGGAAGTGAATGAATACTTTATGCTCAAAAATATTTTTTTACTTTCGGACAGCAAAACCTCCTGGGCACTTGCCTTCCGTGTTGTACCATGTGACTTCCCCTGAATGATTCCATACATGATATTCACTCTGTCAGCCACTAATACTAAAATCCCTTCTAATCACAGGGAAACAGGATTTAGCACTTTTACAGTTTTTATTAAAATAATTAATTTTATAAATTTTTTTTCTTACTTTGGAGGTTTTATTGATGGGTTTACTCAGAGATTAAATTTTGTATCCATCGTAAAACTGATTTTCTCAGCTTTGCTGAAGAAGCTCACATTATTCCTGGGCTTAGACCTCATATTGGTCTTATTGGCCTGCATCTCATTTTAATGTGAAGTTACAGTTCCTTGCAAAGTAATATTTTTCACGACTTCAGTGGTGAAAGCAGCCTGCAGAGATTTTAAGATTTCCTTTTTTGTGGGCTATTAGGAGTCATTAGTGCTGAAAGATCTTGACAGAGCCTGCAGATTTAAAGATTTTGTGAATAAAAATTAATAGGGTCACAGGATGGTGCAGGTTGGAAGGGGCCTCGAGGTCTCTGGCACAGGCTCTTGCTCAGAGCACAGTGAGCTGTGAGATCAGAGTAGGTTACTCAGAACTTCACCCAGTCAGCTCTTGAACACTTCCAAGGATGGAGACTCCACAGCCTCTCTGGCTAACTGTTCCACTATTAATCCATGGTGGAAATCTCATTTCTCTTAGGAAAATATAACATGGTTAGCTTCTTAACAATCAAGGAAATGCAGATTTAAAATAGAGGAAAACAGCTCTTGTAGGGTAACCAGAATATATGTAGAAATTAGAAGTGTTGTCTTTTATTTACAGCATCGTGGCTGCCAGAGAATTGGATAAGGAATTGAATCTTTAGATGGCAGCTTTGCAAATGTGAGAATAGAGTTTCTATCTGAAGAATATTAACACAAATGCTAGTGGTTCATACAATGAATTTTTTTCCAGTTGTTTTTGTCATGTTTATCTCTGTAGCTCAGGTGAAATGATCAAAATGTTTTCCATGAATAAGGTAAGTAATCTTGATACCAGAAAGGAAGTTTTTACAGTGAGAACAAGCAATCACTGGAACAACTTCCCCAGGGAGGTGGCAGAGCCCTCATTGTGGGAGGTTTTCAAGATGCAGTTGGACAGGGTGCTAGAGAATCTCATCTAGGCTCCCTTTCCCATGAAATGTTGGACCAGATGACATTTGGAGGTCCCTTCCACCCTGGGCTCTTCTGTTGTTCTGTGAGCCTCTTTACTTTTGGGAAAAGTAATTAACTCCTCCCCTCCAAGAACAACCCATATAATCAAAAAAGGTCAACTAATCTGGGATACTGCAATGAATGAAACAGGGGGGAGAACAGTGCAGTATTTCACAAGAAAGTTAGGATTTTAATATTGCATTTTAATTGTATCATATGTTAACAGAATTGGGAATTAATTAGACTGCTACTGACAAACTTGTTTTATTCCAAGTGGTGTCATCACATTCCAGGGATTATTTTAATGAACTTGAAGCGTGGTGGTAAAATAGTTTCCAGGATTTAACAAACTACCAAGTGCATGAGACCCTTTTCCCTCCCCACTGCCCCAAAACAACTCTCTGTGAGCTGCTAGGAGAAAGTTAACACGTCTTTGCAGATTGTATTCATATGCATCACTAATTTTTTCTGAATCCTTAATTCTGTTGCACCACCTTTGCTGCATGAGAGCAGATTGACTTCAGAGGCGTAATTACCAAGGGCTTCATTGCAAATCCTCGTTGGTACTGTGTTGCTGTAAAGATTTGCCAGAAAGAGAATGGGATGATAATTAAGAAGGGAAAGCTCTTGCATTGGCTATTTCATAGCAGCCAGTTGGTATGAGAAAAACTCTGTTTCCAGTCACCTTTGTGTATCTTATCCCAGATCTCTTTTGAGGTAGTTTATAGCAGAGCTCGTTACTCAGCATATATTTGTAATTTCATTACTATTATCTCTTTATTTTTATAAAACATTACCAAACAAGTAGCTGAGAATCTAAACCTGCTGAGAATCTTACATCAGTCTGACTGCTGCTTACCCGGAGGAGCAGCCTCTTTATCTGAAAGGGGTCAGCTCATGGGAAGGGTGTTTAATGTGGCAAGACCATGCTAAAGGTAAAATTACTTTGTTATGTTGAAGATTAATCACCACAGAAATCTGAGTGAGATTAATCTCTAATTCTATGTTGGCAATGTTACAGAATTTTAGTCTTATCACTACCTGTGGGAAATGATAAATAATCGCAGACTGTAAGATAGAATTAAGGCTACTTCCATGAATTAGGAGGCTGCTCTGCTGCATCTGCTAAAGGCAAATGAATTGGATCTTTGAACTTACTCTCCTTAGGAAATTAATTTTGTGATTAAATGAGAAAAAAAGTGGAACTTACTAATAGCAGCTTGAAAATTGACAGTTTGTGGAGATGGAATCCCCTGAATCTCAGTACTTTTCAAATCTACCTGCTTAAAAGCCACTGACTTGTGCCAGGTAACAAATCTTTGATTAAGGGACAGAATATCAGGTGCTTACAGTGATTGATTTCCTTTTCTGGTTTCCTCATGAGTTGTGAGAACTTGTCATCAAAATGAAGAATTATGTCTGCTAGAGCTCCATCCAGGGAATAGGTGATGGAAGAGGTGAGGTGGCAGCTGTGTGCTGTGTAATGCAGTTACACTGGTCTGCTTCTGCTGGGTGTGAGTGCAAATATCCAGGACTGCTGTAATACAAAATGGGTATTTATAGGGCTGTATAAATATAAATGGGTTGTATGTGGGTTGTAACACTGCTTTCAAGAGAATGTCTTTTGAAAATTGTCAGGATGTAGCACTCCCAGAATCAAGCTCTAGTTTTTAGGATTTATGCAGGTGTCTGAATTCCACTAGAAGTGAACTAGCACTGGCTGAAGCTCCAAAGCTATATAAAGTCTTTGGTGGTCTTGAGAGTCTAAATAATTTCACTCTCAATGCCTGAGGCCTCAGTACAACCAATTTAACAGTGTTTCATCTGTGGCAAAATAATACTGGAAATTTGGCAATACTGATGAGATCATTTCTGATACAATGAATTACACTTGGTATTGTCTTCTGGATTTTCACATACAAATGCTGCATCAAAAACACATCAAGAAGTATCTTGGGTGGTTCATGGTCAGCTATCAAAACCTACAGCAAACTAAAGAAAACTGGGTGGTTTCACTGTTAAGTCTCCTGTAGTTTTAATCACTCTTGCATTCTAAATGCCATTGCTCTAAGAAAAACACCAAACTTTGGAAGTTTGAGCTGTAATTGAGTTAAAAGTTGGTTGTTGCCTGAATATGAGAGAGATGTCCTCACCTTGTTCTTTCTGAATTAGTCTATTATTCTTCAAACTGTACAGCATTCTGAAAGATTCCAGAAAGCTTATTCTTTCTGAAAACCAAAAAAAGCTTTTCCATTATGTTTTAAAATGTTTTGACTAAATTTTATCTCTTCCTCTTTCTTTTTAGAAGCAATATATTACATGGGACTGGAGGAGATTCCAGATTCATGCATTCTTCATTAGAGCTTTTCTGTTGCCTGTCAAACCTGTAGCAATCAATTATGTGTCTTTATAGATCAATTATAACTATAATGATTTAGTAGCTACTGAGTGGGAACCTCTGACACTAACTCAGGTAGAAATGGCGGTAAAATAAGGATGTGATCTTCAATAGGTGCTGGAGGTGTGAGTCTAGGGTAAGGACAAGGCTATCAGGGCTGTCTTTAAATTCTTCTCTATGCTATCAGTCAACTCTCGCTTCTGTATAACTCCTCTTTCACTAGTTTTTGTGGGTACTTCTGAGTTGATTTAAACCTGTTTAGAAATGGCAGTTGGCCCATCTAATTTAATTGAATGTTATTAATGAAATTGCATTTGCCAACCACCTTGGCTCTAACACCCTTTGCGTGCAGTTGGAAACACTCTGTAGTTACACAGCAGTGATTGTTAGCAGATGGAAGTGAGCTGGCTTGTATTAACATTTTTGTGGTCTAGTACAGTGAAAGCAGAGCATGCTTACAATAACCATTTGCAACTTGTTTATTATGTACTACAGTTACTCAGATTAATTTTTGGGGGTTTCTTATTTTTTACATTTGCAGTTGAATTTTGCATGATTTGCAGTCTAGTTAGAAATTATTTCTTTCTAGCAAATGAGATTAAAAGAAGACATTGTGCAGTGTTGTGTTCTAGTGGTTTTGTAGATAAATCAATACACCCAAGAAGACAAAAAACATGTATTTTTTTGCTTAAAGTACTATACTCATGAATTTTGCATGGCTGTGGATTCCAAAAGCCAGCATATAAAGGAGAAGCTAGGCTTGCTAAATGTGACTACTGAATGCTGATTTAAACCTCAGACTGCATTTCTGTCTGCTATTAATACCCTTGTCACTGTTGTTATCATCTTCCTTTTCTTCTATCTACTTTAGCTATTTCTGGGTAAGTAGGTGGATGGGAATTCTTTTGCCACAGTAAAACTGAGCTGGAGGATGAGAGAAGCAGATCAAGATTGTTGAAGTCGTTGTGTATCTGCTGGCAAATATGCAAAATATTTGCTGTTAGACTTGGGTGGTTGGCAAGTCTACAGAGATAACCCCAAACTCTCTGACTTATGTGGGAACAAAATCCAGCCAAGGGTCAGGGCATTCCCCTTAGGGAATGTTTGCCTGTCTTCCTCAGAAGTGTGCAGGGAATAAAGGTGTGCTAAGGGAAAGGGATGATGCATTCAGCAGGCATCCAATGGTACATATTGCCATGAGGAAGTGTGATCCATAGTTTCCAGCTCACAGTTTTGGGGCTGTGTTGGTTTAAGTTGGGGATGATAGAAAAGCTTGTCTTTCAGAATTGCTTTCAGATTAAATGTCAGCATATCCTTGCAGGAAGTTTATGTACCTTGTGTCAAGCTGTCACTGGCTCAGCAAGTGGCCTTAGGCAAGTCCGCCAACTTTTGTGGACTAGTTCCCAAATTATGTCATGCCTGGCTGGGGAGGAAACAGGAGTTTCAGGTTCTGTTATGCTACTGACCACATTTACCAAACATCTCTCCTGGTTTGGTAAAGAGAACGAAGTTCCCTTGATTATTTCTAATGGCAGATCCTAGCAAAACCAACAAACAGCGACAGATCTCTAGAGGACTCTATGATAAATCATCAGGACAGAAGTGGCAGGTCTTTCTCTCTGAAACATCACAAAGAAAGGAGCATCATCTGGTATGCCCTGTCTTCTCATACATAACCCAGGTTTTAAGAATAGGAGAGGGACTGGGTGTTTAATTCTGTTCTTTAATTTAAGCCTCTATCTTTAGCTCCTCAAGACATTTTTTTATTATTAATATTGTTACCCTCTCTTACCCTGGAAGAGTCGGCAACTTCAAATATGTTCTTAACATTTCTTTGTATTTTTCTCTATTTTTTCCCCAGGGCTTGTGTTATCTTGGGTGTCATATTCCTCCTGTCATCTATATGTATTGTGATCAAAGCCATCCACGATCTTGCGAAGAGGGTGCTTCCAGAAGTGGTAAGGTGATTCCTGTTCTTTCAAATGTTCTCTTTATTCCCTGCCCTGCCAGTGGGACTGAGAAATGCCAGTGTCTCCTTTCAGCAGCCCCACTGAACTCTGTGAAGCTCTTGCAGGTGCATTTCCTGCCTGGCCCTGGTCTTTCAGCAGTATTTTTTACTTATGTGATGGAGTCTAGTCTACTTCTGGAGTTTACTTATGGGTTTTTACAGGCTTGACCCAAATCTCTCTCAGCATAACCACTTAAAGCTTCTATGCAGGGCTGTGGGAGTTCGCTTACAGGGAGGAGGCCTCTCTGGGCTTTAATGACTGTGCTAGAACTTTATGAGATGAATGTTTCCACAGTTTACTTCTCTAACGGCTTCAGTATTTTATTTTCAGTGTGGAAAAAATGTATTTTTGGATTATATTTTAATGTCTTCCAGCTCTTGCCTCCAACTCCAGAGCCATGTACGTGTAGCAGGGATGAAAGAGGTGAGGGGAGCATGCTGGGTGAAAGAGCTGGCTTTTAGTCTGACTCACCATGGAGCATCACAAAGGACTTTTCTCCTGCTCTCTGCTTTCTTTTGGCTGTGAAAGCAGCCCCTACCTGGCCTGAAAAGCAGCTCTCCCCAGTGGCCTTTCTCTCAGCTCTGCTCTGTCCTGTCCTGCTTGCTTCCTTTCAGTACTGGCTATTAACTTCTACTCATCTTAACAAGCTGCTTACTGGGAAAACCATTTGGCAGTGGTTCCGCTCCCACAAGACTCTTCCCAGTGTGCTCAAACAAAATGAGGCTTCAGTTCAGTTGTTGTGTGCACAACCTGACTTGGAGCTTTGTCTTCAGCCTTTGTGAAATTTGGTCTGGTTGTGTGTTCAGCCTTTCACGTTGGGGGTTCACCCTGCCAAGTGTCGTTCTCAACAGAGCACCGCACAGGAACCAAAACTCCTTCCTTTCAACCAGGAGATGGAGGCAAAGCTGGAAAATAAAAAAGCCAAAATAGAATTCCATCTGTTACCCACTGTTAGCAGTGCAGATGACCTACTGGGTCCTGTGTTCTCATGGAAACTTACAAGAAGCTGGGCAATTCCAGAAGCTTATTTTCAGTAGTTTATCAAAATCTGGGTGAAGATGAGTAGTACAGCCCATGAGTTAGCATGTTACTGAATCACAGCCAGGTGCATTGTTTGACTGCAGGTGATTCCTGTTCTCTTTGCATTTTGCTTGCCCTCTTCTCCAGTCTTCATAATTTACTGCCTCCTCAGCTTTGCCAGCATTGCAGCACATGTAGTTCACCAGCCTGGTTCTGTCAGAGTGATCTGGGTTAGCTTAAACACTTTCAGTAGTTGGTTCTCAAACCCAACCAAAACATTTTGACAGAACTGGGTTGGGCAGTGAGCATGGGGCATGTGCCAGTGAGGCTGAAGAGGAGGCAGGTAAGGGAGGTAAGGGTGAGAGGAGACCCTACTGTGATGGTCACTGAAGGGACAACATCTTAATTTGTCTGCACCCAAACAGTGCAGACTGGCTACAGTTTGACTCCTGTTTAGTGAGAAAATGAAATATATAGTCCTGACTCAGAGAAGGAGAAGCAAAAACGGAGTCTACAGCCATAATTAAAACATTCATTTTGGTGAATTTCTGGTAGTGTATATCAGATTAACTTGGATGTCTCAGTCAAATTCATTGTGGGCAATAATTTTGGCTCTAATAATTCCATCAGTAGAAATAAAAGTTTAAAAGTTGTGTCATCTATATCTCACTCTTTCATCATTACAGGTTCTGTCTACAGGAGAGGGCTCTCTTTCTGACATGGGGAGAAATGTCTCATATTTGGATTGTGAACATTTTTTATGATTTGCAGGCATAGTGCACTTCCTCATTTTTAATGTTTTTACAGTAGGAAAAAATATGGAATCAGACCTACAGAAATGTATCCCTGGAGAAAAGATCCCATTACATTTTCAGTGTCCTATAAGAATGATTTGTACAGATCCCTTTTGTCACAGACTGCCTTGGATTCAGTTTCATGTGCTAAATTTGTGTCAAGTAGGTAGAAGTTAGAGTGATACTGCTTACATCTGACACAGTACCAGGGTACTGATGGATGATCTTCTTCCTGTGACTGTTCTCACTCATTTAGACACTCAAGTACTACCAACAGTTTGAAGGATGTATCTGGCAAGGCATGGGCTGTGGATGTCTGGTGGCAGGGTAAAAGCCACATGCACACACCTAAAGGACTTTCATGCCTGGCAATTCTGCCTGGAATGTACGTTGGAGTAGGGGATGAAAAGAGATGGTACTTTTTGTTCAATGTCTCTTAAATGACATGGCAAGGATTTTAATTTCAGAGCCTTTCAGTGCATCTCGTTGTGGGAAACTGATTCAGCAAGGGTTGTGTGACAGGTGAAATATCTCTGTGCAAACCCAGAATACCAGTAAAAAATGGGAAGGCTCAGAGGGCAGCACCACTGCTGCAGGTCATGGCCAGTGAAGTACAATGTGTAAGGGTTACCAACATTAAAAATAACTGGGGGAAGAGGATGTTGTTCAACAGAAACCTTTCCAGTTGCCCTAGCTGTGCCTGAATGTGACACAGATTGTCAGGTTGCTGGTTGCTCCCTTAGCTGCTTTGGGTCTAAGCAGAAATAGTCATTCTTCCCAGTTGTTTGGGTCTTTGTTGGTTGATTGTGTTCCCAGTGAAGCTGCAGCTGCCCAGGCCATATCATCAGCATCTGAGCAGAGTGGAAATCTGCTCAAATTTCATCAGTAGGAGGGTGAAGTTTCTGCCTCTGCTCCTTTACCTAGGGTGCTGACTTCTACTTCTTGGCCCACTGATGAACTAATTGCTAATGATACTAATTTCTGTAGTATCTTACCGTGTAATTTGGCTTTAATGTATGGATATATATCTGGAAAAATAATAGAACAATGCTTTCTGTTAATAGTTTCTTGCATAGCAGTGAAGTAACCAGTTCTGCATCAAAATAGTGACTTGAAATATTTCCTGGTGGTGATATCTGTGTTAGTGGGATTTGATATTAACTTGCTATTCTAAGACCAGGGAATTATCCTTGTGGTGTGAACAAGAACAGAACATTAACACCAAGGAAAGGTAGTGTAACTCCACTGGTGTCCCAAACTGGTATAAAACTGAGGTGAAGAGCTCAGCACTAGATTAAAAGGATCTGTGCCTCAATGGAATTTTCACATGTGAGTCAGAGTCGCATGATTTTTTTTGTACAGTTTACATCCTTATTGCTCTTTATTGCAGCAAAGATCATCGAAGATGTGGGTTATTTTTAAAGAACCTTGTGAAATTTTAGCTGTGTGACTTCAATCTTAAGGGAGATAATGTGGCAAAAACCCAACTGGAAAGTGTTGCTCTTGGTGCTCAGATGCTGAACACAAAGTTAGTACTGTCAGCCCTGCAAATGGAGATGGTTTGGAAAGCATTGCTCTATGTAGGGAATTCAAGATTAACCTAAGGATAATAATAATGCAAAGACACATGACTGACTGCATCGTTCTCAGAGCTATAAAGTATCTTTTTACATCTTAATTTCTGGTAAACTTCAGCAACTTTGTAATAATTTCTCTGAGTTCATTTTAAATTGCAGAAGTTTCGGAGAAAATAGTATGGTATGGACAAGTTAATTTTAGAAATGAAACAGATTGGGTAATTAAGTATGTACTTGCTAATTGTAAAAAACTATGACTAAAATCCTAAAAGCAGAGTCAGTAACTTTTCAACAATTCTGGATCAATTATAGGAAGTTCATTGTATTTCTTGTTGCATATGAGATACACTGGTTATGTATCTGTCAGTTCTTAATATGCACATAGCAAAAAAAAAATTTCTTGGAAAGATTTTATGAATTCTTTAATGTAGAGATTCTCTTGTCCTTAAAGTGGGTCTTGGAAGAGTTGCTTTCATTAAAATACTAGCAGTAAGAGAAAATATAAAAATCACATGACTAAGGAATAATTTGAAGTACTTTTCCAAATGTTTTGAACAGATATTCTTTTACTTCTGTGGACATTTAGAAACAGGAGTCTTCGGTATTGTTGTCATTTCATATGATGATTTCAGGTGCAGGTCTGGCAGTCCTCCATAGGATTCAGAGAACCAGGAAGAGAATGACAGGTTTACTGCACATTAATGGCATTTCCAGCTTGACTTCCCCATTCTGTGAGGGGCTTAAATGTTCACAGATTCTTGTTAGACTGCAGAGAGGTGCTACTTAATTTACAGGGCAGGAGCTCAGGTTTAGCTCAGTCATGGATTTTTCCAGTCACCCATTTGAATTCTCTTTTATTCCATGCTGAATCTAATTTTATTGAAACCCTGTGAATGACAGTGCTCCTGATCTGCACTGGCAGAGGAGGGAGGACAGTTAGAGCTCCTGACTTCCTATATTTCTTAATATTGCTTCTGCCTTCCTTTTCTGCTCCTTGTTTGTTTTACCTCTTGCTGTGTCTCAAACAAAAAAACAAACAATAGGTTGTGTTACGTCACAACACAAGCTTTCAGCACAGGCAATGATTTTGTAATTCTTTTGAATGCCTCAAAACCTTGGGAAACACAGAAATAATGTCTTTCTCCTTTTTGGTTCCCTAGCTTGATATGCTAAGGATTGCAGTTAACTTTGGCATAGCCTGTAGGGAAGGATATGAATGACTAGGTAGATTAATTAGTTTAAAATAACTTGGATATATTCAATGATAAGTGTTTGTCTGGAATTTTGACTTTGGTAGTGTGTGTGTTTCCTGCATGCAACAGCAACCATGGCCCTACTGGACCCAGCTTTGGTCTTCAGTGACTTTCTTCATGCCTTTCTTTTTTTCTCCATCTTTAGATGAGGAAGCCTGGAGGGCCCACAGAATTCAAAGGATAAGGGTCACCAGGGATTTATACAATCTGTTCATTTTTGCAAATTACTGTTTAGCACGGAATTGATATTTTTAGAGAACTTTAACTGTAGATTTCATTTCCTGCAGTTAACAGCAAGTTCAGAAATTGTCATTATTAGGTAAACTTAGGGTTTTCCCTTTGCACAGGACTTTGTATTTATATTATAATTAAAAAGAAGCCTGCCCTGAAAAATTATATTCTGTGTCAGGAGAGTTAGCCAGCCAATTAATTATACACTCACTATATAATTCTGTATTTGTATTAATTATACATCTCTTAACTGTGGGGAAAAGATCATTTTCAAGTAACTGAGATATATATTAATCCTCAGTGTTCAAAACACAATCACTTGTGCCAATGTTTTCGGTATTTGTGATGTAGAGCAGTATTCTTCAACAGTGATCCATAGAATGGTGTATGTTTTGAAATGAATTAATTAATGAAGTCACGAATTACAGGGTTGGTGAAAGGTAGATGCAGGAGAAATATTGCAGCTGAAGGGATGTGTTTGTCCAAGAGGGCTGGAAAATTCCAGTATTGAATATGTGCAGTGAGAAGTGGAATGGATCGTTTTTCCTCCCACATTTTTGAAGATCTTTACATTACATTTTGTGAGCATTAAAAAATATATTATGGGTCTCTTGATTCTTGGACAGAGGAGTAAACAAGGAGAATAGAGTTTTCATGTCACTTCCAGAGGCATTTGTCTGCCATGTACCCTCACCTTGGATTTGTAGAGAAGCTTCCTTTTCCTTTGGAGGCAAATTTGGGTGTGGGTGTGGGAGTGGAGACAATTTCTGCCTGCGCCAACACGTACACGCCAGCCGCTTTATCGAGCTGTGACCTCCATTCTCACTTGCCTGAAAATATTTTTAATTAAAGCTTCCTCATTTTGAGAATTTAGAGATGTGATGACATTTTCCACTTGCCTTGGAAGACGTTGATTTGGAAGGAAATCTTCCTGTTTCTCTCCTACTCTTATTGTATCTCTAGATTGCTTCGGTTTTTGGGTAAGATTCCTGTACTTCAGCTGGTTAGAGCCCACACTGTGCCCCCAGCCCTTCCCAGAATTTCTCAGTGACACTATCAAACTTGAAAAAATATCTAAATATTACAAAATCCAATGAGAACAAATTTTATACAGGAGAGAGAGAGGTGCCACTAATGTGTGGGAACCTTACAGCTGCAAATTCCACTTCTTTCCGTGTTCTTGGCCTATTTTTTATATAGCTGGGAAGTTTTTTATTTAGCTGGGAATATTTATTCCATACAGGTCTGGTTCAGCTGACATGCTGCAGTTATTATTTCAGTTTCATATCATTGATCCCTAAGGAAATATTTTTTGCCAACCAGATCTTTGTCTTTTTGTTCCCCTTCCCTCTTTTTCTTCTTTCCTTTGTTCCAGCACTTGCTGAAAGTGTTAGATGAAGTAGGCCAGCTGCTCTTCTTTCTGGAGCATTTGGAATTAAAATTTCTGATAATGTTAGCTCTTGTTTGATACACCTGAATTAAAAAGCTAATCAGTAATTGACATTTGGAAGAGAAAGTCTTCATTTTGTTTACCCTTCAGGTTATTTTAAATGGATATTTCTCAGATCAGGTAAATTAAGCTGGGTTTTTTTCCTACAATGATGAGTGTTGAACCTAAAATAGAATCATTTCTTGATGGCTCAGAAATAATTTACTAATGTTTCCTTTCCCCTAGCTACGAGATTCAGAATACTTGCCTTATTGTTACTTTCAGCATTTGTTCTCCAACCTCTGTTAGCCTTAATAAGATAATTCCCAGTAGGGAAAGGAATTACCATTCCTTTATTGATGTTTCAGAGAGCAATATCCACAGCTAGTTCTGTCCCTGAGGATTTGGTACACACACATTTCACTACAAATAAGAATGAATAGAGATTTTGCATGCTGTTGATGACATCATGCTTGGATTTCTGTGTAAACTTCAGTGGTTTTTTTACATTTTATGAATATATTGAGAAAGGAATCTAAAAATCCTTGAGTGTAGGTTTTGAGTATTGTTTTGTGTTTGCATTTGCTACTGTCAGTGCTTGCCACCTCTGTGATGAAAAACCCTTCATCATTTGCCCCTTTACCTTCATCATGTCAATTACTAGATATTCTTGGTAGTACAAATATCATTTAGATGTGAATGATGTGTTTTATTTTGACCATTGCCACAAAGAATTTGCAGACCTTTTCTTGTTTCTTAAAGAAGGCTCAAAAAGCCCGACCCAGCCACACTGGGAAAGACTGTTTTAATTTCACTTGGGGTTGTAAATCAATATCCATTTACTATTTAGTTACTGCTTGCATTTCCCTGGGTAATAGTATAACACATGTAATGTCAGTGCAGTTTGGCATTTGTCCTCATTAGTATGGCAAAGGACACTTTTTTGCAAGAGTAAGCAAGCATCATGCCGTATTTGTGACATTTCCTGCAGAACAAAGAAGGAAAGATGTAATCAGTTTGTGGTCGGAGGATGTGCAGCCCATCTGATGTGAGGCCTCCAATGCTTTTATAAATGAAATCTCTTGAAAATTTAGGCCATGTGGTATTACATCGTATGTTATTGATTACTGAAACAGGAAGGTAGGGGTGGCACAGTGTAGATTTGTGAGTTCTGATTGATTTTTTAATTTAATAGTTTAAAAGAAATACATCATAAACACATATTCAACAATGTCAGCAGTTGAATTATTGGCCAGTAGCAACATAACAAATAGTGCTTGTGATTATATACACATATGTCCTTATACATGTTTCCCTATGTATTTCTAACCTCATATCTAATTTATTCTTGCCATTTCAAAGCAAAGTATCATATACATTAATTATACATTGGAATCCTACTTTATAGTTATTATCTCCTATGTATGGCTTGGAGTTTGGCCTAAAATACTGGTGCTTCTTGCAGGTTGTTGAGAATGTTGTGGGTACTTGAACTGAAGAGTAAGCCAGGGTTAGGGCAAATGTCTCAGCTACACATCATTCTTTGCTCAGGGGACTGGCAGAAAGCCTCATTTCCAGATTTTACCACATGCTGATAAGAAAGAAAAGCTGGTGGCTGCTCCCCACTTGGTGGGTGATGTGGAATATACTGCTGGTCTTGGCTCCCTGCTCATCGGAAAAATCAGTCTCACTCTTCCGAGGGTGGACAAATACAATTTTAATTTATGTTTCATAACTTTGATGTTAAAACAACGTAGATGAATTCTGGGAGAACGGGAAGCGTGACTGATCTAATAGTTAAGCAGACCCTTTGCAGGAGTCCTAAGGTCACCTAAGAGAGTTCTCTGGAGCTAACAGTCCCTCAGTTCCCGGCCCCCGTGCCGTGCCGTGGCATTCAGCACACCCTGTCTTTGTTATCTGTTTCTTGAAAAAGCATTCTGTGCTGTGGAATTGCTTTGTCACACCAAAGACAAGTTTAAACATTCATAAGATTTTTTTCTTTTTTTGGTACTAATAATAGATCTTTGTATCTCCATGTGAAGAGACTGTCTCCTGCTCAAGTCAGAGACTGGGCTGCTGGTTTGTTTTCTGACAGTGAAGTGCAATTAAAACTCATCCCTTTTGAAGTTTGCTGGTGAGAGAGACCCTCTGGCTTCCCAGGAGCTCCCTTTAGACTGATTACATAAACTATTTATTACTTGGGAGAAAGTGTGATAGAGATTTGGACTTTCTGTTTTCTTTTGAGGTGTTTGTATTAGGAATATCTCTGTTGTTCTCTATATAGTAACAGAATCCTTCAGGGGAAGAAGAGGGAGTCCTTTTTGACTGAGTAACATGCTCTGCAGAGGGGCTTTTAGTGATCCCAGTGTGCCCAGGTGACTTGTCAGCTGTGGAGGGACCTGGAGGAGCGGGAGGCAGTGGGAAGTGTGTGAAGGTAGGCATGGGGAGCAGGGTGGGAGCAGAACCCGGCAGGTGCTGGGGAGGACGGTCACCAATCACCTGAACTGAAGAAGGGTCATTGTTGGGATCCGGGAGACAGATGGTGAGTTGCAGAGATGGGCAAAATTAATATTTAACAACACAAACGCAGCTCAGTTTGGGCCAGCCATGACTTCGCTCCTGCCAACACCATCTGTAGCATTCCAGAAACACATCCCTACCTCCTCAGCCAAGAGGAGCGAGGCTCAGCAGTGGAGAGGTAAAACACTGTGAGACACTAGGTTCTCTGGAAAGGGAAAAAATGGCATGAAAAAGGCAGTACTAGTAATTCCAGCTCCTGCAGGAGTGTGGAGGAGCTTTTGGCTGGTTCGCAGAGGAAGCTGAGGAGGGGGCAGAGGAGTGGAAGGAACCCTGCAGCTATTGGGGTGGGAGAAGCAGCTTCTTCTGGGATTGTAGTAGAATGAGTGACCAAGGAAGGACAGAGCTTCCTCCTGTACCAGTGAATATCTTTTGACTCAACACTGTACAGTGCAGGTGAAATGAGAACATTTTTACATCCCAGAAGTGGAAGGACTGTAACCAAAGGGGAGTGGGCAGAGAGGAGCTGGTAGAAATAATATATGGAATCAGGGCAAAGTTTTAGGGTCAGAATTAGCCATATGCCTTCTAGGCGAAGATTAGAAACACAAATCAGCTGCAACTTAGTTACTAGGCTGGGAATTGGGTTAAAATATATCTACCTAATAAACATAAACCAAGCACTGAAGAATCTGTTGTATTTTTTTTTTTTTTTTTTTACTTTCTACAATAGATTCAGAAGGAGATCAGAGTTGTAACATCCAAACCAACAAACTTTTTCTTGAGCCATAAGATTACTGCTGCTTTCAGTGAAATCCTTGAAAGCAGGGACAGAACTGTTGCCACAATTTTGCAACCCCCTCTTCTCACCTGCGCAGCTGGGGACAATGTGTTTGGGTAAAGTGGAGGAAAGCTGCCTGCTGGCTTCTGTTATTCCTTTATTAGGAATGGTAAAAGAAGAAAAGACTTTTTCCTAGGAAAGCTTTCTTCTGGGAAAGAAAGCATAAAACCACAGCATAAAACCTTGCATGAAATAAATCTTAAGTCGGGACATTGTAGCTATTAAAGTGCTGTGTAATGAGAAGGTGGCCCAGGATGGGCACCTTTCTTTATGTACAGTGCTGGTCTATACATGAAGCCATCTAATCAGATATACGTGTCCTTTAATTAAGGTCTCATGTCCAGTGTAGTAGCAATGAGTGAATATGATGAAAAGAAATGGAAAAGGAAGGAGCTTTATTTACCTCACTGGGAAGCCTTTATCATATGGAAATGATCAGAATTTAAATTTTTATCATCTGTCACAATTTGCTGCTGCTTTAATTTAAACAACACCAAGGACACGTACCGTGAGCCTGGCTAGATGTGCTCCGCGCTCCTAATGACTGTCAGATGGGAAGGCAAGGGGTACGGAGAGGGCAGGGCTGCGGGAGGATCCGGAGGGAGATGGTGCCAGATGGCCGGGTTTATTTTATTAATTTAGATCTCCATTATGGCATTTCTTTTCTTCATTTCTCCAAAGGATGAGTTAGTTTAATGGGAAGCATTTCACAGCCACGGGATGACGTGTTTAACCCTCTGGAGCCCACAGCACTGCAGCAGAGCGCGTTTGTCACGCTCGTGTCCCAGGGCCGGACACCTCTGCTCCAGCCCAGGGCTTGGCCCACAGCAGCCGTCCCTCGGCTAATTCATTGAATCCTGCTGTCCTAAACCACTGCCAGCTTCTTGGCAGCAAAATAGTGCCAAGGCAGCGTTTTGAGCTGTTTCTCTCCTTTTTCATCCTCACCTGCTCAGGACACAGCCGGGCTGTCCGTGCTGCTGGACATCGCCACTTTGGGCTGACCTGTTACACCCGCAAAAACTGCTTGTTAGCAGCAAATAGCCTCACTCTTCTTCTCCCAGCTCTGGGGTGCCTGGACGCCCAGAAAGCACTGGGTGAGAAGCACTGAGGAAAGAGAGTTTAAAAGATTTTTTCCTCTCGGGTTTGGTCCTCACGGCCGCGCTCAGTTCGTGCGGGATCTGCCGCCTCCCGGTGGCTCCTGCGAGCAGCTGCACACAGCAGGAGCTGCTGATTTGGGGTATTGCTCAGAGATAAAACCAGGAATATCGCCTTCTGAAAATCTGGTTGGCACAGCCTAAAGCATCTGCATTCAGAACAGGGTTTTTAATTTCTTCCCTTTCTCGTGTCCACTGTGATAACAAAGGAGCTTTGATTTTTCAGGTCTTCTGCTTTATCGGTGGTTATTGCATTAATATTGGCAACAAAATGAGTTTGTCTTGTGTGATTTGATGAAGAAAATACCCCAGTAAACTTAGGAAGAATTTCTCGATCCTGACTATGCATCCTCTATAAAAACCCTGTTAAACAATTCATTAATTCATTCAGAAATCTGTATCACATTCAGGCCATTCTTGGATTCCAGTGGAGTAGCAAGACTCATTTTGATCGTGACAGTACAGCAGAACAAATAGCAAGATGCATTTCCACATGTACTGATTTTAGTGACACATGCAGGGAAAAAAAACCTGAATTCACCCCAAAAATTTGCAGTACACTGTGGCAGGAAAAAACCAAACAAAAAGCTCTGAATAAAGTGCCAGGCAGAGGCTGAAACCTGACATGATAGCACAGGGAATAAGTCACAGCATTTTCAGGATTCTGAATCAATAACTGGACTTTGGAACATCTGGATGAATAATTTTCAAAATATCTTGTATTGTGATTCCTAGATTTTTTCCAGACTATGTCAATTTGTAATGGTTTTCCGGTGCCTCCCCAAGGATTTCACAGGTGTACTTCATTTTAAGCAAATTAAACATGCTCAGATTTTTTCTTGATGATGTGTGATAACACGTATTACGAGTATCTCTATCATCCCACTTACAGAAATTCTTCATGAGTACTTATATTTTAAATCTAAAAAAGAGAAAAAAGGCATCAGAATAGCAGTGAGGGGGTTACAACTAAGCTACTGCCTCCCTGCATTTGGGATTCTCTGCCAACAGACCTCCAGCTCAGAGATCTTCTTCTTTCCAATGGGCTCTGCCACTCTAGACATTTTGAAACAGAAATATCTCCAACCTGCAAAAAGGATTCTGGAAAGGATGCTGGGAACTGCAGCAAAGTGATTTACGCTGTCACCTCCACTGGGCCTGCAGTGTTCAGCTCTGTGCTGGTGACAAGGCCTGTGCTTCGCTGAGGGGGAAGGCAAAGATAAGAGGTGGCAATGCCTGGGAGGAATCAGAGAGCCTTTGAAGGGTCTGTGGGGTGATGGGGAAATCAGGGATCTCATGTAGTGATTGGGCAATGAGTCCTTGTGCTGAGTGAGACA